>JARHVA010001143.1:3060000-3390000 GCA_037957365.1 Torreya grandis
TTTTAAATTTATCTTTTATTATGATTTATATTTACAAGTATTAAAATATTATAAAAAATAAACTACAAGGAGCTCAAAATAACATTGAACATTCTAATGAAGAAGGTTGCTCAAGATTATATTGATCTCTTTTATCTAGGGTTCCCAAAAAAAATGCAAATCCTAAGTGCTAAAAGAAATACAAGATGTCTATTGTAAAATCTTTGTTGAGTGTAATTTTTTTTAAAAATAATTTGAATAATAATTAATCTAAATTATTATGTAATATTTTATTATATTTCATTTTGTACCCTAACTTATTTTTAAAAATATAAAAATTAGATAGAAATATATTTAATTGAATGGCTATGATGAGAGAGAGAGATTACATCAAGAAAGCACTGTGAGATAATGAGAGAGAGAGATTACATCAAGAGAGCACTGGAAGATAATTTGACATACTTAAATTGAAGAACCTTTGGGAGGTAAATTTTATTTTCTAAAATTTTCATCTCTTTTTTAATTTTTTTAATATATATTAAAATTATATATCTTAACTTTTTAAAATGTATTACTAACCAAGTTTGTACTTTTTAATTATTCACAATCCCTCTCAATATAAACCTATTATATGGAGGAGGCTAATTGACTATGGGATATTATTATTTTTTATGTGAAACAAGATAACAAAAATAAGTTATAAATGACCAAATGTAGCAAGGGAAAAAGGCCACCAATCCCACATGCCTTATGGTCTTCAAAGGAGCATGTGCTTAATTCATACATATCATAGTTTTAATTATTTTCCACTAATGAATATTTTTTAGATAGATACGATTTTGGTGGGATATTTATCCTATATGATTTTGAAAGGAGCTCCAATTGGTCTGAGATACAATCGGGGGTTCAAATCCCCAAGTATACAAGTACCAAAATTACCAACAATGGTCATAACCGACTCAATACCAACGATTGACCACAACCAACCTCCAATACCATATGAGATTTAAACCTAGGTGGTGCTTGTAACAACCAAGTTGATTTACCAACTCACCCACATCTTATCGATATTCAAACTATATTTTTTATTGCAATATTATTAAATATTATATTTACATTTTTATAATAGAAAAAGAATTATGACAAGTGTATCCAACATTAATGTAAGGACCATATTCATACTTATATATTTCTAATACATAATTAAATGGAAGCAGATGGAGTCACACTGATAAAGGTGAACTAGTTAAATTGATTGTAAAATATATATTTGCAAATTATTTTCTATTTTATAGTATTCTTTTATGGAGATTTTTAACAATGGTTTCATTTCGTTTTATATAGGCAAATCACAATATCATTTTAGATATAAAGTGGGAAAATGCTTTCAATTAAAAATGGAATAATCATGATTATTGGTGTCCTTCTCATCCAGGGTATGCTTCTCAGGACCAAATGGCTTCAAGTAGTGGGGGTGTTGACATTAGGTATGTTTAGGAAGGTTTGAGAGATAATGTAATTGAGGATGATGTTACTCATGATTATGATCAAGGGTGGGATAATATAGATGAGGATGATGAATTTAATGTCTATAGTTAATCATAACATTATGATTTTATGATTATTTTTTAATATCATATTATTATGATTTTTGGTCTAATATTGTGTTGTTTCATTATCATGTTAAATTTAATATTGTTTCGATGAATGCTTAGTTTATGTTTGTATTCAATATTTTAGATGTGTAATTTATGTTTATATTCAATTTATTACTTTTATATAAATATATTATTTTGTTGTATAGGATTACAATCGACATTGTAATCAAAATTGTATAATATAATGACATAATTTTATAATTAATAATATTAAATAATTGAAATTTAAAAAAGCATTTTATTTTTTAAATATAATTATGATGATTAAAGTCAAACTTAAGTCAACCTAGTGTCGAACTTAAAATTGGAATTAGTTTTTCCCTTAAAATCTTCCTTAAGTTAGACCTAGTGTTACATTTAGTGTTGAATTCTAGTTAGACCTAGTATCGCCTTAAAGTATAAACCAGTGTCATATTTAGAGTTAGACCTAATGCCTAATTTAAAGTCATATCTAGTAATGGAACTAAAACTAGACTTAGTGTCACACTTCAAGTATGAACTAGTGTTTCATTTAACATCAGACTTAGTGTCAAACTTAAAAGTCAAATTTAGTGGTAGGTTTAAAGTCAAACATAGTATTTCACTTAAAGTTAGACCTAGTCTCACACTTAAAATTTGACAAGTATCCCACTTAAAGACAAAACTAGTGTTGCACTTAAGTTCAAACCTAGTATCAAACTAAAGATGAATCTTAAATCATTAAATATTTAGTCATCCTAAAAACACCCAAACATCACTTATAAGTGATATTAGGTTTAAATTTATCCTGCTTTCAAGTGAAATTCATTAATATGTCATATAAATTCGGTAATTGGGACCACCTTAATATGCATATCCGACTTTAAATCAAAATTCATGGATGAAAGTTGACCATCAAAAATACATTTTTTAGCAACTTTAAGGTGACTTAAAGATGAATTTAATTGTGAGTTATTTTAGTCAAAATATTTTAGTGTTGACACAAAATTTTCATATTTTTACCACCCAATAAAGTTAATTAATGATATAATCTGATCCTACTTGTTGCATTAATTACACTTCATGTAATAATGAATAGTTTCTTGAGAAGGCAAGGGAAGATATAGAGATGGTGATAGATCCAATAATCACCAAGAAGACAAGAGAAAAAGAATATAGATAATCTTTGGTTGAGTGGAAGGACATAACAACCAAATATGTAATTTGGTTGAGTACATTTGAAGTTGCCAAGTATGAAACATTAGTGGAAAATCTCACATTGGGTTCATGAGTAGGATCTCAAAATGATCATTGTATTTACTCAGGATTTCTGATGTAAGAGCATGGGTCTATGAAAATCTTGCATCAAGCAAAAAAAAATATGAATCAATGTTTTTGCATGTTTTTACATGTTTGCACATTTTCAATGATGTCAAAAATGTTTGTGCATGTCAAAGATAATTAGAACTGGTTGGAAAAGCATTATGAAAATGCCAACACCCCATAAATGATAAGAAGCATAGGTTTTAGTCATATCATAAAAGTTAATTGGGCTCCCTTTTAGTGGATGACAAAATTGGTTTTTATTGCAATTAACATATTCAAAACACAACGACAATTATGTAACCAACCCGGTTGTACTTATAGTGAAGCTAAAACTAAAGTAATTGCCCATAATCCAAATTTTTGACATGTAAACCATATTCTTAGAATAAGGGAATTGAATGAATCATTGCAAATTGTAAAAATAGTCATGTGAGAGTCAGAGCAATATTACAAAAGGTGTGAGGTAGTTGGGAAGAGAGTAGTTAAGCTTAAGCAAGAGGGGAGAGAAGAGCTTACAAAAAAGCTTGCTAGAGAGGTGTATGTACAAAACATAGAAGTATGTCTGTAACAAGTCTATTGAGGGATTTTAATTGGTGCAAATTTTCTTCACGTTTGTGTTTAATAAGTTATAAATCAAATCTCTATAACATGATCATTTAATGCAATAAAGAATGTGTCTTTTTCTAAACACAATCTTTATATATTAAGTATATATCTATTTGATAAATGGAGTTTAAATTGGAGAGTAATCTAATTATTATTGGTCTCTTTATTTTCTTCCCTGAAGTTAACCAACATTTATAAATTGGTGTGGTTCACACTTTCCACAAATCACAAAATTCATATTAAAAAAATTATAATTAATTACCCAACTAAAATTAACCAATTTGTGAATATTAAATAAACTTACCTCGCTTACTTCTGCATCATTTATGGTCAAGTCTCTCTTGGGTCCTCACTCCTCATCAAATACTTTCCCTTTGTGTAGAGTGTAAAATTTAGTATATCTCTTTTACAAAACAAAATCAAATCTAGCTCTTTAAATTCCATTGTCCTTCCACCTTCTGGTATCATCCCCTTCGTTAAAGCATCGTTCTTCTGCCTTCTGGGCTCATGTTTTGGCTTTTGGCTGGTTGAAAAGAGGGAACGCCCATTTCTACCGATCTAACTGTAAGTATAAACTTTCCATTAATTAGAGCATTCCGATCCAAACCAGTCGGGAAATTTCTCAAAACAATGACGAATGGTAATGAGGAAGATCCCATCGACATAACGTCCGACGATGCAGAGGAAGCAGCAGATCAAACTAGCGAAGACCACCATCTTCTTTTTTCTGATGCTACACAGCCGCCAAGTTATTATTCAGGCGCTCTTCCCCCGCAAATTCCTCTTCAGTTTAGGAGTTGCAAAGATTTTTCTCTTCAACCATCTGTTCTCTCCGGCGGCCAGCCTCATCAAATCCCAGTTTGGGGAAAAGATCAAAGCTCTTCACAACATCTTGAGCATTATTCAGAACAACCTAGTCGTAAAAGAAAATCCTCTGAGGTTGAAGCTGTCCCATCATCCCGGAATCCAGAATCATCAGCCACAAGAGAAACTGTTGATCGGTTTAACGACCTATCATTCAATTTAGACATATATTTCGATAATCTTTTCAAAGATGTTGTTGGGTCCCTGAATTCTATTAGAAATCGATATGAAGAAGTTCCTTCCATTAAATGGAAAATTATTTTCGATTTCTACTTCAAAAAATTTCAAGATGATGTAAATGAAGGCCTGAAGTCTCCTCAAATTCAACCCATTGCCCATCAACCGTCTCGCACCGATAATCGAGCCTTTCGTGCTGAGTCTGAATCTCAGAGATCTCCATTGGAGAATTATTTGGAGGTCACCATCAGAAATGTGACTGATGGTTTCAAGTCTGTTCAACAACAACAGGTGGAAGTTGCTAATAACATGAAAGATTTTCAACCACAACGAAAAGAAGTTATTCAAACTGTTCTTGAACACCTTGGGGAAATAACAGAGCGAATTGGTCAACTAAAAGTAGAGATCAAGAACAAGAAGTCATGATTTCTTCATATGTGGATTCTCTCACAGCAGAATCATTTGCTTTTCTTGTATGAATGTTTTTGTCTATTTGACTGTTACCTATATTTATTTGTTTGTTTTTTAACAGAAATCAATCAAATTTTTTATCTGGGAAAATGTTTTTCGTTTAACATAATATATAAAAAAATTTAAATAGTTTTTTTAAAATTGATAATTTTCAATATAGTTAAAATATCTCTACTACTCTTAATCATAACTTAAAGAGTTCAAACCTAAAACAAATATAAAGATTTGATTTATTCATATTTTTTATCTAATTTAAATGCCAAAAGTATTGATAATAATTTTTTTCTTACTATTAATATGTAATGCCAAATCTTTTAATCAAAGCATGTGTCATTATATATAAATGGGTCAACATTCTATATTTGTAAAATTATTTGTTCCTTTAAAAAAATCATAATGTTGTATCTATATTCAATGAATGGATTGTATTTTTATTTATAGGAGTTATTTGTTATAATGTTTTTTTGGAGATACAATTAAATATTTTTAATTGGAGTTAAGAATTAATGCGGGATATAAAAAGGAGGTCCATATTTTTATTATAACCATCATCAATGGCTATTATCGACCTCGCTAATAACACCTATCATAATACTATCACCAATATCGCCAATGATTACAACATTCAAACCAATGCCTACCACCGACCAACATCACCAATAACCACAACCAACCTAACATACCCTTTGAAATTTAAACCTGGATGAGATTAAATGCAACTAATCCACTTTAACCAAATCACCCACATCTATTTGTTATGTTGTTTGTTATGATGAATAACTATTATCGGTGAGTACAAACAACATTTGGAAAGTCTTGATGATGCTCAGAAGAGGAATTACTCACTTTATGTTAGTTTTTATTCCATTCTTTATCACTTTTTGACAATATTACGACTAATAATGTTCATAATCTAAAATATCGCATACAATGATTTAGGTTTTGTTGTTTCAACCATAAATGTCCAGGATAATGATAAAGTTATTGTGAAAACCATAATTCAATTTTGAGTCGTATTGTGATATTGGATAATTCAATTCAAAGCTCCCAAAACCTCATGGATCACTTGACTCTCCTTATGACGCAATGATCCCCATTACGATAAGTTGAAATTTTGCCATTCTAGAAAAAGCTCATCATCTTATGCTATCATGTGCCATTTTCGAAATAAATGAAAATGAGGGGCCAAATTAATGGTATGCCTTTTCCCATTTTAAACTCCCACTCTCAAATGGGCACACACTTTATCATAACACATTCAGACTTGAGACCGAAATACAAACTTTATTGGGTTTATATGTAAAAGTATTATAGAGTATTGTACACATGCACTTGTTTGTTGAAATAGAAACATGAACAAGATTACATTCCAAACACAATCTCAAGCGGGAATATTTGGTTTCACATGAAAACATATATCAATTAAAAATATATTAGTTTAGGAAAATTTGACAAAGTGTTGTTTTGTGTCAATTTTGAGTGTGTCCTTATGTAACTTATGAATATGTATATGTTTAATTATTTTAATGTGTATTTTTGTTTTTTAAAGCAATGATAATTGTTATTTGTCTGAATAAGTTTGCAAATCTTTGTAAAATAAGTGTTGTTGGTATTGTGTTTAAGTGTAACATTGTAAAGATATGTGAAGCGATTTTAGAAGTCCATGACATTTTATAGAACATCAAAGTTTCAATTTGGGTCACTGCATGTTGGCTTTTTTCCATAGAGCAATAGGGTTCATGAGAGTTTATAGAGGAATTGGTTCTTCACCATGCAAGTACTATGATGATTTGTAAGTCATTTGGAGAGCTTGCAGTAAGGTCCTTGAATGTTATGAAAATCATGACATAAAATATTTATAGTGCATTTATTGGTTGCGAAGTATTGTGACTTAGCCTTGTGAGGTTGTGACTTTCGTGTGACTTATCTTGGGTGTATCTTGGTTTGGGTGCATATATTCTTGTGACATGTTAAGGGAAAGATTCATTGCATTTAATTCCTTGAATCATGGGATTCATTTAATATATCGTGCGATGTAGTATGTTTTGATGCATTAAGTTATAACATGTTATGGCGTCTTAGAATTATATTAGACATTTAATATTTGCAGTATACTAAGGTGTATTGAGTGATGTTAATGGGTAATGGATGGATTGTGTGTCTATATAAACACATCTCCTACATTTGAAAAGGCATTCAATTCCAAATCAGGAAGAGTCAAAAGTACGATTGTGAGGAGTACTACAATTATATTTGTGCATATATATGAGAAGGGTTATTGGGATTGACTCATTTAAAACCACACTATGGTGTTAGATTGTTATATTTAAGCCTATAGGAACTTGTGTTTAGGTTATAAGGTTATATTGTTGGCTACGATTCTAAGTTTTTATTGATCTTTATTTGAAGAAATAAAATTCAAATGGGTGTGTGTGGTTTACAATGTGTAATTATGGGTTACATGGTAGAATGAGTCTCTTAACTGAGTCTGTTATTAGTGGTTACACCATTTGGTATCATTGTAAGGAAAATAACTTTGGGGTTGAGAGATCAAATTTTATGTTCTCCATTCTTTGTAAAGGTGGGTAGATAACAAGCGAAGTACACAATAGAGGTCTACATAGGATTATTAGTGGTGTAGCAGATCTTGAAGTATGAAAGTAGTGTGATCTACATAGGCTTATGAAGGCACAATATAGTAGATTTGAAGGTTTCAAAAAGTAACAATGTTGCCAAGAAGAGTGGGGATAGTGGGCATAGTAGTTGTGAATATGGTAATAAGGCTTAATGAGATTTTGGAATTGATACAAGTTATGCAAACATGGTTGGATATAGTAGAGGAAGATAGAAGAAGAGGATTTATCCTGAGGAATGATGTGAGATATGCAGAGGATGAAATGCAAGAGGGTAAGGATGAAGAATAATATCTAACATGAGAACAATTTGATGAGGGATAAAATATATCAATCAAATCCATATCGAATAATGGAGAGGAATGTGAATGAAGGTTTATTATTTTCATAAAACCTTGAATCCAAAGGAGCTAATAGATTAGCTCATCGAGATGGAGGAATATTTATAATTTTAAAAAAGTAGCGAATGAGCAAAAGATAAAGGTTTTTCAAATAAATTTGAAGGGACACACAACTCTATAGTGGAAAGAGGTACATCTTGAGATTAATTACAAGGGTATTAAGACAAAATCACCCACTGGGAAAGAATAGTTGTGAAAGTGAAAGGAAAATTTTCACTTGGAAATTTTAAGCTAGAATGTTAAATAAGTTTTATAATCTGTGACAAAATAAGCTCAAGTTGAAAGAGTATACAAAAGAGTTTTAAAAGATCACTATCTAAGTTGGTCATAGCGAAATAGACCAAGAGAAGGTAGCATAGTGTATTTATTTACTATGATGGATCATCTAATATGAGATCAACATAGTGAAATCAAATAAAATGGAGGAGGTGTATTAGAACCCACTACAAGTGGAAGAAAAATTTCCATACAAAGAAATTATTATGGAAGGCAAAGTTAAGGTCAAAGGTAATAAAAAATAACTAGATCAATAAATAGATGAAGGCACAAGTGTTGCACAAATGTCATAAGAAAGGGGAGGATCATCTTCGATGAGAGATGGCATAGGAAGAGGTTTAAGGTTAAATAAAAGTTGTTATATATGTGGTGAGTTAGTACATTTCACATACGAGTGCCCTCATGTACATGTTGATGGAATTAAAATAGGAAGTAGTGATGCATAAGTTTTACAAAGGGAAGCATAGTCCATGAAATAAAAGTATATTATAGACAAGACTAAACAAGGAGAAAGTTTACTAATAATGAAAAGAGCCTTAAAGTTCAAAGGAAAAATTGAAGATCTAAGGTAGCAAAGACATTATTTCTAGACCAAGTGAAGGATAAAAGGTAAATGTTGTACAATTATGGCTAATAGTTAGAGCATGATAATTTGGTATCCATGGAGATGGTGAGGAATATAAGATTGGTGAAAAATTTGCATCTAAGGCCATACAAATTAACATGGCTATTGGAAGGTCGAGATAGCATTGTGAAGGAGCAATGCAGAGTTGAGATAAATATCAGTATCTACATAGATAGGTTTCTATACGATGTGTTAGAGATGGAAGCATGTCATGTTTTTTTGAGAAGACCATAGCAATATGATCATGGTATATTAAATGATAGAATATAAAATACAATGCGAGTGAGGAAGGATGGTTAAGTTAATTTACTAAATCCACTAAAGGTAGATAATCGAGAAGGTGCACAACAAATTCATTTGGTTGTATGAAATAACAATGAGTACTTTTAGGAGATAGTGTGAAGATGCTAAATAAATCTGCACAAAGGAAATAGAGTGATGATGCAAATGTAGATATCACACAATCATTTTATTGGGTAATATCATAATAGAGGAGTGGAAGATTTGATTGTGTAACGTCGAAAGAGGAGATTGACCCATGGGAAGTGGGAGTTGGTACAACAATAAAATTAAGGGTTTTTGGTAGATGAGTTCTTTTTTGACCTAGTTTATTGACCATGTAGACTGGAAGACAAACTATTCCACATGGCAGAATATCATACCAAGGTCCTTGATAAAGATGAAAGGGTGGTTATATCACCTAGCTTTAATATGTAAGCATTATACTAGCTCATTTTCTTACATAGGTTGTATGATTCAAGAGCATATAGATTCATGTGCAATCTTACATCAACCAAAATTATTTTGGTTTAGGAAAAATTGGCAACCACCTCTAAGTGCACGCTTATTTTATATATTTTTTGTGCAGCCTACAAGAATGCATATGTTTATTTTTAATAATTTTCTTCACATTTTTTGTTGCATATAGTTATAATTTTTTTCATCTAAATAATTTTTTGAAGATTTGTGAAATAAGTGGTGTTGGTATTTTTCTCAAGACTAGCCTTATAGAGATGTGTGAAGTAATTTTTACAGTTGTTGACATCTTCTATAACATTAGAGCTTTTATTTATGTCATTGCATAGGTTGGCCATTTTCCATATAAGCAACATGGTTGGTGAGAGTTCTTGAAGGAGTAGATTATTAACCATGAAAGTATTGTGATGATTTTATAGTCATTTTGAGAGCTTGTAGTAATGTGTGATATGATTATTGATAGATATGAAGACAATGGTGTAAGGGTTTTTTAGTGCATTAGTTGGTGACAAAGTCTTTCAAATTATCCTTATGAGGTTGTAACTAGTCTTCTGCATGTTAAATGAAAGAGACATTGCATGTAATTCCTTTAATCATGGGAAAGTATTAGGGATTCATTTAATATTTAATTTGATGTAGTATGCCACGATGTGTTAATTTTTAATGTGATATAATGTCTTTGAATTATATTATACGTTTAATATTTGTGGTGCACTAAAGTGTATTGAATGATGTTAGTGGGTTATTTGAGAAATTAATGTAAATTGGAACACATCCCATACATTTGAAAATACATTTAATTCTAGATTTGGATGGATCTAAAGTGTAGCTGTGAGGGGTATTGCAATTTGATTTGTGTGTAATTTTTGGAATGGATATTGGGATTGACTTGTTTGGAAAAACACTATAGTGTTAGATGGTTATTTATAATCCTGCGAGCATTTTTGAGGTTATTTTTGTTTGGGCTCTAAGGTTTTGATATTGGAGATTGGTATAAATGTTTTTTTATCTTTGTTTGAAGCAATAAAATTAATTTTTTATGTGTGTATCTCTATTGTGTAATTATGGGCTATGCAATAGAATGCATCTCTTAACTAAGAACCCTAATTGTTGCTAAGTCATAGTCCTTTAATGAGCTTGGTACTTTATAATATGCTATGAACATCCTCTCTCTCTCTCTCTCTCTCTCTCTCTCTCTTTAAATATACTTCAACTAATGGATTCAAATCCTTTTCAGACTACCCTTGACTCTTGAAATGTTTCTTCAAACTCCCAATCATATTGAAAACACTCAACATCTAAATTTTTATCATTATGGCCACTTTTTGATTTTTTATAACCATCACATAAAAAACCATCGCTTCCTATAGACTAGAGGTTTCAAGACTACCAATTTGTTTAGCGAACAGTTTCATCATCTATCCAAATGGGGTTAGTTTGATCCCTAGTGGATGAGAGAAACCTTATTCACTACATGTTCCTAGGTGTTGGATGTCTATATGTTTTTTTCAAGTTTTCTGATCATCTTCAACTTGTAAACTAATGATGACATACGAAAAACATATAATCATTCACAAATACCATGACATATATTTTTGGTTCATGCATGATTTCTTATTGACCTAAATGCTCTTACATCATACACGAACTAGGTAAGTAAAATTATCTAGGACTCCTAATCATGAACCTTGAGTGAGCTCCTATTATGGTTTTCGATACTTGGTGATATCATATGCACTTATCCAAGTTGCATATTTAGCTTCTCTATAATTCCACTTGACCAAAAAAAAATAATACTAACTTCTCATTGTTCTCTTGATGATTCTAACATTATTTACCATCTCTATCTATTTTCTTGCCTTCTTAGATAATTATTGTCTCCAATCTACATTTGAATAATATGAACTCACATCCTCATAACTTATTTGTCCCTCAAGGAAAGGTTACAAATATGCTAAATTGAAAATATGTGAGATATCAATCCCATCTGGTAACTTTACTTCAGAGGAAATCACTAAAAAATTTCTCAAATTTTTATATGGCTCAATCTTTGTCCACTTAAGCTTATTTTGCATACCTTTTGAAAACCTTTCTATTCTCGGATGAGCCAAAACTAAGACACCCACTTGGAATTATTGTTATTTTCTCTTGAGATTTGTATGATGCTTTTAATTCATGACACTCTTCTCCAACTTATCTTTAAATTCTCTATGTACTTATTGCATATAAATTACATAATCATTTACTTGAGCACTTATTATACTTATATATATCTCAACTCAAAACACCTTTATGATTGAAACTATAGATAATTTCAAGTGAACCTCTCATTTTATTTGTATTGAATAAGTTTTTGTAAGAAACCCATCTTATGTCAAAATCATATTCTGTTGTGTAGGCCTATTCCCTATCAAACATATTAACAAATTTATGAATTTTTTATTCACTATCTTTAGTTTTCCAAAAGTTTATGGATGATAGGTTAAACTAAAATTTAACCTTATTCCCAAAAATTTTCACAAAGATTTTTAAAAATGACTAATTTTTTTTATATTTGTATTAAAAATTATGGTTTTTTAGTACTCGATGTCAGGATACGAAACACCGGAAGCACACAATTGATTACTAAACCAAGCAACTTAATATGTGGAAATTAACCAGAATACACAAGTAATTAGAACTTAGAAATAACACATGATATGAGAGACAATACACAACTTGTATTAAAACTCTTGAAGAAAAGAATACAATAAAGAAGATGCCACTTCTTCTCCACCACCTCTTCAGAGGCTTCCCACACCTCAAGTGAACAATACTTCTCTCCTCAAAGCTCTCTCTCTTAGGTCCCAACACACAACTCAAACACAGAGTTGGTGTTCACCTCCAGTGCTCCACGCACACCACGAGTGCTCCACACACTCCACAAGTACTCCACGTACTCCAAGTAGATCTCCCATGAACCTGCAATAACCTACACCTCAACAGACCATACTTATGGAAGGAACTCCCTTGCCTTCCTCTTTGCTCTATCTGAGTACACACCTGTACTCCAAGTAGATCCTGCCTGATTCTGCTCCCTGTTGTGTTGCTATCCTATCTGATCTTGCACACCTGAAAATCAACCTGGTTCTGCACACCTGTGAACCTTGACCTTGCACACACATACAACTGCAGATCAATGATCTTACTTACCATGCAGATCTCCTATAAAGGCCATGCTCACCTGATGACCAAGATCATACATACATGAAGAACCCTGCTGATTCTCCAATCCAGCACCCACACACCTGGTACTGTGGCACTAGGAGGAATGCACCATTGCTCTACCTCTCTCTGAAGGAGCTGTTTTCTCTCTTACTCCCTAGCACAAGTTTCCAATACAACCATGAGTCTATTATATAGATCTCATCCAAACAATAATTAGACATCTAATTACAATAATTAGATATGCAGCTATGAGTCTAAAATTAGCTCTCATCATGCAAACACTTGGTTCGTTAGCTAACTGCCCGTAATATCTGCAGTTCGAACCACATAGGCGATCGACGTCAGTCCCTGTCCGCCTGGGGGTCGCCAATGCCGGCCGATCTCTGACCGACGTCGATTGCCTTCTTGTCTAATCCTGCTGACGTCGGTTGGCCAGACCAACGCCGGTGTCTGTAACACTCTGCAACACTTCTGCAACCTCCTCCATGTCTGCATCAGTGAAGCTTTTAGCTCCACAACCTAACAATCTCCCACTTGGAGATAAACAGCTACACTGTACCTATACCTGTACCCCGTCTAATCTGTTTCTTGGTTTGTATCCCTCTTCAAGCTCAATCCTGAAGACAACCCACCACACAACCTGTGATGTACCTCCTATCATCCGAGTACCCTGCCACATCCGAACCTACAAACCCATGTAGTGAAGTCCTGACCTTGCATAGCATGAATCCCTGCTGCTGGTCCCTCTCAAATACCTGAGAACACACTTCCCCGAATTGACTCCTAACTCTCTGACAGCTCCCATTGCATGAGAATACTCAGGTCTATACTAGACCTCATGTGATTTCAAACACTGTACCTGTCTAGCCCTTAGTGTGCTCTGGCTATGCATCCTGAACCTCGCCAACACCTGATTCACATCAGCTCCCACTGGAGACAAAATCAACCTGTGATCTCTATGTCTCCCACGTCAAAGAATTTTGCTGCTCCAAACTCCTCATGACATGCCACTAAACTAACCTTACCCTTAGCTCAAGAAAACCCTGTATGTCTGAACCTGTACCAAGTTCATCCTCCACATACAACAATAGGATAATGTTGCGACCATCATCCACCTGGTAAGATAAACACAATGGTTATACTGACATTGACTAAAGCCCTGCTTTGTCATCCACTGAGTACCACCTGTCAGTCATGTCCCACTGTCCTGCAGCTCCCTCAAGACCGTATGCCTGGTCTTCCGTCTCACGTGTCCGTTCACTCTATTATTCAATTAAGGAATCCATTCGTCTCTGTGCTTTCGCACCAGCTGGCAACCCTACCAAAACTCTCATTTGGTTCTGCATCATATCCCTGCCATGCTCCTACCTATTTCTTGGATCCTTCCTGCTCTACAATCAGCAACGAGTATAAAGAAGAGGAACAATGAATTTGAGGGCCTACTTACGTCTTCAGTCCTCCATATGGGTGTTTGAGACTCCTTGACAGTGTGATGTCCACCCAAAATCTGTTATAGTGACCGACCTCAGTCACTCCACAGTCTGCATCCAACCGACGTCGATTCCCATGCGTCTGTCCCTGACTACCGACATTGCCGACATCGGTGTCCCTGTTGCCGATGTCAGTCCTCCTGACTGACATCAGTCTTACCTACTGCCTGACATCACCAGCTTCGGTCTACACATGATTGACATCGGCACTTGTCTGTTCGACGACGGTTCTTCCTGACCGACATCGGTATCTGTGTTCGCCTGTGAGTGATGACTTTTTACCCGTGAGCTCCTTTGAATCAATCCCCATGTCCAAACTACCCTGCTCAGAAGCATTCAGCCCCATCCACTGGTCTCTGTCCGCTATCTCCTCCAAGTACACCAAGGCTTTCCTGTTCTTAAGCCTGTCAAATATATCTGTCTTCCGCTTAAGAACATGCATCTCCTTCCTACTCATGTGACCAAGCCTATGAAGCCACGTCTCCTCAATAGAAGAAGAATCAGTAGTATAAACAAGTAGATAAAGAATACCTGTTCTCTTACCACCAGTTAATTCAAGTGCATCCGCTGTGAGAGTTCTTGTGCATCTCTCATCACCCAATCTTTCTGAAGAAATTAGCCATATCTCCAAACCTGGGACCTGCATGACCTTCATCAACACCTGTGTGTTGGCCGCTTGCAATTTCAGCTTCACTTCCCCTTTGCCAATTGTTTGGCAAGGCTCACCAGCTCCTCTACCTGGGGCTGCATGGAAAGAGGCAATCAAATCTTTTATCCAAGATTAAACTTTATCCAAGAAACCTCCCAGAGCATCCTGTGCAACAACACTTGCAACATCTGCATCTTCAGTTCCTTCATGCTGATCTGCTACCAACCAACAATAATCTTTTACTTGCTTTTTCTTTCCATGGGACCGTAAGTGACCATCTGTGCTTTTCAACTCCTCCATTCTTAGCTTACTTTGATCTGCCATTGCTCTACTCCCACTCAATCAGAAACCCCTGAGAGTGACCTATAACCAAACACAAAACCTGCTTCTTGCAACCTTAGCTCTGATACCACGTGTCAGGATACAAAACACCGGAAGCACACAATTGATTACTAAACCAAGCAACTTAATATGCAGAAATTAACTAGAATACACAAGTAACTAGAACTCAGAAATAACACATGATATGAGAGACAATACACAACTTGTATTAAAACTCTTGAAGAAAAGAATACAATAAAGAAGATGCCACTTCTTCTCCACCACCTCTTCAGAGGCTTCCCACACCTCAAGTGAACAATACTTCTCTCCTCAAATCTCTCTCTCTTAGGTCCCAACACACAACTCAAACACAGAGTTGGTGTTCACCTCTAGTGCTCCACGCACACCACAAGTGCTCCACGCACTCCACAAGTACTCCACGTACTCCAAGTAGATCTCCCATGAACCTTCAATAACTTGCACCTCAATAGACCATACTTATGGAAGGAACTCCCTTGCCTTCCTCTTTGCTCTATCTGAGTACACGCCTGTACTCCAAGTAGATCCTGCCTGATTCTGCTCCCTGTTGTGTTGCTGTCCTATCTGATCTTGCACACCTGCAAATCAACTTGGTTCTGCACACCTGTGAACCTTGACCTTGCACACACATACACCTGCAGATCAACGATATTACTTACCATGCAGATCTCCTATAAAGGCCATGCTCACCTGATGACCAAGATCATACATACATGAAGAACCCTGTTGATTCTCCAATCCAGCACCCACACACCTGGTACTGTGGCACTAGGAGGAACACACCATTGCTCTACCTCTCTCTGAAGGAGTTGTTTTCTCTCTTACTCCCTAGCACAAGTTTCCAATACAACCATGAGTCTATTATATAGATCTCATCCAAACAATAATTAGACATCTAATTACAATAATTAGATCCGTAGCTATGAGTCTAAAATTAGCTCTCATCATGCAAACACTTGGTTCGTTAGCTAACTGCCCGTAATATCCACAGTCTGAACCACAAAGGTGACCGACGTTGGTCCCTGTCCGCCTGGGGGTCGCCGACGCTGGCCGATCTCTAACCGACGTCAGTTGCCTTCTTGTCTAATCCTGCCGATGTCGGTTGGCCAGACCGACGCCGGTGTCTGTGACACTCTGCAACACTTCTGCAACCTCCTCCATGTCTACATCAGTGAAAATTTTAGCTCCACAACCTAACACTCGATGCGACATTAGTATTTATATGAAAAAAATCTAAAAAATGAATAATAAATATGATATATTTATTTACAACTATGGGTTTTTTAAGTAGTCCATACAATATTAATATTTATTTGAAAAAATGATAATGTTCATGGCATGGATAAGCTTCATACATTTTATGAAGTGTGCCAATTTTAAAAATATAACAACAACAATAAGACACTGAAAATATCTTTATGTTATACCTATTTTGGAAATGATCTTATTAATGGATAGACTACACCATGTTTCACTTATGCTATGAAATAATAGTGAATAACAAATGTTGGAAAAGTCAGGGTGGTGGTAATAATTATGATATTAGGAAACATGTTACCATTCACCGTTATATTCCATGAATGAAACTAAGGAGAATGCATTATTGTTTATACAGGAATGACAATATATTAAGAATTAAAAGTGATTTTCAATTTTGAAGATTTATTAAAAAAAACCTATTACTTGAAAAGTAAGGTGGAATAAGTAAGTCATTTAAATTTGTGTTTATAAATAAAATAAATTAACTAGAATTTTGTTTAAAAAAAGGGAAAATAAATAAAATTTTATTTTAATCCTAAAAACTTAGGTGACTGAAAGAGGGTGAAGACTACATACAACTTTGATGTAGATCATGACTCCAAATTTATCCTTGTTTAATTTTATAAGAACATAGAGATAAGTAAAGTTTGTATGAAGGTTGAGAAAATTTGATTCAAGATTTAATTATATTATTTCAGTTTCCTTTGGTAATGAATTATCTATTCATTATCATATTAATATAATATATTTTAATCTTTGATAATAGGGTTAGAAGTAAAATTAAAAAAATATGAGGGATAATTGGACTCTTCTATTTAGTTTTAGGATTTAGCTTAATTTTGATGATGCGATTAAAGGTAATTTTAGCATGGTGGGCATTGGAGAGATATTCAAAGATTTTAGGGGCAATTTCTTACTTGGATTCAGTGAAGCACTTGGTTCTTACTCTAACAATGTCATTGAAGCTAAAGCTTTGTGGTGTGGCCTATCTTTAGCGATACAAAAGAAATGGATTGATTTAGAAATAGAAGGGGACTCAAAAATTGTTATTGAAGCCCTCTTGAATGGATCTACATATAATTAGATCTTAAAGAATATTATGGAAGATTATAAGTCTCTGTATAACAATTTGAAGACTTAATTCACCTTACACATTTTCCACGAAAGTAATAAGTTAGCTGATCATATGACTAATGAAGGTGTCACCCTCAACCACTCAGAATAAAGCCTCCATATGACCAATGCTCTCCACATAGGATCTAAGGCTTAGAGGATTGTGGAAAATGATTTAAACAACCAACATATTAATTAAGATCATCATTAATCATTCAGGGTCTAATTTTTTGAATCTATAGAGCATGAGAATTAATTATGGGCAGTGAAAAATGGTTGTTTTTAGGAGACACAAGCATCACACGTGTCTTAAATCATGCTATTTATCTCCATCCACACTCCACCTTGGGCATTCTAGACCCTTCTCTGCTTTACTCTTCTGGCTTTACAATGATTTCTCTGGTGATATGGATTTGAGAGGATCAAGCAACAAACATCCTAGGTAGGCTAAAGGTAAGGCCTCTCTTGTTAATTTTATTAATGCAATGAATACCAATATGCTGCATAATTATTCCTTGGAAAATGTCCATTCCTCCTTTCTGGGCCTGGTAGATGATTTGAAGCTCCACCATCTGTTGGACTTAGGCTCCCTTCTAGATAAAAGACTCACTTTACTACCTAGGAGGCACTAAAGTTTTGGAAAAAAAACCCTACTAGAAGGTGTGAAGGATGAAAAGTTGTTGAATTGGATGGCTATGAATCTACTCCATGCCCATCTTGTTGCTCGTCTTAGTGGTGGTTCCTCAGTGGATTCTGTGGAGGTGGTGATCAAGGCTATAGAAGATACCGTTCAGTCTAATGCTTGCTTGGACACCCTCAAACTTTCTCAGCTAATTGGCATTTAGACTATTCTCTTCAGTGCTAGTAATTCTCTTATTGTTCATGAACATTTGGATCATCTCAGTCATTTGATGGACACCAGGGTTGACCAAATTTGGACTCTGATTAAGGGAATGGCTGAAGACAACATCCTATAACATAAGAAGCTAAAGGTAATCTGTGAGAGGTTCGGCATTTTTCATGACACTAGGGAAATTAACTTGGTAAGCTCCTTGGCTGCTATCAACCTGGAAGAAAAAGTTCACGATGTTGATAATAATGTTGATATTATTATCTTTGATGAAGACTAGTTCTTGTTTCTTTATAACTTAGAGCTTCTTGCTCTTTAAAAAAAAACTTTGATACCCCTATTGTATCTGCTTGGTTCTACCAAGGTTTTTGTTAAAATATTTTAAATAGACGTGCTTTGCCCTTTTTTTGACTTATAATATACATACATACATATATATATATATATATATATATATATATATATATATATATATATATATATATATATATATATATATATATATATATAAAGTTTAAATTGGAAAATGAAATTATTAATAATTAGGTTGTTTCAAGTTATCTAAGTTATTCTTAAATTATTTTTTTATTAGTAAATTAGTTTAAAATCTATAGAGGGTGGTATGAATTATTTTTTGGCATCTAATAATGTTTTTAACATTGGAATAACTTTGTTTCCTCAAAACAATATAGTTTGCAATTTTGGAATATTAAATTATTATTATTGGAAGATTAACATAATAAAGATTATTTTTAAAGACATCATTTTTATTCACGTCATTTTTTTAATAGAATTTAATTTTAAAATAATTATACACATCTTTAGATCCTAATTTATTTTTCAAATTTAATTTAGATCTAACAAGACATTTTTTAATAGTGTGTGTTTTTTTCTACATTCAACACTTCTAATTGGAATATCAGATCTATTGAATTCTAATTTTATGAATCAAATACAAACAAACAAACATCATATAAATACATCATAGTTTCAAGAGTTTTTATAATATAAAATAACATAAGATTTTAAATATATAATAAATCAAGAATTAAAAAGAGCAAAAGTTTGGATCCAATAACATCCATTAAAATTAACCCTATAAAATATTAGTAATTGAGATTCAATCTAGTGTCATACAATATTATAAATAAATCTAAATTTAGAAAATATAATACAAAACATATTCATTAAAATATAATAAATGAAATAAATTATATTTTAATTAACCATCCATAATAAATATATATTATAATAATAATTATTAATTAATATTAAACACAATACTAAATAATAATAAGTAAAAGATAAAAATAGAATATATTGATGTAAAATTATATATAATATGTATATATTAGTCCTCAATTTTGACTAAGTATATATGTGTGTCTATGGTTTTAACATCTTTTATACAAGAACATAACATGTGCATGAATGAACAAGATGTAAGGTTTTCATAGCCTATGTGTTACCACCAATCAAGCTAAGAGGGTTTTTTATCAAGTCAACTTTGTGAAAAGTTCAGAAATCCCAAGAGCACAAGCAATATAAATTCGACTAGCAAGAATATTCATGTGTAACTAAATTCATGGGGAGAATGGCTTGGAGAAGAGTGGGCATGAATACTTAGTCCTCAAATGGAATACAATCTATTTTTGGAAGTCGTTGACCATAATTACTTGAAGAGGAAATCTAGGATGGCTGGAGCAAATCTAGGTTTTGGTTAGATAGGATTTTAAAGCAAATGGTTATGCCCAAACCAAATTTATAGTCATTGTGTTATGTTAGTGGGGGACTATATAATGTAACAACAAGGCAAGCTTGTGCATATAAAATCCCATATTTTATCTAAGACTTAGGTTGTCAAGTTATTAATTATATTATAATTAGACTTAGATTGTTAAGTTGTTAAGTAAATTATAATTGCATTTATTTATTGTCATTGTATCATGATACTTGATAATTGTGAGTATAATGAATTGCTTTAAATTTAAAGAGTTAAAATGTGATATTAGTATAAACATGATTTATCTAAAAATTGTGTTATTGATATTTATTAAGGTAGTTTAATTCAATTAAATGGAATATTTATATTATAATTTTTTATGAGATTTTTATATATTCGAATGAGATTAATTAGGTGACATTATTAATGTTATTTGTTTTAAATGTTGGTATATTTTGTTATGTCATTCTAAAACTGACCTAATTTATTTTATTTTTCTCTTTTTTACCATCTCAAATGAGCACACAAGTTCCTTTGTGTGATATGCTTACAATGTGATTTCTATTTTTTAAGATAAGTGCAGTGGCACAAATTTATCGTTAAGAACATAAAAAATACCCCAATAATTTGGTTCCATTATTGGAACATATTTAAACTAGTTTTAGAATATGATGTTTAGAAATGATTCATTATATATATTTGAAGAACATTCAAAAGTGGCTAATGGATCAAGAGCACATGTTCACAATGAATCATCCCATCTTAGGAAATTTATTCCTTACTAAATGGGTGGAGGACTATTCATATTATTCTCTCTACAAATTATTTTTTTATGAGATACATGAATACTTGCATGTTTGGATAACCATGTATGTTATGGTTAAAGTATTAATTTTGGTATAAAATATCTTTGGAAAAAGGTATTATTGGACCCCAAATTTTGACTAAGTATTTTGGATTTTTGACATGGAACTGGCATGATGCATGAGGAAGATGGCATAGGAAGATCATGGCATAGAACTAACATGGTATAGGAAGACCGTGGTGCAGAACCACAGAGGTGTGAGAGGATAAGGGTGCATAAGTTATCAGCGTGAGAAGACCCAATCAAAGATGGAACATAACTAGGAATAACATGAGAGCATATGACTTGAAATAGTAGTGAAAGACTTTGGGAACGTGAGGGAAGCGGGATATTATTGAAGAGCAATTGTCAAAGACCATCTAAACTTTAATCATCACAAGTTTCACACTGACCCATGAAAAGGAGGATATTTGGCAACAAGGATCTAACATCAAACAAAAATATAGGGAGCACAATAGCTTGGGTCCTTAGGAAAGAACAATTGAAAGATTGCCACGACTCTCAATCTACTAATAAATCATTGGCCAATCACCCATTTGGAATTTATTATGTAACTACTTGGTCAAGGAAAAATAAGTATAAATACCCCTATGTGGAATCATGTAAAGTGATTGATAATTGATAGCATATAGTGACTATACAATATAGACTTGTGGATGTACAATCAGTTCAGGTGTTGTGTGTTTTTGATAAATTAATATTTAAGCATGAACAGTGGGTTGCATTGAATAATTTGTTGCTTATCATACATCATGAGATTTATAAAACATCATTATATGAGTTTATGTAGATAAACCTTTGAACTTCATATAATTTTTCTTTATGTTCTTGGTTGTTGTGATTAATGAGTAAAGGTCTATAGTCATTTATTTCTTTTTTTGTGTAATTTCTAATTAGATATATGAATAAACTCAAGTATATGACTAGTGTGTTATTGAGCAATATAACCCATGGGAAGTGGTCTCTTACTGCATGCTTTAGGTGAGTGTGTAAGACCTTAGTGCAGTGCAAAACCCTATTGGAGCTACACTTTAGCACCTAAAGAAAGATGTAAAGGAAATAAACCCAATAGTTTGGTTTTGTTACTAGGATTTGTAGCATTTGTTGTATAGTAATGGAAGATGCTTGAACATTTATCCCTTGAAAATATTAAACAATGGATTACCAAGGTCAAGGATAATTTTACGATCCCCTATCTTGAACCAAAAATTTCCACACATGAATGGGTGGAACATCATCTCTACAGATCATTATATGAAACCTTGTTTGTCAAAGTCCTTGTTCACTTGCATGCTTGGATCTCTACTTATGCTCAACGTCAATCACTAAATTTTGGGAGGAGAAAAGCTTAGATGTTAGAACATCAAGGGATTTAACATGACTAGGAACACTATGGACACATGATATTAATATCTAGTCGAGAGGAGTGTTGAACAACTACATCTTAGAATATGATGTAACCACTTAATCTTATCTTGAAGAAGCTAAGTTATAGTTTCTCAAAGAACCACATGGTCGATATATTAGAAATTTCCCACTAGAATCAAAGAAGTTATTTATTCATTGTGGACTTGAAACTCTACCAATGAAGGGATAAACCCATTTTTGCATGAGCCACATAGTTGGAAGGGGAATATAAAGGTGTTGGTAAAGAATTATTAGGTTCGAAATAGTAGCCAGTTAGTGAGCATTGTGAAAGCATAAATATGATGAATATTGGTAGAGGATCATAAGTGGAAGTGACATAGAAAGGGAATGAAAGAATTCAAGTATTGTTAGGATATGCAGGGAAGTGGGAAGGAACAAGGAGGATTCCATCACTTTTGAACCATGCCTCATGCCAATTTTATCATATCAAGGAGAAACTAGCCAAACAAAAGAGACTGAAGAACCGCATTTGAACCAACCAAGTTCCCTAACCCTATTGTGCACTCATGCTTTTGAATAAGATGAATTACTTATACATAATTGGGATATAGATAGTGTAGAGTCAGAAACTAATCCTATAAGGAAAATTATAGCTGAGATGGTTTTAACTCATATAGAATTAACACTTTTTCTTCCTCTTTAAGGGAACTTCATGGCCCAACTTAGTATGCCTGGTGGGCCAAGCATTCATAGTGGGTAGAGTATAGTCCCAAGTATTATTAATCAACCAACTACCATGTCCCATGTCATAGGTGTTGGTACTGGAGGTGTTAGAGGACTAAAAGGTGGCATGGGAGGAAGTGGTGGACTTCTCCCTTATGATTTGGGGGTTCTCAATAGACACTAATGCAAGCACCTTAATTACCAATAGTATATTATGAAATGATGCTTCATCTACCTGAATATCAGGGTGTGGAGAATGTTGTAGAGCATGTTCATAAGTGTGAACTCATTTGGAGGGCATGATGCATAACTTATTTTGAGCAAAAGGCCACATAATCTGAAACCACCCTTTTAGAGAGAGTGTATAAGTGGTATAGTAAGTTTGACCCTCAATAATCAGTAATTGACTATGATCAGCTCAAGATGACATTTCTTCAAGAATTTGATATTCCTGAATTTGAGCAATAAAGTATTGTCACACTGAAATATATAAAACAATAACTCACTAAGAGTGTACATGATTATGATGCATGATTCAAAACACTTTTATCCAAGATTTCCTTGGAAATTAATGTTGTTCAACATGCCTAATGGTTTTTTGGAGGTTTGTTGCTTCCCTTTAGATGAACATTGTCTCAAAGGACCTTTACTAGCCTACATGAAGCTTTGGAAGTTGCCTTCCACATGGAAGCTATTAGAAGAATTGACACTAAAATTAGTCCTTATATAGAAGATCAAATAGATTCAATGGCATCACAGTTAGATAATTTGACTATAAAAAATATATACAATAATTGTAATGGTCTTTGGTGTACTGATTGCAAGTTTGAAGGTCATAATAGAAGAAACTGCCCATAAAAAAACATACGTGTTATACTAAAGAAGTCATGTGAAAATTTCCATGAAGAGCATGATGTAATCTCCTTTCCTCTCTTAAAGTGGGATACAAATTCTAAATTCTCTAAATACTACAAAATATGTGATGCTTACACCTATGAACCAAATGATTGGTAGCTAATTAGTGATATACATGAAGCACATGCATGTGGCACACTTATTTCCAACAATCAAGATAATGGTGGATATCATGGATAAAGCCAAGGACAAGGATGAGGTGGTGGTAATTTCCCACCAAGAATGTGTTATAAGTGTGGATCTTTAGATCACTATTAGTGAGATTGTCTAGTCTACCCAACATGTGCTTTTTATAAAAAAGGAGCGTTGGTTGGAAGAATGTCCTGACATATACATAGCCATCACCAAGGAAATAAATGAAAAAGGTGCAAGTATGATTCAAATTTTAAAAAATCATTGGTGGCCACACTCTATCACCATGTGTGTCTACATCCATTCCTCCTATTAAGAATATTGTATGAAAAGCCTCATGCAAGAAAGTATCCTGATACCTAGAAATATAAGGAGGTACTCCAGGATATTATTACATTGGTACAAGAACTACAAGGAGAAATTAAATTTCTTAAATACCAAGAAGCAACATAATGTGTTGATCTATAAAAGGCCTTAGAACCTCAAAACATGGCACAAGATGATTTCCAAGAGCTTTGTAAATGTATGCTTGATGAGGACATTATCCCACAAAAGAGTAATTTGATTAAGAATTAGGTACAAACACTAAATGATGCTCAACCTTAATTGATTTGATGAACTAAAGATCATCGATTGAATCATGCTTGGTGATAAGTTACTCTTGTTCTTCCTAGCCCTCAAGAGGACAAGGAAATATTGGTGAATATTGCCATTGAAAGTTGGGTGATTCAAGATATCTTATTTGACATTGGTGTTGAGTTTAATGTCCTCACAAAGGATGTATGGTGCAAAATGGCTAGTCTAGCATTATAATCATCGTTACATGTGTTTTTTATGGCTAATAAAACTCATGCTCTACCAATTGGCATCCTTAAGAATGCAATGATTGATATCTTTGGAGTTCCTTTCAAAGCTAATTTTAAAGTTCTCGAGTTAGCTGAGGTAGATGATTTTTTAGCTCTATTAGGGTGACCTTGGTGCTATGCAAATAATGCAAACTTAAGTTTCAGAAAATGCTACATCAATTTTGAGAATACTGATCAATACGTTATTATTCTATTGGATCAGACACATGGTCCCCCATATGTAGAACCTGTTAATGTGAAAGAAAATGCTAACCACATCTAAAATGTCACGGTTAGAGATGGTGAACATCATGATCCTACTTTTGATGGCATCCTCCAATGGATGGAAATTTAATTCCTTTATGATACTATAATTAATGTTTGTAATTATTGGGCCCATGATGACTATGACCTCACTGGAAGAGTGTGTGGTGCTATTGGCATTTTTAAGAATGTTTCATGCTAGTATCATAAATGTCACTGTTTTGTTCACCTTATTACAATACAAGTCATGTGAGGACCATTTATGGATACACTGTTAGAAAGACTTGTTGAAGCTCCTCAGTTTCATAGACAAATAGAAGTCTGCAACTTCATCCAACAACTTGAAATTTTCTATAATTCTGATAATAATCATATGCATTCATTAGTTCACCTTTTTGATGGCACAATCATGAGTTGATGGTGAACCCATAATGAGTGACTTCTCCATTGGGATAAAGTATGATCTATTTTTCATCACCGATTTCATCATGACAACCAAGTCTAGGGTACAATCAGCTATATTGGAGTATGAGCACCAGAACCACACATAGAATCTTGTGAATCCATGTGGAGGGATAAAGAGTCTTTCTTGCCAAAGTACCTATGAGTACATGATTTTTATGGAACTTTATGAACTTGGGATATAACATGGTATGTTCATAAATAATGATATATGGATACCCATTTTTGGCATCAATTGAAAGAAAGCATGAACTTGGTGTTATCTTACTCATTTTTGAGAATGGATTTACGACTCACACTCCAATTTATGTTTGAAGTAATTGTTGGTGATCCTATTCCCATTGAATATTGTCTATGATGTATACATGATGTCCCAAAAAAAGTTTTAGTTCTCTTTAATGATCCATCTAAACAACCCATTCCCACACCAGACCCTATCTTTGGTTAGGAACACTATGAAGAGATATGCCTAGGGAAGCAAAAACTAGTGTTTTAGGTAGATAAGTTGAAGGATCTGACCCACTTGATCCATTGAAAAATCATTTGGATATTCCTATAGACTATAACACCTGCACTTTCATGATATTATTCTTGACATAGACCACCCATACTTTAAACCTATTTAAACTATCCAACACAACATCGACATAGAGGAAGAACCAAAAATAGATATCATAAGTGACTATTAGACTGACATAGAGGTTTCAAAAATATTTAAATTTTTAAAAGAATACTAATATTTATTTCCAAGAAGTTATAGTGAGATTAAATATGTTCATCCTTCACTAGGCAAAATGCATATCAAACTGGTTGATGGTGCTTGACCAGTCAGGAAAAGGCCATATTGGATGAATCCAAGTTCACATGCATGTGTAAAGGAAGAAATTGATAGTATGTTGTGTGACAGAGTGATAACCCTAATTCATGATTTCAAGTGGGTCAATCCCATGGTCATGAGTATAAAAAAAGATGGGTGCATTAGGATTTGCATTGATTATCACATACTTAATGCATCTTGCATTATTGATCCCTTCCCAATGTTATTCACAGAAGAGATCCTTGAAGGTGTTATTGGGTGTGAAATTTACAATTTCATAGATGGATTCTCTAGGTATAATTAGGTCCATATCACTGAGGAGGATCAACCTAAGACTACATTTTCTATTGAATGGGGATCCTTCACATATACCGTCATGCCTTTTGGGTTGAAGAACACACTTGATATATTTTCCCATATAACTATTGAGGCCTTTAAATACTTCATTCATAAATTCCTTCAAATTTATTTGGATGATTGGACAATCTATGGCTTGGTAAAGGACCATTTTTATAATCTCTGTCTCATGCTTGAGCATTGTTGAGTACTTCAAATCTCACCAAATTTGAAAAAGCATATTTTTGCTACACCATTCAATGTTTTTCTAGGTCATATTATCTGAAAAGATGGACTTTTAGTGAACCCAACAAAGTTCATTGTCAATATTCATTTCCTAGCACCAAAATCTCAATGCATAGTTCATGCCTTTTTATGACATATCAGGTATTATTGAAAATTCATCCAAATATATGCAAATATTTACACAACTTTGTAGGAACTCTTGAAACATAATGTAAACATTGAATATCTACACACTATGATTCCAAACTTTGAAGGCACCCCTTGACTGCCTTGGGACCCCACTTGGGACCAATAGCACCTTCTGACCTCTAACTAACCTAACCCACAGTCAAAATTGACTAAAATGACTTCACCTAACCCTTTACCCTTAATCGTTGATAGTCACCTTGTCCATCGATAGTCAGGGTCCACCTCTTTAAATAATAGCATGCAAACTACTTGCTTTGCTTTTCTAAATATAAGTTGTCTAAATCCTATTGCGATCTATTGCATGGATGATTTATAATTAGATAGCCTAGTTGAACCTTCACTTTCACCTCTTGCTTGTACCTATAAGAAGAGAGGAGCTGGGAGGTAAGATCCATCTATAATTATTATCAAGAGCTTTGTGCATCTAGGAGTTTCTTTTTACAAGTCAATTGATAGAAACAATCCAAAAATTTAGCTATCATATCAAAGAGTCATTTTTTTGTTGCCTCTCCATAAAGCCTTCAGGTACCATTATTATAATAGAATCAAGATAGATTCTACCAACAGGTCAACTACCTCAACTATCCACCTAATTAACTTCCAGTAAGACAAGTACTTATTTCTCAATATTCATTTATTTTATTTCCATTTTAAAATCAATCCAAACCTTACCCATCTCTCAAAATCCATCTTTTAGATCTCGTCAATCAACCCTTTTATCAACCCATATCCTTACATAGTAACTGTCAATCATTTACTCAACCATTAATGGTCTATCCAACCACTGATGGTCACCTTTATAGCTGATGATCAGCCCAACCACTGACGGTCATTATGGTAGTGAAAAATAAAAAGCTAATTTCACCTATCTATCTCTAACCAAATCTAATTTTCTATGTTCCCACCTGTTCATAGATCCCTATTTGATTTTCTAAAGTAGACCTGAACCCCTTAACACTAGCATTAATTAGTTTAATCACTATTTTAATCATTTATAACATATTTATTAACAAACATTCTTGTGTTCAATTTAAGTAACTTTTGATTTATTGATGTAAGTACCTCATATTCTATTTATGAGCTTAATTGTTTAAAACACGTGGATTGATAGCCCCTAAGGAAGCTTGCATCTGGGATCTAGATATTGATAGGTAATTCACCCATTTATTTGTCTAACAAATAAATTTGTGTTAGTGATTTCTTATCCACAGGTCATCCTCCCAAGCTAAAGAGGAGATCTTCATAATCTTTTGATTCCAATGTGTGGACTACCAATCAAGTTTTTTAACCATACTCGTACTTAGTTTTTAATTTTCCCTCTTTCCAATAATAAGCAAAAAATTCACTGAAACATTCTGGCACACTCGGTGGGACCCTTGTGTCCTTACTTAGGTTCTTGGTTTCTTGTATTCTCTCTCTCTTATATGCTCATTAACAAAATCAAAAGTTTCTTTTGGGCTTAAAACCAAGTGCATACATTGACTACTTGAAAGTTTAGTTCACATAGCTTAACTTAAAAGGTAAAGTAATCTATCATAGCTTCACTTTTTGTTGTACACACTCAACCAAACCACTTTCACCAATTAAACATCAAACATACTTGAGACAATGCTTGACTAGAATTTCATCACCTAGCGATAACCTTACCCTTTTTTGACAATCCTACTTGGAGGTCATTACCAAGGGGAGGACCAACTTAGCTCTATGGTTGAGTATAATCTCTGGATATCAATATATATTAGCTAAGCACCTGACACCCTTATCACTACAGTGTGTGAAGTGAGGGGGTAGACCCCAATACCAATCCACGTATTGATTCCAATATAGATTATTTTTGAGTGCCTAAATATAACCTAAAACCAACTTTAGACTTCTTTTGTAGTACCTGATCTAAAAACCAATTTCAGCCATACATTTTCTTAAGACATAAGCCAAAATCGAGATTAATTAAAACTCTAGGAATTAACGTATCTTTTAGAGTGAGATTTGATTTCTTTGATCTTTTATTGTCTTCTCTTTTTTTGAGTAGTGAGGATATTTGGGCTTTCTATCTCCCTTTTCTCATATGGTTCCCACTCACCATCAATGAAGAGACCTTGCAAAGCAAAATCCATCACCAAGTCAACCTACCTCTTCCACCTCTTCATCAATGGAATACGTTTTTGAACCATCAAAATCTCCTCACCCCTAAGAATTCCTACCTTACCTCAAAAGGTTCCTCAAGGAGATGTGAATTTTGCCATTTTCCTAGATAACAATCCTATGGCCTTACAACATTACCTTAAAACCACATCTTACCGAATCCCATATTTAGTTCCATATTTAGATCCACCTTATGGAATGCCTCTCCATATCATGAGGAGTAGCTCCATTACCACAGTTACTACCCAACCATTGACTACCCAAGCTTCCTCATCCACCAACAACCCCTTTGATTCTACCATTGAAAACCAACCAACCCAAATTACTACTACCCTTATACCTTATACTCATACCAACCACTCCTCCATAGTAGGAGTGCCTACCTATAACACTACCAACCTTCCTTTAGTTACCTCCAACCCATAAACCACCACTCCACTCCAAATCCTTGTGGTGTCCACACCCTCAACCTTTCCACCGATTAGCATGAGGGTCACCACCCTTCCATCGGTCACCAACCCAACTACTACTCCCATCCAACAAGCACACCTTAGACCAACCTTTGGCTACATACCTAATCTACAATGGCATATACCCACTACCCAACCACCTACCTCTACCTACCCTTATATATCCTCCACCTAACCATTGATATCCACTTACCCATATGTGACAACCTCCCAACCTCCTACCCACTATCATCATATTGCTCAACCGCCACAACAATATGCATCTTATAACCCTTTGGGTGCATAACCCAAGCTGACCTAATGAAGATGCTTATGGACAAGATGACCACCTTAGAGTCATTCATTTTAGGTGCTCATAATATCTTGTCATATGACCAAATATGTAATGAGCCCATCCATCCATCTATACCTATCAAGCCATATCCTCCCTAATGGGAACTTTCCAAGTTCTCTAAATTTCAAAGTAAGGAGGATCCCTAATAACACCTTAGGGAATTTAGGCATGCTTGCTATCTCATCACCTATGATGATGCCCTTTTTATCCATATCTTCCCCATGTCTCTATTCGGTCTGGCATTGGATTGGTATAGTGCCATACCTAAGCACTCCCTTTTCTCCTTCACCCAACTGGCTCAAACCTTCTTGGATCACTTTTTGATCAATATCTCCATGAAATTTTCTATCATCTACCTCTACTCTATCTAGTAGTTTGAGGATGAGTCCATTGCTGATTTTTTGGATCATTGGAGGAGTTTTATTAACTAACTTTCCTTTTCCTTAACTCAACTCAAAATCATATAACTCTTTTCTTAGGCATGTTCCAATCATATCTCCTCCACAATGTGTGTCCAAAACTTCCATATCTTTGATGAAGCCTTTACCATGGCACGTAAGTTAAATAACTGAGCCTAGATTGATGAAGGAAAGCTAAAGCTCAAAAACAAAAACTCAATCTATAAAACCAATGAGGCTTCTTCCTCTAAGTCAAGAAACCAGTCCAATACCAACACTAAGAACAAAGGAACCATGAGTGTCATTATCCTAAAATCCACTCCTCCACCTTCTGTCAACCTATCTAATTCCTCTAGTACCACAAATCAAAACCCAAGGAACCAAAATCAAAACAACTAAAAGAAATTCACTCCATTTGGATAATCATATGATTCCATCTTGGAGAAGTTATTAAAATCCAATATCATCCAAATTCCTCCTATCAAGCCACCCCAACGATTTGACTCTTCCCACACTGCACCTAATTGATACAATGAGAATGATCTCTGTGCCTTCCATTAAGTAATAGGGCATGATGTCAATAGGTGAAAAACTTTCAAGAGCCTTTTCCAATCCCTCATTGACAAGGGGGAGCTTACATTGGACAACCCCAATGCACCCTCAAACCAAGCCCTTGATATATTCAGGCAACCCTTCCCAAACCATGATCCTACCAAGAATTAGAGCAACAATGTCGATTACTCTCATGATACCCATATACTTAACATGGTTCTTAACACACTTGTTGCTAAAGAACATGTTGACTAACCTATTTATCCCTCACCCTCTCTACTTATTAAGGTAGTGGAATTACCTTCTCCTCCTTTAAAAACCCAAACCAAGGAAATACCATCCTCTCTCCCTCCACTTAGTGAGGTAGTGGAGCCATTAGCCACCCTTTTAGTAGATATATCAGAACAACTAACCATTGTCACCTCACCTTCATCTTTAAGTACCAAACCACTCACTCTCCCTTCAAAAATCATTTCTGATGAGGAAACCCCCATGTCCACTCCTCCCATAGAGGAACCACCTATCTCAACCCCACATCCTTTGATTGAGGAAGAGGATGAGGTTACCATCCCTATGTCTCTATCTATGGGGATTATCTTTCAAGTCCATTATTTAGGGAATCAAACCAACCTACAAACCATTCTATAGGCTAGTACAAAAATTAGAATTTATCTCCAACCCTGACATAGATTGAGCCACCTTCTAGAAGTAATTAGGGATACCTTATATCACCAAGAAAGATCCTTAAATCATACTTTTGGTATACCAATGCACCACTTATACCATATGAGCTTCTACCATATCAACTACTATTACCAATCTAATAATCCCTCAACCATCTAAAAAACCTAGACCCTAAATAATTGAGTCACCTTCTCACACCAACCAACCAAACCAATCAAAAACTTTGGTATCCTCCCTACACCAAGCCTTAGTCACCCATCAGTGAAATTATACCTAACCTCTTCGAACATGACAACCAAATGCCAAACCAAAGCAACCAATGTGGTAAAACCACACAAAGGATAGAAGGCCTAAATTTTGCCTCCCTCAACCTTACCCTCCATTCTAGGGCTTCATCCCTCTACCTTGAGTAGGAATCCAATTTCCTCTAAAAAAACCCACCACCTCTTTTGGTTACACCTTAGCAATTACTCTCTAATACACCTATTTTCATCACACCAAAAATCCTAAGCTACCTACCTTACAATCTTCCACCTTTAGCTTATCAACCTCCTTGCCTAAAATGAATCCATCAACCAAACATACAACCCTATCCAAAACACCTACCACCAAACCTATTTCTAAATAAACTCCTACTTTAACCACCAAAGTAAAGACCATTTAAAATTTACCATATTTGGCTAAATCCTATTTTCCATAGGTTATTACTAACCTCTTATTTATCCCTACCTCCCATCAGACCCTATAGCTTCCAAACCCATTTGGTATAATGACTACCATGTGTGTTCTTATCATAAGGCACCTGACCATGATAAGGAGGACTACAAAGCTCTCCAAACCATCATCCATTGACTTTACAACAAGGATGATCTGTTAGTAGGTGAACCTCCTATAAGCCCCATAACAATCCAACCACCAACCATACCTACCCAACACTCACCTACTCCTCCACTCTCACCTCATAATGAAGATGAATTTGACTAATCTACTAGTTTAACCTCTCTTTCTATCCATACTATCAACATGGTCACAAGAGCATAGTAGAAGGATAAGGGAAAGGATAAGGTGTCCATTTCTTAGGCATACCCCTCCTCAAACTCACAACCAACCTAAACCCAATCATATCCATCTTCAACCAAAGACAAGGTGTCTATCTTAGGTTCCTCTTAATCTAACCCCTCAAAATTCATAAGGATAGTTATCCTTAAGCAAATTCATCAAACCCTGGTGAAGATGAGCTTGTATGAGTTGATCTCTACCTCTCACCATCATTTTTGAGAACTAATAGAGGCTTTATAATCAATTGAGGTCTAACTTTAATACCCCCAACCTCTATCAACCTTTGTTGGTGCCCTTTAAATTTCTAACTTTGTTACCTTTAAGGATTCAAAAATACCCTCCATCCATCTCAAGGACCGAGATCCTCTTCTCTTTATCACTACCTACATCAACCAAACCTACATAAAATGGGTCATGATTGATGGGGGATCCAAAATTAACATCATCTCCTCTCATGCCTACAACCAACTCAACTTGCAAGATAATGTCATGTCCAAATATTCAATTGTGCTTCATTTTGTCAATGATACCATGGCCATTACCTTGGGAACTATCATCCTTCACATCCATTTAGGACCCCCATACACTCCCTAAACTTTTATATGTTGTAGAAGGTGAATTATAATACAACATATTATTGGGCTAACCTTGGATTCGCTCTATGGGTTGTGTTCCCTCTACCTTCCACCATTGCATTAAGTTTGATCACGAAGGCCACATCATCACCATCTAAGCTGACCCAAGTCCTTTTGCAACATATAACATGACCTATCACCCTAATGATGTCTTCATACCCACATCTTGTACATCCTCAATTACTAAAACCCAACCTTTAACCACCAAATTGGATATCATACCTCCTTTCACCAATGAGGTATCAACTAGTTCCTTTATACCTTCACACCAAATCCCTATAATCGACCCTTTGGAATCCATGTTTTATCATATTTCACTAATGGAATATCACCTTTTAGCACTTGACACTTTCCCTACTCCCCATGAGTATGGGCAACTTACCAACTAACCAAGATATGACCCCAATGTCAGGACTATTGTTCTATTCGAACCTTCCTACCATTAGACTTATTTTGTCTATGGGGGACTTGACAAATCACTCAGTGATTCTACCACCTATCTTCTACCTTGACCATTTACCACTGGTTTCCCTTATCTAGATAAAATAAAATTCACCAAGACATACCTTCATCGGTGTGCTTGAAAAGGATTTAATCTTGGGTGATATGAGACAAATTGGTCACCATCGAAACCAAGAAGCCACATGAGAATCAAGGACTTGGTTTCATCTTACCTAATAATAATAAATTTAAACAACCCACCATTACCATTATTGAGTAAGATATCCCCTCTTCACCAACCTCACCTATGCTTGCATGTGAGGATGATGACATCATCCCACCTAACTTTTTTTTTGTCAACATTATCAACCTTAGACCCCTGACTTATCAGAAGGTGGGGGTGATCATAACCATCCCTTTGACCCATCTTAAGATGATAGGATAAGACTCTCATACCATTAACATTGTTTGATTCTAAGATGATGATTCTATTCTCACCTACCTTGGTGACCCAGATTATTCAATCCACAAGTCCCTTCCTCTTAAGTCTTCGACCATGTTGAATGAATCTACCATGGATATCAACTTGGGTACTCCAAATAACCCCCACATTATCAAAATCTGCCTAACTTCAAGACTTCCCCTTTTTCCTCCAAGACCGTAGCATAGCCTTTTCTTGGTCCTACAATAATATTCCTAGAATTGACCCCACCATTGTTACCCATAACATAGTCACTCATTGTGATGCCAAACCTATCAAAAAAAAGATCTAATGCATGCATACCCATACAAACCTTCTCATCAAAGAAGAGATTCAAAGTCTTCTATCTATTAATTTTATTCAACCCATTGATTACCCCTAATGGGACTTAAATGTTGTACCTATTACCAAAGCCACATGTGGACTATGCATTTATGTGGATTTTTGTGACCTCAACCTTGCTTTACCCAAAGATGAATTTACCATACCTATCATCAACTAGCTTATTTATCTTATAGTCATCCATGAGATGTTATCTCTCATGGATGGATTTTTGGGTTACAATCAAATACTAATTACACCCAAATATCAGCACAAGACCACCCTTACCACCCCTTGGGGAAATGTTTGCTATATAGTCATTACTTTTAGGTTAAATAATGTTGGTATAACCTACCAACATGCCATGTATTATGTATTCCATGACCTTATCCATAAGATTGTAGAGGATAGTGTGGATAACCTTCTCAAAAAATCTAAACTCTAAAAAGATCACTTAGCCATTCTTAAGATCATCTTTGAGTGACTTATCCATTATCATTTTCACCTTAACCCTAAGAAGTGCATTTTTGGAGTCTTATTGGGAAAGCTTCTTGGATTTATTATCTCCCTTCACAAAATCAAATTTGATCCCACCAAAATCAAATCCTTCCTTGACATTCTTCCTCTCATCAACCTTAAACAACTTTGTAGCTTGCAGGGAAAGATGCAATACATTCATCATTTTATCTCCCAGCTTTCGAATTGGTGTCAACCATTCCACCACCTCCTGAAGAAGGATGTGTCTTTCAAGTGGAATGATGACTATAAAAATTCCTTTGATTCACTCAAAGAGTACCTTTTGTCTCCACCTATCCTTACCCCTCCCAAGAATGACCAACCTTTGTACCTATATATCTCTATCACTAACTATTCCCTAAGGGTAATGCTGGCTCACCAAGATAAACAACATAGAGAGTAAGTTGTATACTACATTAGCTACATAATTGTAGAGCATGAGACTTAATACACCCATACTAAAAAAAATTGCTTAGCTTTAGTCTTCATGACTTCCAAACTTTGCCAGTACTTTCTTAACCATAAAACCTACATCATTACCAAAACCAACCCACTCAAGTAAATGCAATCCAAGCCATACTATAAATAGTGTATGGGTAAGTGGATAATGCTCTTAGTAGATTTTGACCTTGAGTTCCTTTAGTAAAGGTCAATTAAAAGGCAAGTCATTGTCGACCAATTGGTTGAAGCACCTTTGGTAGAAAACCAACCCCCTCCTCTTGAGTTCCCAGATGAGTCTATCGTGGCCCTCTCTCAAGAGGATTTCACCTATCAAGTCACCATGTTTTTTGACATATCAAAGTGTTACCCTAGTGGGGAGCCAGTATCATCCTTATCCCCTTTGATGGTGAACCTCTCCCTTTGTCCTTCAAGCTTGATTTTGAATGTACCAACATGGCTGAGTATGAAGCCCTAATGATAGACCTTCAATCTACCTTAGCCCTATGAGTCAAAATGATCAATATCTTTGGTGACTCCCAACTTATGGTCAATCAAATCAAAAACTCTTACTAGTATAAGAATGATGTTTTGAAATAGTACAAATAACTAGTTTACAAACTCTTAGCATTATTTGAATACTATTGCATCTAGTCAACCCCGTGATCTACCAATAAGTTCATCAACACCATGGCTTCCCTTACCTCACAAATCCCATTTGCACCCTTAGACTCTAAGCTATCTATCATTATCCATAGTCTTACCTAACCATCCTATGTCAAACTAGATTCTCCCATTATTTTTAATGTGGAGGAGACCCAACCTAACCTTTGGTATCAGTAAACCTTTGACTACCTTAACCTTGGCATAGTTCCTTCTGGCCTCTTTAGGAATGCTCAAATAGCATTTATCTAGAGTACCTCTTGCTATACCATTTTGGGAGGAATCCTCTATAAGTGTGGCTTTGATGGCCTTCTCTTCCATTTCCTACATAGTCAAGAAGCCTCTCACACTATCAAGGAAACACATGATGAAATATGTGGGGGACACTTTAGTAGCCTCATTGTAGCTAAGCGTATCCTTTATCTTAGCTATTACTAGCCTACCCTTAACCGAGATTGTTGTGATTATGTGAACAAGTGTGTCAAGTGTCAATAACATGCTAATTTACACCACACACCTAGCCATGGTCTTCATGTTTCCACTAATTTTTGGCCCTTCTGACAATGGGGTCTATACCTTATTGGTGAAATCAAACCTCATTCCTCATAGTGACACCATTATATCATTATCATGATTTAGTATTTTACCAAGTGGGTCGAGGTTATTCCTCTAGTCTCGACCAAAGTAGAAAAGATTGTCAACTTTATCAACCATCACATCATCTGCCAATTTGATGTTCTTCATAATATTATCATTGACAATAGTAAATCATTTAAAAACAAGCAAGTCCAGGGTCTATGTGACAATTCAACATTAAGCTAAGCTTCTCCTTACCCTATTTCCCTCAAGCTAATAGACAAGTAAAAGCCTCTAACAAAACTCTTAATAACATGCTAACTAAAATGGTCAATGCATCTAGTCAAGATTGGCATTTTCACACCCCCCTTGCCTTATGGGCATATCATACTAGTATTATAACCCCTATAGCTGCTACCCCATTTTATTTGGTGTTTGGAGTGGAGGCCATCTTGCCTCTCAAAGTTCAAATCCCATCTCTTTGCATATCTTTTCAAGAGCTCATTTATAAGGATGATTATTGTCAACACCTTTTATCCCAACTCAAACTACTTGATGAGTGTCATTTATCAGCTCTTACCCATTTTCATGTCTATCAAGAGTGTGTCAAACATGCCTATAAAAAACACTTTAAAGTGCAAGAATTAAATATCAGAGACCTTGTCCTAAAGGAAAACCAACATGTCACTAATATGGAGAAAAACAAGCAGGGTAAGTTTGTTTTCAATTGGCTTGGACCTTATATCATAACCCATAAGTATGGATCAAGAGCTAATTAGTTGTCTTCTCCTAAAGGCTACCCAGAACCAAAGCCCTTTAATGCTTCACATTTTCATCTATTCTTTTATTGAGAAGGATCATGATCACCTTTTGTCTAACTTAAGATCATCCCTTACTATCCACCCACATTTCATCTCCCTATTTTAGGGGAAACTAATTAAGAAATAATCATGTGATTAACTGTCACAGACATATCCTTATCTTAAACAAAGGGTATCATAGCTCTACCCATGACATGGTTCTCATGGTACTTTTCACACCTTCATGAGATGGATTCCCATGGTCATTGTCCCTAAACCTCTTCACACCTAATTATCCTTCTTGTACTTTTAGTTTTGTCCTCATAAAGGTGAACCACTAAGCTGGTCTAAGCAAGTCTATGTCAAGAAAAATCATAGAAAAATGACAAATTTCCTATCACTAGTAACCATGGGTCATTTTTAGAATTTATAGATTGTTCCCTTGAAAGACAATTGTTGAAAATCTATTTGAAATTGCCAAAATGCAAGGTAGATTGCTCCCTTGAATGACAACCATCAAAAACATTAAATAAAGAAAATAAAATTAGACCACTCCCTCGAAGGATGGCTAAGTAAGAATTTGTTAAAAGCATAGTAATTTCTTAAAAGCTTCTCGCATTGATCAGTTTCCCATATAAAATAATCAACAAAAGACCCATTATCTAAATTATAACAAAACAAACTAATCTTGAAAGCTATAATCGACTCTCAAACAATATAATAAAGTGAAATTTGTAATCAGGTTTTGTAGGTAGACTTCCCGTATTGATCAGTCTACATATTTTTGACATAGGCTTGTTTACCATGGTTCTTTGGACACCTACAACAGAGGCATGTTAGTGTCGTAATAGGGTTCCATTTTCACCCATCTTCCTTTTACACTATATGCAAGGGATTTTTAAGCTTACTTGAAATTATGTGGTCAAGACACCTTTTTAACCAACTAACGAATGCTAATGCAAAACATTCAAATGTCTTGTGTTCATCAAGCCAGTATAACTTCAGTTTTGTTTTAGTCCTTGTAAACAAAGAAGCATCATGCCCTCTTCTTACCCTATTGTGACTAGTTGATATTTTCATGATGATGATTATCTCTTGATTAGATTCTTCAGTCTCGCATCTGGTGTTGTTACTTAAAATGCCTCATATGTTTTATCCTCTGCATTAAAAATAATGCATAACCATAACAAAACTCATAACCATAACAAGCATCATAAAGCAATAACATCCATAAGCATTTAAAATAATTAACCATTTTCTACCACATGTCTAAAGTATACTAATGCAGTATGTACACATTAAGATTTAGCATGTCATAAGCATAACCATAAATCCAAACCATCTCATGTCTAAGCTAAGCATCCATAGCATAAGCATAATCCATGATCACATATAAACATCAGATCATAAGCATTAAACATCAACATCAAACCATAAAACATGCACCATGATCATGATCATAAGTAAAGATCCTATATACATATAAACTTGTGAGTCAAATAGCATAATAATATATACATATAGATAGTTAGACTCTCCCTCAAAAATGTACATCTCACCACATTAGATCATAGGCCAGAATCAAAATGATATAAAAATGCCATATCTAGCTATATAAATGCCCCAAATCAAACTAAGCTATCAAATTCAAGACATCCCCTACCTCATTTCATGACCTCCACCATGGATTCACACACAAATATACTCATCCTCACCCCACCCATGTGTTCCCTATATCCTAGCTAGACACCACCATCCACCTTAGCTCGATGCCAACAGTCTACCTCAGCAAGCACATCCTCATCAAACACCTTCGCCACTCAATGCCCAAATCACTCAAAGCTCAATGTCAATGATTGTAGATAATAAATGAGTAAAAGTAATTTCAAAATCACTTTTACCTTATGTATTTTTAAGGTTTTCACCCTAACCATCGATGATCAGGGTGACTATCGATGGTCACCCTTGAGCACCCTGACCATCGACAGTAAGGATGCTCAATTTGTTGCATTTCCCTTATCAAACCACCTTTTTAGAAAAATAAACCATTTATCATCGACCATTGGATATTACCTTCTCCACCCACCTATACCACCTCATCCTGTTGGTCCATTCTAGCCCAACTAGCATGCATTTTATGACATGTTTTGCCTGGTCCTTTGATTACAATGACAATATTGACATGTTGACACTTTTAAACTTGATCCACCTCATGCTTACTTAACCCACTTATGTCTTCTTGGGATCACTTCCTACCTTGGATACCCATGACACTTGACCTATCTATGTTTTCCATGAGAGCACTTCCTACCTTGGATACCCTTGGAAACACTGACCTTGTCTAGGAGACTAATAGGTGCACCCAACCACTATGCCTAAATATGGTCATGTGGTACACTGGTCACTTGTCCCTTAGAATCAACCTTTATTTTTATCAACCATGTCAACCTTATCTTTGCAAGATCTTGGCTATTGCACCTTTTATCACACTTTGTGCACCTATTTGCACTTTAGTACCCAATAATGCCCACCTTCATCATCACCTTCACCCACCATGTCAAACCTGTACCTAATTATGCTTACCTCATCACCTCCTAGTTTGAGGGGGAACACCTCCTCCCATACTCAAGGTAATTAGTAGACCTTTGATCAATATTAGTTTGTGTTTTGTATCTGGTTTATTCTAAGCCACATAACAAAAAGGGGCAAAATGTAGATACCATAAATCCACACACTGCAATTTTGAATGTCAAAATCACTCCTTAACTACCTTGGGACCCCCTTGGGATCAATATCACCTTTTGACCCCTATCTAACCTAACCCATAGTCAAAATTGACTAAACTAACTTAGCCTAACCCTTGATCATTGATTATCAGGCTGACTATCGAAGGTCACCCTGACCACTGATGATGAGGGTCTACCTCTTTAACCAAAAGAACGCAAAATACCCACTTTACTTTTCTAAATATAAGTTATCTAAATCCTATTGTGAGCCATTGCATGGATGATTTATAATTAGATAGCCCAGTTAAACCTTCACTTCCACCTCTTACTTGTGCCTATAAGAAGAGAGGAGTTGGGAGGTGAGATCCATCTATAATTTTTATCAAGAGCTTTGTGCATCCAAGAGTTTATTTCTTTTAGGTCAATCACCAATAGTAATATAGTAATCCAACTATCATATCATAGAAGTAATTTATCATTGCCTCTCCATCAAGCTTTAGGTATCGTTATTCTACCAAAATCAAGCTATATTCCACCAATAGGTCAACTACCTCAACTATCCACCTAATCAACTTTTGGTAAGATGAGTACTTGTTTCTTAGTATTTATTTACTTTATTTCCATTTCAAAATCAATCTAGACCTTACCCATCCCTCAAAATCCATCTTTTGGATCTCATCAATCAACCCTTTTATCAACCCAAATCTTTACACAATAACCATAAAAGTTGACTCAACCACCGATGATCTGTTCAACTGTTGACGGTCACCTTGACCACGATGGTCACATTAACTACCGATGATCAGCCTAAGCATCGATGTTCATTATGTTAATGAAAATTAGAAAGCTAATTTCACCTACCTATCTCTAACTAAATCTGATTTTCTATGTTCCCACCTATTCACATACCCCAGTCTAATTTTTTGAAGCATACCCCAACCCCCTAGCACTAGTATTAATTAGCTTATTCCCTATTTTAATCATTTCTAGCATATTTCTTAGCAAGCATTCATGTGTTCAATTTCATTACCTTTTGATTTATTTATGTAAGTACATCCTATTCTATTTATGAGCTTAATTGTTTAAAACATGTGGATTAACAGCCCTAAAAGAAGCTCTCACTTCTAATATCTAGCTATTGCTAGGCAATGCACCCAAATATTTATTTAACAAACAAGTTTTCTTTAATGTTTTCTTATTTGTAAGGAATCCTCCCAAGCCAAAGAGGAGCTCTTCACAATCTTTTGATTCCAATGCACACACTACTAATCAGGTTTTTCAACCATACCCATACTTAGTTTATTCTTTTCCCTCTTTCCAATAATAAGTAAAAAATTCACTAAAACACATAATGAATAATTCATTTGGACCCTCTCTTGCCAAGAATCCTTTGAGGCCTTAAAGGACAAACTGGTCACTATTTTGATTATGTAGTTCCCTAATTGGATAAAACCATTCCTTGTCTAAGTTGATGCCTTTGGAATGGACGTTGGTGTAGTCCTTGCACAATTAGGTGAAGGTCACCTTGATCACCCTATCTATTTTTCTAGTAAAAAACTTAATCTAGCTAAGAGGAATTACACCACCATGGATTGCAAAACACTTTCAATGGTTTTTGCTTTGTAAATTTTCTGACAATACCTATTGGCAACTCCTTCTATATTCTATATAGACCATGAAGATTTAAAATATTATTAAATAAACCTATGTTTCATGGTTGAATCTATTGTTGGATAGTATTTTTTCAAGAATTTCAATTATCTATCATGGTCAAATTAGGAAAAATTAATTATGGTCCTGATCATCTTTCTCAAATTGATTCTAGAAGACCTCCACACACCATTGAAGGTGACTGACCTGATGTACAATTATTTCATTTTTCTCATGTTTTTGAGGAGTTAGAAGATATTAAAACTTTCTGAACTACTAGTTTAGTGCCTAATTATCTGATTCCACAGCCTAAAAAGCAACTCATAGTCCATGCTACACCATTTTAGCTCATTGGAGGGGACCTCTATAAGCTTGGTTGAGATTAAATTCTTTGACACTTTGTCATGAAACATGATCACTTTTAAGTACTCTGATAAGTTCATGAAATCATTATAGGTAGACACTATGTTAGGGAGACTAGTGCATGCAAGGTACTACTGACCGGACTATGGTAGCTTACCATTTTTCAAGATGCCAAAATGTATGTTACAAAATGTGATATTTATTAGCGTATTAGAAAACCAAACCACCAAGATGCCATGCCATTATGTCTTATTCTCTCTCAAGAACCATATGAAAAATGGGCCATTAATTTTATCAGCCCCATCAATCCAACTGGATGATGTATGTGTTCCCGTTATATCATTACAACAATTAATTATCTGACACATTGGGATGAAACCACACCAAAAATGGATTATACTACTTCTACTATCATGTGCTTCATATGGTAAAATATGATAACCTATTTTGGCTACCCATTAAGTTTTACTAGTGATTATAGTACACATTTACTGAATGACACTATCCACGTCCTACTTGTTGATTTCATGATCACCCATCATAAAATGACACCGTATCATCCCCAAGTGAATGGCACTACTGAGGAATTAAATAAAATTTTAGGCACAACACTTATAAATATTTTTAATATTGGCCAAACTAACTAGGATGATATAGTGTCTACAATGCTTTAGGCTTACTGAATAACTTATAAGCACCTTAACAAGAACACACCATTAAATTTGGTATATGGCATAAAATCAATTCTTCTAGTTGAATTATTGGTACCATCTCTTCATATGATGCACATTAGACAATTAGATGAGGATTCATCATTAAAAGCATATTTGGAAGCTTTATTGCAACTGGATGAAGTCCATTTCCCTTCTCATTGGAGTCAAAATGTGGAGAAACACCAAAAAAAGGCATGGCATGATCAACACATTAAGCACAAAACATTTACTCTTGGAATGAAAGTCTTCTCCATGACTCCAAGTTCACGTGCCATTTTGGGAAAATTTGTATTCACTAGGAAGGTCATTTTGTTGTTCATAACATTCACCCTACTAGTGCATATTGTTCACAAAAATTGGATGGTCAATTTCTTCCTAGACATTATAATGGTAGTCAACTACGATAGTATTTCTTTACTTAAAAGTATAATTTTTGTAAAAATAAGGCTTATGCCATTAGTGTAGGATTTCTTATTTTCAATAAAAGCATTGCCTTAGTTACACACATCATTTCTTTTATAAAAGGTTATTTTATTTTTGTAATTTTAAATATGTGGAGGACCACATCACACTTTTAGTGTGGGGTAAGGGGTAATACGTGTATTCATGTTGAGGATGTGAACGTAAGTTAAAAAGTCTAAAAAATTGAATAACTAGCTTCCAATCCAAATAAAATCATAGGACAAGATGTGTCATTAATATAAAAGGAGAAGTGGTTACAATAAGTGTGCCAACATCATGGCAAGACATACCATTAAATTCATTTATAGTGATAAGTGATGGATGAAGAATGGTGGCCATTAGAAACGTATTAATTGTAAGAAGTGATGGTAAAAAATAAGGGGGATAGTAAATGCAAGTTAACCCCTCAAACCTATAAAAAGAACTTAAGATCTCATTTTAAATTTTACCTTTTCTTTCATTTGAGTTTTATAAATCCATAGAGTGAACTAAGTCTAGGTAATTCTAGAGCAAGTGCAAGTTTAGAGCATCAAATTCCCATGCATAACTATTGAAAAATATATTCAAACTAACCTTGAAGCATGATTTATGATAGATAAAACTAGTATTTATAATTTTCAGAGGTAGACATCTACCACTAAGGGTGATGAAGCAAAAAAAATTTAGGCATATACACCATAAATATGTATTCCTTTGGGAACATTGGATGGTCATGCCTTAACCTTTAGGTTCCACAGATGGTGATGTGGCTTAAGAAGAAGGCCTTAAGAAGTAATCCATTACCAACCATACTAGAAATGGAAGTAGCTCTTGTTGAGGGGAAGTAATTTTAATCAGAGAAGAAACACCTGAAGAATAATGGAAACATGTAAAAGTGGAGACTCCAAGATGGCATGCCATACAAAGAAGGCACAAGCACCTCGACCCCCATCATTAATGATAAAATAGATGAAATACCCATAAATAATGATGTGTATAAAAAATTGGGTGTCAAAAGTACCCTCATGTACCATATTTATTACAACCACTATCAACTAAGGAATGAGGTTGAATTGTAGAATAATTATTGGGTTGAGCACTAGAACACCAAAAATCAATTAGTGTATGAACTTAAAATTTTTAATGCCTTGGACTTTGTAGCTTTTTTCTAGTTGTTGAATCAACCATACTTTGGAAAACTGATGGAAGTAGTAAAATTTATACTCTCACATGTCCATGAGGACTACAATTACCTTATTGGGCATAACATGAAGATTACACCTAAGAGAATAAGTGAGGTGTTAGGAATATAATACTCTGACATGGATTTAGAGTTTGAATTGGAAGATTTAAAAGAGATATATGAAATATCAATGGTGCTCATGTACCAAAATTAGGGCCATGTCATGCACATCAAGAACTTATAATATCATGCCATCTGTGTAGCTATGTGCATCATTGTGACCACGATCAGTAGCACCAATCATTGGAAAAAAGTGGATATGAATCACCTCTATATAACCCATGAGGTGACTGAGGGCCTAAAGTATAACTAGGCAATGTATTTTGACCATAATATTATAGAGGATACCGAAAAGACCCATCAGATACCAGGCCATAGGTTTTCATGGGGGTATTTTTGTTGTTAATGGTATTTGATAAGATCGATGTGCCAGACTACACCTCTAAAAAATTGAAATGTGCATACCTACTATAACACAAGTCCCCCACTGATTGCTATAAGGCATTCATGTGCCCCAATCATATAACCCCAACATACAAAAATAAGATGAATTCATGGTATGACAACATGAAGGAGGCCTTTGGGAATGAATGTGCATTCTTAAAGACTTGCTTGTCTAGGTTGGTGAGCAAGCCCAGTTTTTAGTAAAACAACATTTCTCTCTAGCCTATATAAAGATGGCCCCCTCTAAATAAATCACAATGTGGTTAAATATACCTTATTCTTTCACAATGTGACACTTTATCAATTTGATGAACTACATTTTTGATGCACAAGTTCTCACCCTAGAAGTAGACTTAATTGACTTGGAGATTCACACTCTTTAGAAGATGTATGTCTATTTTAGTAAGAAGGCCTATAGGGAGAAGCATGAGACTGATAAGACTGACATTAAGTTGAAATAGATAATGGTCAGATAAATTATACATAACCTATTTTACATGTTATAGCCCAAGAATAAATATTCAAAAGGCATGGAACATGTAAGGGAAAAACTTCTACCTATACTACATCTAGAGAAAAATAAGTAGGTTGGGAATGATTATGACACAAGTTCATGATCAAAACCTTAAAAGTGGTAAAGGAATACTCAAACACCACCACCTAGAGCTTATCCACCAAGGGATTCTCCTCCATGAGCTTAAACACCAAGAGCTTCACCTTTATGGACTTCTCCACCTAAGGCTTCACCCACAAAATCTTCTCTACCAAGGGCACCACCACCAAGGGTTTCACCATCAGGGGTTGTCCTGCAAGATACACTAGAAAAAGAACCTGAGGGGTCAACATCATTATCCCCTATGAAACTAGTATAAGAATAACTTGAAGGTCATAAGGAAGGAATGGAAGAATTTGACTCTGAAAAGACACCCTCCTCGATATGAGAGGAGGAGACCACCTTTGATTATGCACAATTAGACATTGGGGGTCCATTTATCGAATAAGGGATGGTTTTGATACTTATTAGACAACTATAATGGAATTTGGTAGCAATTATTTGGCTATAGATATGAAGGCCAAAATATTTGAGTGTGACCCCAACAAAGGAAAGGAGCTGGGTATTTCTAAAGTACAACCACATTTGATTGATGCATCCACCAATTTACATGATCAATATCAAATAGACATCCCATATAGGATACTCTATTTGTGGCCACATTTTTTCCCCATGATGCAATCATTGATATAAGTTGACAAGTATCCTTCCTTTTGGACATGTACAATGAAGAGTACCATTTTGAGATCCCTCTAGATAGCCTCATGTTAGATTCTCAAGCACCAACACTAATAAATCCATTTTGGGTTGATCCCTAGAAGATCTCTCCTTTGTAAGCTAGCATTGCATTTTTGAAAATTGCCTTTAAAGTCATGTAATAGAATATACTTTTAGATTTTGAAGTGTGTGTTGTAGAGAAGAAACATGACTAGGTAGTGGTAATGTATGAGAAAGAAGTTGACACTCAAAAGACACTTGAAGAAGAAGTGGCCACACTAAATAAATAAATGAAAGAAGCCTTAGAGGCTAAAGTAAGAACTTTAAATTAATGTAAATCTATTTTGGGCCAAGAACTGGAATTGGTAGATGGAGTACCTCTGGATGAAGGAGTACCTATGGATGAAGAAGTTGTGGATAAATTGGAGACCCTTGTACATCTCTTATTGAAATGCTATAAGGAACAACTTACATTGAGAAATGAAGCATTATAGGAGGCTAATTAGTTTATTGAGGTGGTTGAAGTCTTCAAATGCACCCTTAAAATATTTGGCGAAGTGATCCCCATCTTGGATGGGATTTTTGAAAAACTAGTGTAGCCTTTTAAAATTTTAGAGGATCAGCTCAATATAGAGGAGTCTCAATGGTAGTAGTTGGTAGATGATTACATTATAATAAATACCATACCAAGAGCATAAAGGCATTTAAAGATCTTTAAAAGTTGGAGGAAATAATAAATGCACATCAGTAATAACTTAATTCCAAATTTATAGCTCTTCAAGGATAGGTTATTGTTGAGCTCGCTACACTTGAAGAACTTTAGAAGGATGCTAGTACATCTATTGACCAATTGGTTAATAAGGCCAATGAATGTCTTAACCAACCTAAGGAGATGAAAAATTTAAAGGTGATAATATAATAGATAGTGTCCAAGCTACTTGACACCTTATCACATTGGGACAATGTCAAGAAGTAGATTGAATAAACTGAACCTGAGTTTTTCATGGAGGTCAAGACCAAGACTTAGTCTAGGATGGACTAAGAGTGTAGTGTGGGGTGATGTTGGACCCCAAATTTTGACTAAGTGTTTTGGATTTTTAGCATGAAATTGACATGGTACGAGAGGAACATGGTATAAGAACACCATGACATGGAACTAGCATGGTGTAGGAAGACCATGGTGTAGAACCAAAAAAGAGTAAAAGGTTAAATCCATAGAAGTTATCATCATGATATGACCCAATCAAAGACAAAATAGAACTATAAATAACCTGAGAGCATAGGACTTAGAATAACAACAAACAACTTGGGAAACATGAGGGAAGAAGGAGATGGTTGAGGATCGATTCTAAAGGACCATATAGAATTTAATCATCATGAGTTTTTTACTGGCCTATGAAAAGGAGGACATTTGGAAAAAAGGATATAACATCAAACAAGAATATAGGGGGCACAAAGGCCCAATTCCTTAGGAAAGAACAATTGAAAGACTACCATGATTCTCAGTCTACTAAGAGATCATTGGCCAATCACCCATTTGTCATTTATTATGTAACTACTTGGTCAAGGAAAAATAAGTATAAATACCCCTGTGTGTAATCATATAAGGTGACTGATAATGGATAACATACAATGACTATATAATATAGACTTGTAGATATTATAATCAGTTTAGGTGTTGTGTGTTTCTGATAAATTTATATTTGAAAATGAATAGTGGGTTTCATTAACTAATTTATTTCTTATCATACATCATGAGATTTATAGAACATTCATTATATAAGTTTTCATAGACAACCCTTTGAACTTCATAGAATTTATCTTTATGTTCTTGGTTGTTGTGATTAATGACTTAAGGTCTAAAGTCATGTATTTATTTTTCTATGTAATTTCTAATCACATATATGAATAAACTCAAGTATATGACTAGTGAATTACTAAGCAACATAATCCATGAGAACCGATCTCTTGTTTCATGCTTTAGGTGAGTGCACAAGACCTTAGTATTACATGAAAGGCCAATGCACAAGCTTATTGAGGCTATACTTTAGCACCTAAATAAAAACATAAAGTAAATAAACCCATCAGGTGCACATTGAAAAATTACAACAAACTAATGAAGTTTGGACAAGATTGATTGACGTGTAGTAGAGAGGTACATTAAATGGTTGCCTTTTTGATTTTTCACTCTCTCTATATTCTTACGTAGAAGAAGAATAATACCAATTTTTATGTGAACCAAGAGGATATTTTATTTCTCAGCTACCCTAGAGTTAAAAAATAATGGTAGACTTTGGCATTGAATATCTTCCTATGGAGAGCTAAAACCCTTATGCACATAGGCCAAGCTTATGGTAGGAGGATAAGTGAGGGAAAGGTTTGTATATTTCAATGGTAAGGGTGAAACACTAAGACATTTCAAAATGGATAATCCAAATTCTTTCAAGCTCAAGTGACACAAATATGATGAAGGTAAACAAATATAAATTATCTTCATGGACCCTAAGAAGGGGGGAGAGGTGATTCAATAAGATGTACAAGGAATCTCGTAGGATGGGAAGGGAATAGGGACAAATTAGATGTTTATAAGATGCACTCCAATGATATAAAGACACACATCATTGATCCTAAGGTTAACACCTTGGAAGGGCTATCTGAAGGGATTAGTTAGATCCCTTTAAACATTCAAAGATGAAAAATAGTTAAAGGAATTACCACCCCTAATCTTTCTTGAGGTGAAAACCCATTTGTTTTTTACTCAAATGGAATAAAACTAGTAGGAATATGTGGAGTGGTCTCAAATAACATAATTTATAAGGAAAGATGCCCACAAAGGTATTTTAGAATAAATAGTATTGTACTAGAATATAAGACTAATTATAACACCATTAGTAAGACTAAAGAGCGTAACAATGTTAAGCATGCCACAAATAGGAGGCAGTAATCAAGTCACATAAACCAACACTAATATAACATAAGGAATAATAATTCTAGGTGTAGAACCTATTAATCCCATACATAAATCCAACCCTTGCATAAACCAACTTGAGATTTAGGGGAATTGCACCACTAATTAAAGTAAATATTTTTAGATCAGGTAGAGGTAACCCTACAGTAAGTGAATCTATAGGCATTTAAGTAACAATTAGTGCATATCCAACACATGTTCCTCCCATCCAAGATTTTATCTATGAAATTTCTATGAAGCTACCTAAATAGAGGAGTGGATAATTTCATGGAACATGTACACAAATATGAGATAATATGGTGTACCAAGGGCATCATTATAGAAAATAGGAAGGTAGCCAATTCATGGAAACCCTTTTAAATCATACACACACACTTGGTGAAATAAATGTGATCAAATTTAGGTTATTGTGGATTATGGTCTTTTGAAGACCTCATTCTGAAGGGAGTTTGATATTTTGGAGTTTGAATAAAATAGTGTCTCAATGTTCAAAGAGCTAAATAAGGATATGATTGAGAGCATTTGTGTAGATAGTTTAACTTTTAAAACTTTCATTTATAAACTCTCATATGAAATCCACCCTCTTCAACATGTTTAATGATTTTTCTCTACCTTTCAAACATGTGTTATTAATGAATACCTTCAAATAACCAAGAGAATTGCCAGAAACATCCTTAAGAATTGAAGTGATAGGAAGTGTGGACATGGTGATCAACCTCTTCATGGAGGTGAAAATCATGATGATGGCCAATCAACTCCAAAATTTTATTTCTAATATTACACATGACACTTGTGATGGGTTGTGGTGTACCAATTTTGAAACAACAATACATAACAAAAATAAATACCCAAGTCAAAATTTCAAATATATTCTCAAGTCTTATTAAATTTGTTAATAAGATCATGATGTGCACACTTTTTCAATGTTGAAAATGGTGATGTAGGGAAATATCTCCTTGAATTATAAGATCTGTTATTCCTACACTCACAACATTGATAAGTTTGGATTGATCAATGAGATACATGAAGTACAATAGATATGAACACAAAAATCAACTATAAGATTTAAAAATCAAGGGAACTATGAACAAGGAACATATGGTGGCTATAATTCATTTAAAGGAAGAGGTGGTATGAGATGAGCTAGAGGTATATTCCCTCCACATTCTTGCTAAAAATGTGGCTTGCTAGATCATTACTATAGATATTTCCCCAAGTCACCCACTTGTTATTATTATGGAGGAGAACATAATATTAAAGAACATCTTGATTTATATATGAATATTATCCAAAAGGATAATGTATAAAAATTCATTTTTATGATCCAAGTTAAAATACTAAGGGATGGATGGGTGTCAAAGGAAGGTGAATGCAAGCTCATCTTAGGACCAAAATTTAACATAATAATGTGTAGTTTAACTATAACTCAATCCTAGATGATAGAGTGCCAAGGGATAAATTCTAGAATTTCCTAAACTCTCTAGATGAAAAATACCCTAAAAAATAGCCTAATATTTAATCCTATAGAAAACACTAATGTGATAACAAATCTCAAAGGAGAGATTCATGACACATGAGATATGGAGGTTGGAGAAAAATAAATTCTCCCTAGAGTGCCTATTAAAAAATAGGTAGAATAAATCTTAGATATGATCACCCTATTACAATTATAAAGAGTCATGTCACTTCTTAAAAATTAGATGGAGAAAAATGTGGCTAGCCCAGTGGAAGAGCGGTTGACTAGGGGTCTAGAGATAAGAACTATGTGGAATGTTAAAGATGATCGAGAATTATTTATTGATACCAAAATTGATGAGTGGGTAGTGTGCCATATTTTTATTAAAACTACAATTTTCACCACAAAGTCCTATCCAAAAATGGGAAGCCATTCATTAAATCCATCTTTACATGTCTTGATCATGGATAACCATTTTTGAAGAATGTCTCCATAGACATTATGGGAGTAATTTTTAATGCTAGTTTTAAATTTTATGAATTGGGGGGAGGTGGAAAACTACCCAACCTTGATCCACATTATTATTATTAAAAAAAAAAATTATATGTGCTTTAAAAATAGTTATATGATCTTTGAAAATATCAAACAACATGTCATCATTGCACTAGTTAACAACCATGGTCCCACATATGTCAAAAGTGTTGATATGGATATAGAGATTAACCATATCTACAAAATCACTATGTAAGGGGTATAACACCTAAAAATTAATCATTATGGAGTCCTTAGTGGGGAATATGTTGTATCCATCTCAAATACCATGATAATTTCATTTGATAGATGGATTTAAGAGTCTGAAGAAGTGATTGAGTGAAAATATGTGAAATTGATTATAAAACAAAAATGGTCAATTGGGCACAAGTAAATTAGGATGCCTCAATGTGGTTCCCCCAATATGGTGGCTCAATGTGTACATCATTATATGTTAATGACATGGAAGGATGCCTACTTAAGCAAAATGAGCATTTTATTTCCTTGGTATACACATGAAAAATTACTAACAAACATTAGTGGGTGACCTATAAACCCTAACTACCTACTTGGGTTATTTTCAAAGAGGAAATCTACACCAAATTTAAGTGAAAAAAATTAACAAAGGATTTCCTAGTTATGGTATAGATGCACCAGCAAAAATAATTATAGGATTGAAAAAAAGTCTCAGTAACATGTGAAAATTTTCTACCAACTGACCTTTAAATTCATGCCTTTTATGGTACTTAAAAACTTGGACACACACATGGTATATCATTATAAAAACCATACAAGATACGGTTGGGTGGGGAACATCAAAATAGGATTTGAACCACACCTTTTCATTTTCCTCTCCCAAGCCTAAAATATCCAAACCATTATATTGGACTTACAAAACCATCATAGAGGATAACACCATCATGGAAGAGTGTGTGTGAAATATGCACATGGATAAATGACCTATACTACATAAATTTTTTGGGTATAGGGGCAGCCAAAGTGGTGACTAATGAAAAAGATGACAAGGTGTTGCTTGAGTGAAGTTTTTTGGGTTCAAGTTTAATAAAGAGAGAGTCATCAAAAAAATGGAAGAAAATAAACCTTCCAATGACCTAGATCACCTAAATGTGTAGAATTACATTGGGAAGAATAATGTCAAGGATTCACAAAGTAATAAGAAGTATTATTATAAACCTTTTAAAAACAAAGAATTCAATAGAGGTACTGAAGAAGAATCCAATATTGTTAGGAGAGATGAAAATCAAGTTAACTAAGGTGAAAAATTAGTAAATAAGATGTTTTACATGATGAACTCTAAACTTCATTCAAAGGTCAAAGAAGAGACTACAAATATGCTTAATACAAGAGTAATTTATGTAGGTGAAAATCATGATGATGGCCAATCAACTCCAAAATTTTATATCTAATATTACACATGACACTTGTGGTGGGTCGTGGTGTACCAATTTTGAAAAAAAAATACATAACAAAAATAAATAGCCAAGTCACAATGTCAAATATCTTCTCAAGTCCTATTAAATTTATTGATAAGATCATGATGTGCACACTTTTTCAATGTTGAAAAGGGTGTCGTAGGCAAATATATCCTTGAATTATAAGATTTTTTATTCCTACACTCACAACACTAATAAGTTTTGATTTACCAGTGAGATACATGAAGTGTAAGAGATAGGAACAAAAAAATCAACTATAAGACCTACAAATCAAGGGAACTATGAACAAGGAACATATGATGGTTATAATTCATTTAAACGAAGAGGTGGCAAGAGATGAGCTAGAGGTATATTCCCTCCACATTCATGCTAAAAATGTGGCTTACCAGATCATTACTATAGATATTTCCCCAAGTCACCCACTTTTATTATTATAGAGGAGCACATAATATTGAAGAACATCTTGATTTATTTATGATTATTGTCTAAAAGGATAATGTATAAAAATGCAATTTTATGATCCAATTTAAAATACTATGGGATGGATGGGTGTCGAAGGAAGGTGAATGCAGGCTTATCCTAGGACCAAAATTTAACATAATAATGTGTAGTGTAACTATAACTCAATCCTAGATGATAGAGTGCCAAGGGATAAAGTCTAGAATGTCCCAACCTCTCTAGATGTAAAAGACCCTAAAAAATAGCCCAAAATTTAATCCTATATGAAACCACTAATGTGATAACAAATCTCAAAGGAGAGCTTCAACACACATGAGATATGGAGGCTGGAGAAAAATAAAATCTCCCTAGAGATCCTATTGAAAAATAAGTAGAAGAAATCTTAGATATAATCACCCTCTTATAATTAGAAATAGTCATGCTACTTCTTAAAACTTAGATGGAGAAAAATGTGGTTATCCTAGTGGAAGAGTAGTTGACTAGGGGTCTAGAGATAAGAACTATGTGGAATGTTAATGATGATCATGAATTATTGATTGATGCCAAAATTGATGAGTGGGCAGTGTGCCATATTTTTATTGAAACTAGAATTATCACCATAAAGTCCTAGCCAAAAATGGGAAGCCATTCATTAAAAAAAATATTTATATGTGCTTTAAAAATAGTTATATGATCTTTGAAAATAGAGAACATGTAATCATTCCAATATATAACAACCATGGTCCCACGTATGTCAAAAGTGTTGATATGGATATAGAGATTAACCATATGTACAACATCATCATGTAAGGGGTATAACACCTAAAAATTAATCATTGTGTAGTCCTTAGTGGGGAATATGTTGTCTCCATCTCAAATACCATGATAATTTCATTTGATAGATGGATTCAAGAGTCTGAGGAAGTGATTGGGTGTAGATATGTGAAATTGAGTATAAGACACAAATGGTTAGTTGGGCACAAAGAAATTAGGATAACTAAGGATAACACCATCTAGGTTACTATAGAACACTTGGGTACCAAGTGATGTAAATAATTAAAAATAATGGTTTGGTTCAGTAAGGGAAAGATTAACAAGTTCCCCCAATATGGTGGCTCAATGTGTGCATCATTATATGTTAATGCCATGGAAGGATGCCTACTTAAGGGAAAGGAGTATTTTATTTCCTTGGCATACACACAAAAAATTACTACCAAACATTAGTAGGTGACCTATAAATCCTAACTACCTATTTTGGTTTTTGTCAAAGAATAAATCTACACCAAATTTGAGTGAAACAACACTAACAAAGGATTTCCCATTTATGGTAGAGATTCACCAGAAAAAACAATTATGGGATTGTAAACAAGTCTCAACAAGTTGTGAAAAATTTCTACCAACTGACCTTTAAATTCATGCCTTTTATGGTACTTAAAAACTTGGGCATGCATATGGTATATCATTAGAAAAAACATAAAAGATATGGTTGGGTGGGGAATGCCAAAATATGATTTGAACCACACCTTTTCATTTTCCTCTCCCAAGCCTAAAATATCCAAACCATTGTATTAGACTTACAAAACCATCATGGAGGATAACACCATCATGGAAGAGTGTGTGTGAAACATGCACATGGAGAAATGACTTGCACTACCCAATTTTTTTGGGAATAGGGGCAGTCAAAGTGGTGACTAGTGAAGAAGATGACAAGGTGTGGCTTGAGAGAAGTTTTTTTGGTTCAAGTTCAATAAAGAGAGAGTCATCCAAAAAATGGAAGAAAATAAACCTTCCAATGACCTAGATCACCTAAATGTGTAGAATTACATTGGGAAGAATAATGTCATGGATTCACAAAGTGATAAGAAGTATTATTATAAACCTTTGAAAAACAAATATTTCAATAGAGGTACTGAAGAAGAATCCAAGATCATTAGGAAAGATGAAAATCAAGTTAACTAAGGTGAAAAATTAGCGAAGAAGATACTTTACATGATAAACTCTAACCTTCATTCAAAGGTCAAAGAAGAGACTGAAAATATGCTTAATACAAGAGTAATTTATGTAGTTGATAAATTAGAATATGAGTTCAATGGTTATCATCTTGAAAAATAATGAGCCTATCTAAATTTGTTCTAACTTTTGATTGTTGAATGTTGCTTGTATCAATAATCTACTTTTAATTCCACTTCATAAATTTTAGAAAAAAATATTAAATACAAAAACTATACATTCACTAATTAATTATTTATTTACCATCAAGTACAAATTTAATAATAACATAAACCCAAAATTACCTTTGTAACTAAAATGGATGTCATTTTCCTACAATGTAATGCCCTTTAGGTTAAATAATTGTTGGCAATCTTTTCATACATTATGGTAGTGGTATTGAAGGACTTCATCCATAAGTTTTTGTAATTATATCTCGATGATTGGGTCATCTATACGTTGGAAAAAAATCACTCAAATAATCTTAAGATAATGTTGGATAAGTGTCAAAATCTTCAAATCTCTCTTAACCTTAAATAATTTGTCTTCGGCATGTTTTTATATGTAATGATAGGATGCTAAGATTTCAATAATTTTTCAACTCAAAGCTCCCTTCATTTAAATGGAAGCATGCACATTCTTAGGTCGTACAAAATGTTATAAAAAATTCATCCATATCTATGTAAATATTTTTGTGCCATTGGTGGAACTCTTACGAAAGGATGAACCTTTCATGAAATAAAATATAGAAAACATTCCAATTCTAAAATTTATCGACTAAAAAACACCATTCAATGTTTATATCAATGCATCTAGTTGGCCATTGGTTTTTTCCTTTCATAACCAAAATATTCAAAAGGTTGGCCACTCATATACATTTCTAGTAGGAAGCTTTTACCGTTCGATAAAAATTTTACCATTACTGAGAAAGAGGGGTTATTGATGTTCTACGTGTTCTATAATTTTTAGTTGTTCTATGTTTTATTGATGTTGTTTCATTTTTCAATAGGATATTAATTTATTTTGTTTGTTTATTTTTTAGTACATAATATTATTTAGATGGAATGTATCATATTATGTCTCTTTCTTTGATTTTTGGCCTTCTTCCGTTATTGTTGCTTAATTTTTTAAGATCATGCATAGGAAATATATAGTAAAATCTACATTGTAACAATAACATATCTTTCCATAAAATGTAAAATTGTATTAGTGAATGTATTTGAAAATTTCCAAAACTTATAAATATTTTACATGAAGTTATCCAATGGGACCCAAAAGGTTCTACCTAATTAACTTACTAATCCTAACTAACTACTTACTACTAACAATCTGAATTTGACAAGTTTCACCTATTAAATCTTGGATTCGATAAGTCTATCCATCGATCCAACTTAGTACTAACAATCTGAGTTAATATGAGGCTAAGTAGGATATCGTCCTATCACTTAGAACTCACATGTCCAATTCACCATTCTTCCCTTAGGTCTTCATGACCTAACGATCTTTAAATGTGCACAATGTTTCAAAAATCATAATTTTATGCTAAATAATTCTAATTGTATCATCATACATACAAAAGAGATCAGACAATCAATTCGTAATTGTATTAAGTTACTACTAGTCAAACCTAACTAGTGTCATCTTTCACAACTTAACCTATTCTATTTTTTTTATGATTAAGAGGAAATAATGCTATAATTAACATAACATTCATAGGTTAGTAATCACACTATTCTTTCAACCTTATAGGGGAATAAACAAAACCATATATCCTTGCTTACTCAACTAGCACACAAGTTAAAAGATTATTCCAACCTGTAGATTGACAAGATGTTCCACACATCCTAAACCTTACTTATTTCTAGTGTCAAGTATAAAATAACTCTTCCAAAATAACATGTGTTAAAAAAAGAGCAATGCCAATCTAATCATGAGTGTATATAACTATACTATTTATAGTCAACTTATAATTCTTAATATAAATTTTAATATATAAATCAGGGGTTGCCACCTCACATGATCTTAAAATCACAAGTTAAATTAAGTAGTGACTCTCAAGAGTTATAAGTAAATATTAGAGAACTATAATCTCAAAAACTCCTACAAACCCTCACAAGGTAAAAAGGAAAAACACCACAACTCAATGTTGCCAAAACACTACCTACTAACCAAATCTTTAAGTATAGTTCCAAAATCTATTTCCTCAACTAAAAGAAATAAAATATTGATCACAAAGATGTATCAATCCATCATATTCTACAAATTTTCTCTCAGCAAGAAGTATAAAACATTCTCCCATAACTTCAAGGGAGTATAATTAAACATCAATCAAAAACAAGTTTTCAACATCATGAAAATAAGAATCCTCTCAATCAAAACAACACTACTTTACTACAAGAAAATTCCCACCACACTAGGTGGTAATATATATATATATATATATATATATATATATATATATATATATATATATATATATATATATATATATATATATATATATATAAAGTGAGAAGCATCATGTGCTTATTAATCACTCACAACACAAAACACAAATGATAGAGGTGACTAGGTTAACAATCAAGGCTGTAATTATACTCTTATCTACAACTCATGAACTAAGTCATGCACTTACCTATCCAAACCTCAATTACAACTAACTCCATCAAAATACTCGTTAACCCTACCCTATAGCAACTCTAAGAGGGTATGAATGCTTATAAGGTACATAGTCAATGTACCACACCGCTTTCATGAATGTCAAAAAGTCACCCAATCATGAAGGAGTATTTATCAATTCTCATAACTCCAATCAAAGTGCATCATGATTCCTCAATGAGGAACCACGAATCTAAAATATCCATGCAATACTTCATATCACTAGGTTCTCACCAGTGAACAAAAATACACGAGAATGCCAATAGACCCATTAGGTCCTAGAGTTTGAGCCACAACTCTAATACCACATGTAAGAACCCCATTGGGTTAGACATAGAAATACATGATTTTTAAAAACAATTAAACATACATACTATAAATAGATTTCAACTCGAGAATCTAAAAAGATATCTCAAAAATACTATAGTGAAAACAATAAATACACATTTTCATCTATACCACAAATCCCTAATGTCATGAGAATGTTACATAAAATGCATATAGAAATAATATGATGTCATTTGCCTACAATGGATGTCATTTTCCTACAATGTCATGCCCTTTAGGTTAAATAATGTGTTGGCAATCTTTTCATACATTATGATAGTGGTCTTGAAGGACTTCATCCATAAGTTTTTGTAATTCTATTTTGATGATTGGGTAGTCTATGGGTTGGGTTGGCAAAAAATCACTCAAATAATCTTAAGATAATGTTGGATAAGTTTCAAAACCTTCAAATATCTCTTAACCTTAAATAATTTGTCTTTGGCATGTTTTTATATGTAATGATAGGATGCTAAGATATCAATAATTTTTCAACTCGAAGCTCCCTTCATTCAAAGGGAAGCATGTGCATTCTTAGGCTGTATAATATATTATCAAAAATTCATCCATATCTATGTAAATATTTTTGTGCCATTGGTGGAACTCTTACGAAAGGATGAACCTTTCATGAAAGACAATATAGAAAGCATTCCAATTATAAAATTTATTGACTCGAAAACACCATTTAATGTTTATATCAATGCATCTAGTTGGCCATTGGTGTTTTCCTCACATAACCAAAATATTAAAAGGTTAGCCCCTCATATACATTTCTAGTAGGAAGCTTTAACCATTTGATAAAAAATTTACCATTACTAAGAAAGAGGGGTTATTGATGTTTTGAGTTTCATTTGTTTTATGTTTTATTGATGTTGTTTCATTTTTCAATAGGATAATAATTTATTTATTTTTGTTTATTTTTTAGTATATAATATTATTTAAAATTAATGTATCATATTATGACTCTTTCTTTTATTTTTGGCCTTTTTTTAAATTATTGTTGCTTGATTTGTTAGGATCATGCATAGGAAATATATAGTAAAATCTACATTGTAACAATAACAAATCTTTCCATAAAATGTAAAATTATATTATTAAACATATTTAAAAAGTTCCAAAACTTATAAATATTTTACATGAGGTTATCCAATGGGACCCAATAGGGTCTACCCAATTAACTTGCTAAGCCTAACTAACTACTTACTAATTAAGTTTACTAACAACATGAAAGGGGTGTGTGTGTGATGCTAACACACTAAGAAAAATAACATTAATAAAAAAAATAAACTAATTAAATATTTAGATCATACAATCCAAAAAATCCCTTGATCCAAAAAGGGTATATATGATGACTTGGAGCTATGATTATGAATTTATCAAGAATATCCACCACACCTATAATTAGCACACTGCACATCATGGTACTAGTGATAAACTGATGCCACTTCCCCCCTCCCCAATTTTTGGTGTGAATGATGAACATGAACAAGTTATATTCATCCCCTTTGACCATCTTTACCATACTAAAGTATAAAATTATGAAGACATGTTCAACCACATCAATCCACATAAAGTCTCACACAAACAAATTGTTCAAGTGACTATTCAGTACTATGTATGGCACATTTTATTAGTGCCCAACAAACATTTTCTTAACATTATGATATTATCAAATCCTATGTCAACTTGTACAATCAATAATGACTGATCAAAGGCCATGTAGTATCCCTACCCCCATCACCACCCCTTATCAGATGATAGATGATAAGACCTTGCAATGAAAAACAAAATTCAAACTAGTCTATCTTCTCCTCATCAAGATTATCATTGAAGTGAATAAAACCAAAAATAGAATAAATGTAACAACAAACTAAAATAAACACATTATTGCTAACAGAAATGTTATTCAAGCATTTAACCTAAACTTGGCTTAGATAACTAACTGGAGAAGGGGAATTATCCTTGAGTGTGCAAGAGATCCTTCATCTTCCATTTTGAATTAAAACAATATTTATCAAAGCAATAACATGATATACAATATCTAATTAAACAATTAAATGAGAAATTACCTATAGAACTCATCGTAGTTCCTTCAAGTTGTACTATTCATAAAGTATTGGTCTTACAATACCCTACTCAATGACATCTCCCTATTAATAAAACATGGTTTACGAGTAATACTTACTCTAGTTGATTTTGTCATGACCACTCGGGGCCAGATCCATATAGATAAGCCTATTTGCCATAGGACTAAGCAATTTTGTTACCTTGAAGGGTCCCACATATATCTTAGTGAAAATTCCACTGATTTTCCAAGAGCACAAATATCATCATAAAATCCAAAATAATTGATGAAGGAGATCTCCACAAAACCTTCCATCCCTCAACACATCTCTATATCCTAGAGAGTTTTTTCTCATTCTAGAGAAAATTAATTAGGGAACCTAACAAGAATAATTTATATAAGTTAGGACTATCACTCTCCATGTAGCTCTTGATAATTACAACATGTCAATACTATCATTTACTCAAATCAGATCCCTAACAAGTATGATGATGAATACGAACAATAAATATAAATTACACAAAAATCATGGAATAATCATTTATATAGAATCTCTATCCATCATATACATGCATATGGCCATACAATTGAATTTGACAAGTTCCACCTATTAAATCTTGGATTTGATAAGTTTGTTTATTGATCCAACTCAGTGCCAACAATCTGAATTAATGTGAGGCTAAGTAAGATATCATCCTATCACTTAGAACTCACATTCCCAATTCACCATTCTTCCCTTAGATCTCCATGACCTAATGATCTTTAAATGTGCACAATGTTTCAAAGAATCACAATTTTATGCTAAATAATTCTAAATGTATCATCATACATGCAAAAGAGATCATATAATCAATCCATAATTATATTAAGTTACTACTAGTCAAACCTAACTAATGTCATCTTTCAAAACTTAACCTATTCTATTTTGTTCATGATTAAGAGGAAATAATGTTATAATTAACAAAACATACATAGGTTAAGAATCACATCATTCTTTCAACCTTATAGGGGAATAAACAAAACCATATATCCTTGCTTGCTCAACTAGCACACAATAAGTTAAAAGATTATTCCAGCCTCTAGATTGACAAGATGTTCCACACATCCTAAACCTTATTTGTTTCCGATGTCAGGGATAAAATAACTCTTACAAAACAACATGTTTTAAAAAGAGGGCAATGTCAATCTAATCATGAGTGTATATAATTATACTATTTATAATCAACTTATAATTATTAGTATAAAATTTAATATATAAATTAAGGTTTGCCACCTCACATGGTCTTAAAATCACAAGTTAAATCAAGTAGTGACTCTCAAGATTTATAAGTAAATATTAGAGAACTATCATCTCAAAAACTCATACAAACCCTCACAAGGTAAAAATAAAAAACATGACAACTCAATGTTGCCAAAACACTACCTACTTACCAAATCTATAAGTATAGTTCCAAAATCTATTTCCTCAACCAAAAGAAATAAAATATTGATCACAAAGATGTATCAATCCATCCTATTCTACAAATTCTCTCTCAGTAAGAAGTAGAAAACATTCTCCCATAACTTCAAGGGAGTACAATTAAACATCATTCAAAAAGAAGTTTTCAACATCATGAAAATAAGAATCCTCTCAATCAAAACAACAACACTCTACTACAATAAAATTCCCACCACACTAGGTGGTACCAAACTAAAATGGTCTTATAAGATTTTCCATTCCTAAGATAAATGAAATATAAGGTACAAAATTAAAGTAAAAATATATATAAAGTGAGAAGCATCCTGTGCTTATTAATCACTCACAAAACAAAACACAAATGATAGAGGTGACTAGGTTAATAAGCAAGGTTGTAATTATACTCGAGGTATCAATCCTAATGTTCAAAAATAGGGTAGGATACTCTTGTCCACAACTCATGAACTAAGCTATGCACTCACTTACCTAAACCTCAATTACAACCAACTCCATCAAAACACTCGTTAACCCTACCCTATAGCAACTCTAAGAGGGTATTAATGCTTCTAAAGTACACACTCAATGTACCACACCCATTTCATGAATATCAAAAAGTCACCCAATCATGAAGGAGTATTTATCAAGTCTTATAACTACAATCAAAGTGGATTATGATTCTGCACTTAGGCACCATGAATCTAAAATATCCATGGAATACTTCATCTCACTAGGTTCTCATCAGTAAACATAAAGACACAAGAATGATAATAGATCGATCATGTCCTAGAGTTTGAGCCACAACTCTAATACCACATGTAATAACCCCACTGGGCTAGACATAGAAGTACATGATTTAAAAAAATAAATAAACATAAATACTATAAATAGATTTCAACTTGAGAATATAAAAAGATATCTCAAAAATACTGTAATGATAATAATAAATACACATTTTCATCTATACCACAAATCTCTAATGTCATGAGAATGTTACATAAAATGCATATAGAAATAATATGACAACTCAGCAATGATTGATACAACCCTATAATCACTAATATCAATATATAATAATAAGTAAATATAATTATTCATGACAATAAATAATAATATATAACCTAATACAATGTACATAACCTGGATACATGGCTCCCTAAAGCATGAATTCCCTAGACTCTCCAGTATCCATGGCAATCTCAAGTGTCATCTTAAAATAAGTACTATTGTGGGGAGGAAGAGCATCATCCGAGAACTTTTCCATACCAACCATAGACCAATGATCCCTTGCACTAATCCCATCAAGAAATGGTCCTCCCTTCACAGATGAGTAGATAGTAATGGTGCAAGAATTTAGAGAGAAAAGTAACCACATGCGTGATATATGATGCTAAACTAAACATGCAGTGTATCATAGAAATATTTTATATTGCAATATATCACATAACATGTGAATCACACTCATGAAATGATAATGTCTCACTAAATATAATTTGGTCCAAAGTTTTATAGATAATAAATAATAAATATTTAGATCAATCAATTCTATACACAACACTTGATCGGTTTGCCTTCATCTATCATTATGATACTAGTAAGCCAGTGAAGTCCATCTCACTCCTTACTCCATGTTAATAACATAAATTTTTCAAATATGATTCAATGACAAAATTCATATAATTTACATCCTTCTAGTACACACATCACACAACAGGCCAAACATAGGAGTAACCAAAGCATACATTTATTCTGTCAAACATATGAATGAATATTGCATTACTTCTATCCCATACTAGAAATAATGACTACAATCTATATCACCTAATAAAATATACATATTTTTAGATTTCAACTATCACAATATGTTTCCAAACATACTACATCTATGATAACTCATATTACCATAGTCTAATATTCTAAGATAAAACTACTAGTTTTTCCCAAACAGTCATATAAAGTAGTATTAAAATCATGGAAACATAAACAAATATACAAGTAACTATATATAATGAAGCATGTCATAATTCCCATAGACACAATAACATACCAACACAACATTCATTAAACCCTCAAAGGTTGCATGCATTCACACACAATTCTTATTAACGGTCACAAAACACACTAATATGAGTATTAATCATCATGCATATATCTAATCCATCAATGTAGATTTGAGTCTGGGCATAACAATTATAATATGTACCATCTCGGTAAAACATACATTTATATTATAGTACTCTATGATATCCCATACTGTCATAGGTTCCCTATCAAAACAAAAATGCATAACTCAAACTTACGATTTCAAAAAAAAAATCAAACAATCCCTATAAATAATAAAAACTAAGCAAGTATAGGATTACACCACTCGAGTATACTCTAGATTTAAACTGCATAATAATATTTCAAGAAATATAACTAATTAGCATGCATCATGATGCACCATTATATGCTAAATATGACTAGGTATTTATACATATTAACACTCCTATAATATGTTATGCACACAAGTATTCAATATTGAATTCATAACAGTCAATCAATCATTTGTAGAGGAATAGAGAATTCATAAAACTGTTATGTTCTTTCAGTCCAACAATTTGTTCTGTCTTCTCAGTTATAGTCTCATATCCCCAAGAAACTTAATAACTTACTCAAGCCATCTATAAAACTATAGGTGAAACCCCTATGTATGAGTACTTATACATTATAATATGTTCCACATGTAAGTACTCCAATGCTATGAATATACTATATCTTTATTCACTTAAATGTTTTAATCAAGAATCTCTCATGTGTCTAACTCCATTTTGAATGAACATGATCATACACTATTTACAATTCTCAAAGTCTCGTGACCACAAGTGTTTATATTTATCAATAACTTTAAGGTATACTATTCGATATACCCAAAGCATGTTTTCTCTTATAATGACTCCTAAATCCTTGGATGCATTTATTTTCTTTATCCATAAATGTCATTTTTAGCCTTTATAACTCATAGAATAATATTTTATCAATATAATTTTATTTACATGTTATATATAACCACTTTTTTTGATATTTAGGAATAAGTAAATATATTTATGAGAAAAAGAAATTTCCCAACTCTTCATGAGCTAAGATTGCATACAAATGCCTGCAACATTATTACAAAAACAATCCCATTTTAGCCCTTTACAAAACCCTTGGTCATATTTATATAATTGGACTCATATTAAAAGCCCTTTCGCATAGACCATGTTAAAATCCCATTTAGTTAAAAGACCAAAACACCATCAGATTACAAATTTGCTCAAAACATGATAATAGTGTATTTAATTTAACTAAAAAAAACTATCCCCATGGACTAATATGAATATCAAGGGACATTCATCCACTTATCATAGATTATTGATAGTCCCTACTCATACATAGATGATCACACTTTGTTTACTGACTATGCATCTTCTGTATGAATAAGAGATTTGTAAATCAACTATATTTATTAGACAACATATTTTATAATGGTAGACTAGTAAAGAATTTATTGTTGTCCAGCATCGTTATAATCATATTATGTTATACTATTGAGTATATTCTTATTAACCAGTATATGAATATGCTCAATATAGACTTGTAACTTTGCATCGACTATATCCATCATTGGGTACAAGTATTGGTGGGACTGATCATAATAAAGAAAAGACAACCCCATATAAAGCATAGTACATCAGTTAGCATAGGTTCACCATATTTTACCATTAATTATATAGATGTTTTAATCCTCAATGATTTGTAGGCATGAAAATAAAGGGTGGAGACTTAGTAATTTCTATATAAACTTCAGGTTTCACAAGACCGATTGGAATAAAAATAAATGTTTAATTTCTCACAATAAAGCCTTAACAATCAACAAAGTAGAAAATCCATTTCCCCACAAACACCGATTAAATACTTGTCGGTTCTCCTTAAATAGAATTCTAAAAATAATAGATCATTGTGTTACTACTAGTTCACTAAGTGTTTATTCATATCAGTGATATATTGTCTTCCTTCCTAACAATCTGCACAGACATGGGATGGAATTCAAGGTATAAATTAATTTATACAAGCTTTGCATTTTCATATTCCACAAAGAGACTTATTCAAAGAAATATTAGTTATCTAAATGGGAAGATGGGTCATGATTTGAACCCAAGTCAGCTCAGTGTTAGGTCCCAAAACCTACAACTACACCCAACCTGCTAGTGACTTTCTAAATAAACTAGGAGGGGTGTTTAAAACACAAACTTAAAGGACATGGTGTTTAATTACCATAATTTCCATTCTTATTTAAGTCTCATATTAATTCAAAAGTATTAAATGATTTTTCTTTATGTAAGTCATGATTCCCTTAAGATGTTTAACCTTTCTTTGCAATAGATCAGTTGTATACAGATGCTTCATTTAGAAATAAAGATTGTTGGTATTTTATTTATATAAAATTGTAAATCACCATAAATAATTAAAAAAATTATAGATAATTATGTTTTTTGTTTCACAGTTGATAAATATATTTATATACATATATGGATTGCTACACTTCTGTGAAAATCATTAGTTTATATTCAAATCATTTGTCATAAATATCTATCAAAGAGATCGCTATCTAAATTCTAATTTTAAATTTATCAATATCTTTACTAATATATGTTCACTATTACCTTATATACAAAGTGATTTGCTATATTTTTATTTATGTGCCTAGGATAACTCCCTATTATCTAGATGCACCATATGCATAGTTTACTATTTATACTTATCCCATTCATCTTTCCATATACAAATATCGTTTAATTCTAATTTGATATCACATCACAAAAATGTGAACTATCTAGAATGTAATTGTATGACTTACATGATGAAATGCTTCACTTTTTCTCTCACTTGCCTCCATTGTCTCTAGTCTTTTTCTTATTCTCTTTACTATGTCTCTTCTCTCCCATTGTGCCTCCCTGTATTTAATTTTTAATGCCTAAGTAAGGTGATTTTTTTTCCCTCTTTTTTTTGTTATTTATAAACTTTCTTATTTTTAGGCTGATTTAGTTCCTTTTTGTTTTATTGCTTTTGCTTTTATTTTCTTTACTTTTTATAAAAATATATTCCTTTAAAAAAGAATAAAATAACATATATATATATATATATATATATATATATATATATATATATATATATATGCTATTTTATTCTTTTCTAAATATCTTAATAATTATACCTTAATAATTATGATGACTTGCTCAAGATAAAGTCATCCATATAATAAATCAATAGTCCAGATTTACTTGAACTATGCAAATCACACAAATTGTATTTTCCAAGAAAAAAATTAATGGTCATAAACATAATCACACAATATAAAATCAGCCAATTCTATCCTGGACTAACATGTAAGTCACACAAGGTAATTTCACAAGACTATTAAACCATGATTAATAACCATGAATTACCAACTATCTAATATAATTGCATCAAAATATATCATGCTAACCATTTTACCATGAATCTAATGTGTGCTAGTTATTTGTGGTGTGTGCAGGGTACCAGTCATTTTTATCTATCATCTTTTGACATATCAATCTACGTCACCCTCTCCAATGATGCTCTCCCTCTATCACTCTAAGAGACAAGTTATCTTACATCATTCTCATAAAAAAGTAGGTATTTAGACCATAGTAGTTATGATATGCATTCATTATAAAATATAGTTGAAATGATAACTAAACATGATCATAAAGTAAACATGTACTTACAACTAACCCATAATAATATGAGCATATAAATTAATCAATATCTTACCACCTCATAATAATGATATCCAAGCTTAGTTAAAATAGCCAAATCTGAGTTTGTCAGTTATGGATATTCATAGATGTTCCAACAAGTTTTGTTGGTGAGGAAATTAAGATGTAACACCTCCCCTAATATTTGCCCCTTATAAGTTGAGAGATGAGAAGCCCTTGCAATGAAAAACAAAATTCAAACTAGTCTATCTTCTCCTCATCAAGAATATCAATGAAGTGAATAAAACCAAAACTAAACTAAATGCAACAACAAACTAAAATAAACACTTTATTGCTAATGAAAATGTTATTCAAGCATTTTACCTAAACTTAGATTGGATAACTAATTGGAGAAGGGGAATTATCCTTAAGTGTAAAGTGGATCCTTCATCTTCCATTATATTTCTTAGAATATTTCAATCTAAAAATATTGATGGAATTATAATACATGTCATTGAAAGCTCTAGTGACGACTCTGATAGCACAAGCATGAGATGCCATTATAAAATTATTCATTTTGAAGGTGTTGGTTTCCACCAAAAATGGACCCTTATACATAATTTACAATACATTTATATAAAAATCATACAAAGAAACTTCAAGTCATAAAATGGACCATTCTAATGTGTCTGTAATATTTAAAAGCTTAAAGATTGACTACTCACATGACCACTTTTAGACAAAATAGAGATTAGATACCAGAGTCTCAAAAGTGTCAAAAATGTTGAATAAATTACACCTTTATGTCACCATTTTATCTTTTCATTTTTTTTAAAAACATAATATTCCCTTCTCAAAAAATCATATTCCAAAAATCAAATTCAAGTTTGACCAAAAGACTAACATTCTAGGGTTTTGAGCTTGAGACTTCTTGACAAGTATTCTACAAAATAAACTTGACCAATTCCAATACAAGCATTCTTGAGATTACTAATGAAGATTATGTAGTTAAACTATATTTTCATAATCTTTTAAAAAAATGTGCATGTAAAATTTTGTTGCCAAAAATTCAACCATGAATCTTCAAAGGTTAAAATTGTGTTTGGATTTCTTGTGGACCCCACTTAAACATAGCTTTTAAAAAGATTAAATAAATAAATAAATAAATAAATCTTATGTATCATACCATGGCTTCTCCATCACATGATTTTTATGTTCCAAACACCATTATTATTCATAGTTCCATATGGGTGCCATGGGGAAGTGTTTAGGTCATTTAAGACCATACAAAAAGACATGTTATATAGATTAGAGCTTCCTAGAATTTTTTTAAAAGATACAGATCAATATTTTAATAAAGGGGATGCCATTACTACATCTAGAGTCTATAAAATTTAAGAGAGAGGCCATAAAATTACATATAAGGGTTTCAAATTCTTACAAATCAATGAAATACCATCTAGAAACAATGTGGGTTGCAAAAATCTATCATAATAACATACAAAATAGTGTTTTTATGATTTTGAAGGTCATACAATGGCTTTTTATAATTGAGTTTGAGTGGTAATCCATACAACTTGGATCTATGCTTCAATTTTATGTGAAAGGTTTTACAAATGTAGCACAATAACACTCTACATGTCATTTGAGGCATAAAAAACATGCATATGATTAAAAAATGAAATAAAATCATATTTTATGTTTTATTTTCCTCCCAAATGCCATATAAATTGATTTATAAGCATAACACTTCACAAAACAACTTCAACTTTTCTTAGATCTTCCATTATGTCTTCTTCTCCTCAATATTATTTATTGTGGCTCAGATACCACTGTTAGGACCGTGAATATGAGATAAATAGTAAGATATGCATTGTAAAAATAAAAAATATTTCCAAAAAAAGTAAAATTCTATTATTGAATGTATTTATAATGTTATTGAGTTTATAAAGTTTTTACGAGAAGTTATCCTATGGGACCAAACTAACTCACTAACCCCAATTTATTAATTAATTTTACTGAAAACATGAAAGGGTTGTGTGTGTTCCACTAACACACTAAGAAAACTAACAATAATAAAACCAAATAACCCAAATACTATATTTGGATCATATAACCCAACATGATTAAGTTTTTATTACATAATTTCTTTGGGCCCTTGCTTTATTTTACAATTATTACTCATTGAGATTTACATTTTATGACTTATCTTTGTGTGCATCCATAGACCTTATATGAAACTAAGTTTTATTACATGTAATTTTATTGTGTATTTCATGGTCATGACATTGTGTGCTTATGAGTGGATTAATCTAAGATTTTAACATTTTTTATTTTGTTGAGTTAGTAGTGCTATGATACATATCATGCATCTCCCCATTTTTGTGTGGTGTCATGATTCATATGATGTACCTTCCTACATATTTCATTAATCAATATTTATATCATTGATGGTTATTATTACATGCATAACTGCTATATTTATCTTGACATGACACTTATATAACTTGCACTACATGTTTCATATATGCTTTGATGATCTATTCATTACTATGATGTCATATTTTTCTCATGTGAGCACATGATTTCATATTTTAAAATAACTTGGTGTAGTTAACTCTTTTCATTTTAGATGAGTAATTCATAGGCTACATCCCTCTCCTCAAAAATAGGGCATATTAGTGTTTTTTCACATAGATTTAAGCCTCCACAAACATCAAATTTAGATTTTTAACATAGATTATAGGATTTAGAGATTTCATATTGTTTTATATTATCAAAATTGGCTCATAATATGTCACAAATTATATGGTTTATATAAATTTCAAAGTGGTTAATATTATCAATTTGGTTTAGATATGGGAAAAATGAATTCAAATTCAACACATTTATAGGAACATAGGTTATATGTTTTTAAATATTTATATATTTATACATATTTTGAGAGCATACATAATGCTTATACACACATTTTACAATAACTTAAGTTAAAGTTCTATACATTTTTCATAATTGGGAAAAATGAGATTTAGATGCATGACATTCTATATCATGTTATCATAATTAGATCATATTATATGGCATGGAAATTATTCATTCACATACACAATATTAAAATTTTCTATTTGTTAGATAAATGGTACCTAGAAGTGAACACCTTTGAATCTATAAGTATATCTACATTAGTTGATTAATTTAAATTAGTAATGTGGTTGAGATTCAATACCCTCAAAAACCTAGGCATTACTTTATGATACCATTATATGACTCCCACATTTCATCTTAAAGTTCAAGATCGGTTACATGAGTAGTGTGGTTGAGGTTCAATGATGCTCAATTTCATAGGCACTACTCCCACTTTAATGACAATTGGTGAATTTATCTTCCCAACCTATGGCCTTGTCTTAGTACATAAATTTTTGAAATGATCACCATCAAAATTTATAAGTGTTTCACCAAATAAGAATCATATCCAATAACATAACACATGAAAACATGGTTCACCCACTTACAAGTTTATTCCTTCTTTATTATTTAAGTTTCAAAAGTTCAATTTCATTTCAAAATTTAGATTCCATACATGGACATTGATTTTTTCATATTCATTGTATGTTGAATGGATAAAGATGCACATTTGGAGCCTCCTCCCAAAGATAAAGTGTGTTGTATACACTCAAGTATGTTTATTTAACCTTTTATTATAACATTTTATTTCATTTCAATACTAGAATAAAAGAGGGATTTTTTAAATACTAAAATTTAGTATTATATATTTCGTAATGTCATTTTTGTCATATATTTATCTTGCATGATTTGAGTGTATATATATGGATCTTATTCACCCTTCTCCCACATATACATGATTTATATGGGTCCAACCTTTCAATTTTCTATCATTTACTCATGTTTGTGTCTAACATGTTCAAAATCATATTTAGACTTTCTCCAAATCATCAGATTAGTATTCCTACCTTTTGGACAAATCCATCAACCTTAAACTCTTCCAAAATTTTAGACTCATCCCACACAAAGCAATGGCCACTTTTCAAATTCAAATCTTGATTATGAATCACCATATAATTTTGCATGTCAATGACATGATAAATTTCCCAATGAGTCCCATTAAATATATATCATGTCTAAGCCTATTCCTATTTAGCGTTTATTAAACAAGCCTAATATACACATTTATACACTCAAATAGATTGTCATACTCTTTCTAATTTATACATAAATCATAAGGATTAGGTCTTATCCAAATCCAAATCACCTCAAATCCAAGCCAAATTTATCATTTTTCAAGTATTAAAAACTACGTCACATGTTGCATTCATTAAAAGATTAGTATTAGATGATGACATGTGGTTTGACTTCAGTATTTAGAGTATTGAATACATAGGTAGTGATAATATATTCATTGGGGAGTGGTTGGGGTCAACTCAACCAAACATTTCTTCAATTTTGTATGTTTAATCCTATTGTCAAAATTAGACCTTGGGTTTAAAGAGAATGAGACATATTTTTGTAATTACACGTGCACAACTAGCCTTCAAGATCAAACATATAGATATTATACAAGTAGGTGCATCAGTTTGTAAGAAATCAAAGAAGAGAAACACATGCAGATGAATATATTAGGTTTCATATGCTATAAATAGTCAGTACTATCAAGAATAAAATGACTATGTCAAAGTTCATCCAAAAACATAGTTCATGATAAGAGAGACTATTAATCCAGTTTCCTACCATTTCTGATAGTTGCAATTGGCCTCAAACCTAAAAAAAATAGTAAAATGTTAAGTATATTATCCCTTTAGGTATTTTATATTTATAATAAGTGTAATGAATAAAATCAAATTATACATTTTACTTTAGATTAATGCTTATTTTCATATTTCACATAATTTGAATTAGTTCAAAGTTATATCTTATTAAATCTCATTTATGATAAATAAGGTAAAATAGAAATTAGTGGCATGCATAATCATTCTAGCACTTCTTAAATATTAGTCTTATGTTGAGACACGAGTGTTTGTATGAATATCATTGTATTGTTGATTGTTGTTAGGAAATATGGGTTGGGTATAGTTCAGGGGTTTTTTTAGTGGTGAATCTTTGCTAATTCATGAATATTCCATTTTATATAATCTAGATTTGGCTATTTTTTTGACTTAAAAAGAGCATTGGGTCACCAAAAATTTTGGGTTTTATATACAATTTATAGGTCGGCTCACCTATCGTTGATAACTAGTTCCATAATTTTGACTATAAATTGCCATGTCATAGAAGGGCATTCTACACTATTTCACCAACATATATTATACATTGAATATGGCATATATTATTCTAATATATTTCATAGATGATCAAGATCATAAATTTAACCCATCCCCAAAAGTGTACATGAACTTGATGGTAGGGTGGCAATAATAATTTATAAATTATGAATAGAACTAAAAGGTGTCCACATGGTTTGGGCATCATCCAAAGGGTTTGGATAGCATCTGGATAGATCAACCAGCATCCATAGGGCCTATATGCCACCTATGGCATCTAGATGGTGGCTAAATAGAATGAAAGACATATACATGATCTAAACATTATCCACTGAGCCTAGATAGTGATCACATAATTTGGATTACATCCATAGGATCTAGACACCATCCATAGACTTTATACAATGACCAGATAAATTAAATTATGTCCACAAGGTCTATATTTTATCCATAGAATCTAGAGAGTGTCTAGGTAGCCTAGATGGTGTCTATATTTTTTAGATGCCATACACAGACTCTAGACAGTGACTAGATAGCCTAGATGATTTCCATAGGGTTTGGGCATTATCCATAGAGTCTAAATGATGACTAGATATTTTGGATGACATCCATAAGTTCTAGACACCATCCACAGACTCTAGATGCTGACTAGATAGACTAGATAACATCCATAGAGTCTAGATGTTGTCCACATGGTCTGGATGGTGACCAAATAGCTTAGAAAATGTCTATAGGATTTGGATGCTGACCAAATAGATTGAATGACATCCACAAGGTTTGGACATTATCAATAGGTTTTTTGTAGTGATCCTGCATAATATACAACATCCAAAGCGATTGGGCAGTGTAAACAAGTGTTAGGTGATGACCTGAAGTACTTGGTAGTGATTGGTATTTATAGGGACTTTAACCAGTAGCCACATAGAAAAGGATGACTAACTATAAAGTGCTGAAGTAGTAGGTCGTAGCTTGTTTATAAAAAAAATCTAAAAGTTCTTCTAGTTATAAAGGTATGAAATCAGGCAAATTATCAACAAAAAAGACAATATTATCTTATTTTAGGAATCCAACAAGAACATCCAAACAAATTCAACCTATACCCATGAAAAATATAACTATGAAATGATTTATATAATTTTTTTATTTATTTGTAATAACTATTATTTAATATTTGAAGGATAATATCAAAACATTTATACATGCAGATCCCTCCATTGAGTGTGGTTTTCCAAATGAAATATTTAATCACAATATTATTTCACCATTTTAAAATATTATTGATGATGACATGCCACCACTTGAAGACATACCTGAATATGGCATAGCTATGGCAAATGACAAACTAGATGATATGATACAAACATTAAAAAAAACTTATACATCTCATAAAACAATTTTTGCTTGTAATAAGAATTCCCAATTTTTACCAATGAAGAGGAGACTTGAGGACATTTTAGATGATGAGATCAATAGAACATATCAAAGTATTCATATCTGTGTAAAGAAAGAGAAGCAGTTGGACAATTGAAAGGTCTTTTAAGTTTGACTGGGTATCAAAATTTCATTTTATTGAACCAGTAGAGTCATAAAATAGTGTTGATACCCCAACTGAATGTAAATGCATAATATGTTCTTGAAAATTAGGAAAGTACCAAAAAATTCAACTTAATCTAGACACAATCAAGAAACATTGTGGCAAAGTTTATTTGTCTGTTGAAAAATATAGAAAAATTCAAAAGACTCATAAATGGAAAGATGCCAATGAATGCATGCATGCTAGACATGTGATAGAGTAGGAAAAAAATTAGAAACATATGCAACATCTTGTTGAGAAAGGAGGAATAATTACAGCTCAAATAGTAAAAATTATGTAGTTAAATCAACATGCATAAAATATAAAGTTTTCAATGATCTATCATATTCTCAAAAAAAATAGACCTATATCTAAATTTTTAGACTATAAAACTCTATTTCAACATAATGGAATTCATAAAATTCCACAATCACATTGTTCAGATGGTAGTGCTTGGGACATGGAAAAATGTCTTATAATGACTGAGAAGGAAGAATTGAAAGAAAAAGTTAAAAATGCAAGCTTTATATCAATGTCCATTGATGAGGTCACAACAGTGGACAACACAACATGGATTTGTATCCATTTTACACTTTTGAGAATAATTTAAGTACACCTCATTTTTTAGCTATACATAAAATGGTTTAAAATTACAATGCCAAAAACCTTTTTAAGTTAGTTATTTCTAATTTGAACGATATTGTTGGGATGGATGGTTATATTATAGCTACAAAGCTAGTATGTGTTAGAGCTGATGGTGTAGTAGTAATGCATGGGAACATAAATGGTTTGTGTGTTTGACTATAGACAATAGTTTCCCCATATATGATTTCAATTCATTGGATGTCCCATAGAAAGAATCTTGCATACAAAAGTATAAGTATGCTTGAAATGTTATAGAAGTGGAGGAACTTATCTATGATTTACATGCTTATATATCAAGCAGTCCTAAAATGTTTTTAGAGTTTTATAAATTTTAAATTGGGGTTAATGATGGTAAAAGGATTCTAAAATATAATGATATAGTCTAGATTTCTATGTATGGTCTTGCATGCATAACTTTTGAAGAATATCCATCATTGGTAGGTTTTATGTTTAAATACCGTATAGAAGTCGACAAGGCAAAGTATTTTTTGTAACATTTAAGAGATTTGGAAATTATTTTGACACTATGTGTTATTCTCCCAATGTTTAATGAAATAAATTATTTGATGAAACATGCTTAAGAAAAATTTATATATATTATAGACTTCATACATTTGAGAAAATGGGTTTGCCAATCTCTTGATGTCTTGTACTCAGGCCAAAATAGTTTTAAACTTCCTATTTTTTCTAGTTGGCAAACTATAACAAATATTAAGGATCCAAAATCCTATTTTAAATTAAATATACATGATCTTTTTTGTATCTTTGTGAATGGAAAGGAAATACCACTGTATACATTCCAAAAATGAGTTGATTATGTAGGATAAGAAATTGAAGAAGTCCATGTGACATGTATTCTTTACAAAAATGTGATAATGGAAACATGGATAAAATTGAGAAATATAAAGGATAGCTTGCTTACAAAAATTGGAGAACAATTTCAAAGGGATGAATTTCTTGAAGCCACAATAGTGGTGAATCCCATATTTTGGAGAGTTGAGTATAGTAAAGAACAAATCAATAATTTATTTCTTAGATACATGGGCACTCTTATTAAACATTTTTTTAATTATATAGATATCAATGGAGTTGAAATTCTAGGTTTTTTGAGAAAAGATTTATTGAGAACATAGTCTACCCATTTCGGATTCACAATGATTGATTAATATAAGAGTCTAAAGGAGCCAACTAAAACTAGTGCTATTACAAGGCTTTGGGAAAAACTATAGCCCAATACCATCCTAAAGGAATATACAAGTGAATATTTTTTTATTGTATGAACTCTACCAAACAATGATTTTAAGCTTTATGGAAGATGAAAGAGTCTTTAGTGCATTATCTTTGTTTAAATCAAAACTTTGTAATAGATTGGATAAAAATCTAGACATATGTTTGAGATTGTATGTTTTGTGTTATCCAGTGGATGCATTTCCTTATGATAGACCACTTCAAATTTATAATTCACTTAATCAAAGAAGTAGAGTTACCAGTACATCAGATGACACAAAAAATCTAGATATTAAGACACTATTTACATCAGATACATTATATACAAAAGAGAATTATGAAGAAAGTGCTACTCAAGAACTATTTCAGCTACTTGAATATAAGTACGTAACCTTCAACTTTTAATTCTATAATTGATTTTAATATTATTATTTGTGTCATAAATCATGGAAAATTTATTATTATGTAAATTTTAAGAATTCATAAATTATGTTATTGTATTATTTTAAAATAGTTGTGTTATATTGTAATTGTTTAAAATTCAAACTTTGTTTAACAATATATTTAGGTTATATGTACAAAAAATATTTATTTCACAACATGAACTTATTATTTCATCATTTCATGTGGTTGTCAATATTATAAATCAATGAATTATGATATTATCACTATAAATCTTAAGTAGTACATATTTTAAATTAACAAAACAAAGACTTATATTTAAACTTTCAAACTTTAATTTATAATATAAACTTTCTAGTCTTAACATAGCATATATAAAAATGCATAGAATAAACTTGTAACGGATAAAATGCATAGAATAAAATAGAAATAGACTTAAATTTAATCTTGCAAAATTTAATTTATAATATAAACTTTCCAATTTCAACATAACATATATAAATATGCACAAAATAAACTTGTCATGGATAAAATTCCTAGAATAAATAGAAATAGAGACTTATATTTAATCTTGGAAACTTTAATTTAAAATATAAACTTTCTTGTTTCAACGTAACATATATAAAAATGCACATACTAAACTTATCATGGATAAAATGCACAGAATAAACAAAAACAAAGACTTATATTTAAATTTGTAAACTATAATTTAAAATATTAACTTTCAAAGTTCCAAGTTTCAACATAGCATATATGAAAACACCAATTAAAAATTTCTTGACCCATTTTCATTAAATAGAGATACATTCATTGAATAGATATCATTCCACATGAGTTCTATTTTGTTGTTCAAATGTAGATGTTGTTGCCTTAGCTTTCCCCTTCCTTGAGTTTGAATGTAATACACCTCTAATAAGATCTTCAACTGTAGCATTAATATTTGTAACTATTGATCATTCATTATGCACTGCATCTCATGCCAATAGGATAGAGGGATCCTCATCTATTTTGTCCTTTAGAAAAATATTTGGATCTATTCCATGCTCTTTGATTATCATCCTCATTGTGTTATTCTATTTGTTAACTAGCACAAATTTTCATTTAAATGAAATTATTATAATTAAGTTTTTCCATGCCTTTTCCAGATGAATATTCTTTACTTATGCTTCATTCTTGAGGTTATTATATTTTGACTAAAATTTGGAAAATAACGTTGGTTAGATAAAAATTACACAATTATGATAAAAAATAGATAAACAAGTAATTACGTATCAAAGCTTTATCCCTCTTTACATTGGTAAGGAGGCAAAGGTTTTGGTCTCTTACCCATTTGTTTTAATAAGCTTGTGCCTCTACATTTAAATTTTACAATCTATTAATAATAACATCTAAAATATTATCATTGTAGGGATTTGCCATAGAAATAGATCCCGATTCAGCTTGATTCACTAACACGTCAATTTTAGACTAATCATGTTAAACCAAAGCATATAAAGAATATCTTTGGGAATGGTTATGATAACACTCATAAATTTATTTTACCAAAGCCTTTCCCTGAATCTCTCACTATTTCAAAACTTTCAAATATGTCTATATAATTTCATCTAATAAAGAAAAATCATTATCTACAATAGTATTATTCAATGGAAAGGATGCCAATTTGTTAAGATATTGTTCCTCATCATTTCATAATTCAAGTGGTGAACTAGAAGAACCATGCCCAATTATTATTTTTAGATCCTAGAATTGAGTTCCCTGAACAATATTATGTGCAACAAATCTATCTACAAGCATGGAATCGATACCCTCAAAGAAAACATCATTAAGATCAATGTTCTCTAAAAGTGTCATGGTACCTATTTAACTAGACACTCCACCTACAAAAAAACTAGGGAACTTCGAGGATGTTATATGCATTGTTCCCCTGCTACCTATTGGCATTGGTAAATTATTCCTCCTAGTATCTATAACAGTGGGGGTTGGGGAGGAGGTGGTATATTACTTCTCACTAAATATTGTCATACAATATGAAATGTCATCATTAACCAATAAAAAAACTTCATCAAAATTAAACCTAGGTTAACCTGAAGGTTAGAGACAATACACTTAAGAAGTTAGGATCCATATTCTAAGTTGTCGATATGTTTTGTTGTGGTGTATGTATTATAAGAAAAGTCAAACCTTCAATTTTTTTCAAACACTTAAATTCTAATACAATCAAAAATTCAATTTAACATATTGAATTCCATGTAATATAAAAATAGTGTAATTGCAACCATGAAGTCAAATACCTTGAATATGAGGTAAATGTTGCATAGGTTGATGGGCAATGTTGTCAATGTCAGACACCAAAAAAATGACATGAAACATTAATAATTCCATTTTTTTCTTGTTACATCAAATTTCAGTAAACTTTTAAAAAATTTAAATTTGGATTTAAGGTTATGGATGTGCCTAAGGGGCATACCCAACATGGAATAGTAGGCAAGATAGATATTTGTATCTTCTTATGCCTTATCAATTATGTCATCCCCCAAAATTGTGTCATCACCCCTATTAGACTGAGAATCCCCAAAGCCCTTGATGAGATAGTATTTTTCCAGTACATCTTCTCTTCTAGATTGAGAAACAAATTCTCTTTTCTATTACAAGGAATAATATAGAATTAATTTGAATTATAACAAGATAATAACATGATAATTTAATGACTTATAAGTACACTTTAAACTTACCTCCAACTCTGCAAGGGCCACTGAATTAGATTCCATGTTTTCATGCAATATTGTTGGAACATTTATTCCCCTTAGCTTATGGTACACCTCGTAGTATAAACCTAATATATAATTACAAACTAAAATTTTGTAACTATCACTTTGAAAGGCACAATCCAAATCACTTCTTATCTTGTTGGAAATGAATGTACACTAATCAAAGTATTGTCCTCCAAGAGAATGGGAAACATACGCTACAACCCAAAAGGGGATATCTTCAAGTCTTCCCTATAAAATAATCCTCACTTGGAAAAATTCAATGAGGGATTCTAGATATGTGTTTGTTATATTTTAAACTGAAAGACCCCTTTTCAAATATTAAGGGTGCTTACAATGAAAGCAAACAAATATCTTCCATCTATAATTGAGACATTTAATTTTGAAATTCATAAATAAAACATTGAATATTAATTAATGAAAACAAGATAAAGATTACCTACCAAGGTGGATGCATCTACAACCAAGTGATTTTTGAGATAAATTTTATCTTCATTAAACAAACAACTTTCATGGTCATAGGCTCAATGTTTTTGTGTGGTAGTCCTAAAAATTGCTTGATATCTGAAGTAGTGGTGCCAAAAGTAATAGTCTGAGAATTAAGGACAAAATAAACCTCTCTAATAGAAGGTTTTTAACTAAACACAAGAATGTTTACTATATTTTTGTATGTATCATAGTGGGGCATGTAAATAAGGCCTCTTAGACAACACCAGTCAATCCAATGATTGTGACTATTTTTATCTTCTAAAAGCCTTAATATTTTTGGGCAAATAAGATTATGGTAAACAAATTTATGAATAGGTGTAGAAGATATGGGGTTGGAAGTCATTGGGATTGAGAAATGAGAATAGAGGATGAGAGAGGTTTAGGTTATACGTATGAGATAAATGAATAAATATAAGGGGCGAGGGATATATATAGGGCCTAGCCCCCCCCCCCCCATGGATCCTAAATGCCATCTACAACCTTTATATAGTGTCCACATGTTCTTGACACTGCCCATAGGCTTTCAACATTGTCTATGCCCTCTAGACATCATCCACACCCTTTAGATGGTATCCACAAGTTCTAGACTCAAGCCATGCATTCTAAATGTTATCTACACACTCTAGATGATGTCCATGAGATTTGAAGACCATCCACCCCATATGGATGGTGTCCACTAGTTTAGACACTATCCACACATTTTGGACACTTTCCATAGGTTCTAGATAGTGTCTAGAGCCTATGGATGGTGTCCATACCCTTTAGACATCATCCATGTATTGTGGAAACTGACCATAGGCTATGGATGCCATCTAAAAGATTTTGATGAAATCCACACCCTTTGAACATTGTCCATACCCTATGGATGGAATCCATGAGTTCTAGACATCATCCACACCCTCTAAATGGTGTCCACTAGGTCTAGATAATGCTCATGCACTCTAGATGCCATCTACAGGCTCTAGATTATGTCTAGAACTTGTAGATGTCATCTAGAGGGTGTGAATGGTGTTTAGAGCCCTAGATGGTGTCTAGATCTTGTAGACAACATCCATATCCTATGGATGGCATTGATAGGGAATGGATGATGTTTAGAGGGTGTGGATGTCATCCAAAGTGCATGAACACTATATATATATCCTATGGACGACATCCACCAGAACTAGATGCTCTACAGACTCCAAAGTCTAGAATATGATTCATATGATTCACCTTCCTAATGAAATTACTTTCTTTTGATTCACCTCCATTTCAAAATTGGCTTTTAAATATTTGACAAAACATTACATGGGGATTTTTCCTAGCAGCCCTTATAAAAAACCCTAGTATGGTTATCTACTTAGGAATGTGAACACTATACAAAATGTGGAACTTATTAGTATTACCTAGATTTTGAAATTGAGAATAGATTTACGAGTCTAGATGAAAATATGTGGACACATAGACTCTAAAGTCTTATGACCATAAGCACATATTATTAATATGGATTAATAATGTTCTATTTAATGTTATGGTTCACTATTGATACTTGTTTTATGTTGTGTGGAGATAGTCGTAGTATGAATTGTATACACATTATTCTCTTTTTTACCCACAGTTCTACATATATATTTTTATGAAGGGTAGACCATTCTCATTTATGAGATGTGCAGGAGAGATTTGAAAGGATCTATAGATGGAAGTAAAGCCTTTGATGATACTCTACCTCTTTCTATATAGTTCTTAGTAGAAATGATGATCTTTAGTGTTCATATGGATTATTTCATGAAGAATCACTCTTGTGTGACTGATATCACAATGTATATATTGTATTATTATTGTGAAGATGATATAATGTGATTTATGTTAATAATGATGGATTAACATTGAAAAACATAAGACAAATGAATGTGTAAATCCTATATGATATTAGAGCTATTTTTTTAACATTGATTGTTGAGTTTTTTCAGGCCATTGGTGGAAAAGAAGAATTTATATACCTTTTTTTAACCTTTCTATTATCTTTCTATTGATTTATGTGGATTCTTTGGAAATAAATGTTTGGAGCCTTCTATGATCAATAACTTGTGGCATTCTATTCTTTAGATTTTTTTTAGTATTTTGTTTCGGTTTTTTCTCTATGTTGAGTTTACAATACACAAAATAAAATAAAATAAATAAATCATAACCAATGTTACATTGGCCTGTTTAGATTTCAAATGAGTTTTTTCTTGGTTCTTCCTTTTGACCCATTCCTTCAATTTTCTTGTGGTGTAATTATTATGGTATCTAAGTGCTCTTAATCAATTTTTGGAGCTTGACATCCTCAATAGTATTTATTCTTTTAGTTTTCATGTTATTTTATTAGTGGTAATGTTTCACCCTTGGCATTATTACGCCGTGTATGCACTACCTTCTCGTAATATTTTTCATTTTACCTTATAGCATCTTTACCTATCTTGGCATTTTCATTTGATAATGTAAGTTAGATGTTTTCCTTTCACATTCATGAAACATTATTTTCTCAGTTTTTAACATTTAACAATTTTTAATTTTGACATTTTTATCATTTTTGGTGACAAGTGTCTATCTCTTTTCCTTAGCATTTATTATTTCAGCTCTCTACATTATGTATTTTTTCTAGCTATTTTTTCTTAGATTGGTGTTAGCTTTTATTCTATACAATATCAAGTTTTGAACTTTCCACTTTTTCAATTCTATTTTGGCATTTGGTATACACATGGTAACCACTAGTATTATTCTATCATGCCTTTTATTTTATTTTTTAAAAAATTTCAAATGAAAAAAATTGAAACTATTAGAAGGATTGTAAAACATTTCTATGCAAGTATGTAATCTCAAATGTAAGAAAATAAAAGAGAAATAATAATGGCCTCAAGCCAAAAGAGGAATCTCAAGATAGCTAGAGAAAGATGATAAGATAAGAGAGGAGATCTCAATAAATATAACTAGAGTAAGGAAGATGGAGTTACAAGGAAAATAATAACGAATTGCACAACCTTCTTAGTTGTGACAAATGTCCCTAATCCCCTTATGGGTGAGAGGAATGTGTGTGACATGTGTGGGGGGGAATTACATGTGAATATAACTCTATTATTCTCTACAAGAGGATAAAAAATGTGTGACACCTAATAAACTCAAAGTATAGTGAATTTATTATAATAAGAAATAAAAAAGGAAAATAGACTTAGGATAAGACTAAATGACTTAGGAAAGGTGAACCTAAATAAGATTTGGTGTCCCCAAAATTTCACACTTGGAAATTTTGGATACCCCTATTGAAATTTTCACCTTTTTGTCTTATGTGAGTCAATTGTCTTTGTCAAAAATTTATCACTTGAATAAGACTTAGATTTTAATAGTTTTCATTTCCGATTTATTTTCTTACCGAGATTGCTTCAAATTTCTCCATAAGGTTAGAAAATGTTTGCCTAAGCCATTTTTATAAAACCCATTTATCCATATTTCCAAGAGATTCAAAAAAATTAAGTGTTTGGAAACATTTCTAGGCCTATTTGGATTCTTTAGGTTACTTTAATTATCAAAGGTAAAGTAAGTTGTCATTGCAAACCCAAGTTACACCGTCTAGATCAAATCAGAATTATGTAATTACTTTACTTCTCAAAAGCTAAGCAAAGTAGTTTTATAAAACTAAAAAGCATGAATTAGATCAACCTAGGGTTTTGAGGTTACTTCACTTGATTAAAGTCGTAAGTAAAAGCAATAAATGTTCACAAGTCCAAAGTATTCATAAGCCTAGACTAAATCAAGATTTCAAAGTTACTTGACTTCATACATCAAATTAAGAAAAGTAATTCATGAAACCTAAAAATAATCAAAATGTTTACATGGATTTCCTCACATGTGTCACTTATTTGTAATTAATACATGGTTTAATGTAAATATTAGAAAATTCATGCTCATTTCCCACCTAGCCTTTGAGTTTTCTAACCTAATTATTGCCCCTATGAATCTTGAGTGACATCGTTTGAGATTTTGGAGTAATTTTTGAGTAAATACTTAACAACCCATTTATATTCAAGTTATTTATATTATTTCCCCTTTGTTTTCATGTTTCCATTTTGGGTGTTTATCTTATTTTTCCTTTGGTAATATTTATTTCACCATTTTGAAGGTTTCTCTATCTTTTCTTATCCTGCTTGCTATTGTTGGTCATTTTTGCATGCATAGGTGTTATTAAAACTTATAAATTATTTAGAAATGCTTGGCATGTGAAAATATTGAGTAAAAATCCCAAAAGATTGATTTTTCTACAAAAAACCTAATAGTTGACCTAGATCATCTACCTAGACCCTTCATGACTTGTTGCTTACCCAGATTCCTCAACTTAAACAACTGATCCCATACTACATGGAGTTCCCAAGGAGCATTGATTACATAAATTCCCAAACTTGAGAAACTAATCTCAAGAAACTCGAAGGGGTATTGCTTACTTGGATTTTCAGCAACTATTTACCCAGAGTCTTGACTACCTCTTGATTCTGCTTCATCAGATTTTCCAACCCTAATAACTTACCCAAAGAAACCTGAGCTATAAAATCTTGTCAGTTACTCATATTTTTCAACCCTACAAACTTGAGAAATACTCAGACCTTCTTGGAATTACAACACCCTATTACTTAGAATGAGTTTCCTAGATTTTTCAAGGCCTGCTACTACTATAAATTCCTAATACCTGAAGCTTGCTTAGGGTTTTTACTCAAGACAGCCATTTAAATGAGTTTTTCAACCTTTTCTAAACCAAAAAGAATAATTACTAAGTTTATAATAGCATTGATCAAGTCTTCCCAATGTTAGTCATAACCAATGTCAAGAGTAGAATAAGAAGCAACTCTAATAGAAGAAGTTCCTGAGCTTGTACTTGAAGAAGTTCCAAGGCCATGTAGGAAAAGAAAGACAAAAGTAAAGAAAGTTGAGAAGCCAAAGTAAGGAAAGATGAAGTATGAATACAAGGGATATCCCATTGAGTCATGTATTGCATCCAAGTTATATAAAATCAGTGACATTGACATGGGACATGTTTCTATAACTGAGTTGTTGGAAAGATCTAAAGCCATAATCAAAACATCACTCATACAAGCAATGATAAATAGTGGAATCCTACAAGCTACAACTTTCCCAAGCTTTGCACAACTTCCTAAGTTTGTCCTAGAATGTGTTAAGTATTATGATTCTCTCACTAGGATAGTAAAAGACAGTATTGGTAATGTGGTGGTCAGATTAGATGTTCATTATTTTGACTAATGTTTGAAGATCTTAGCAAGACCTAAAGTTCTTGACTTGTCAATGGAAAAAGCTAAAAATCAATGGGAGAATAAAACAAGAGATTGCATCAAGATAACAAATACTACTTATCTAAAGAAACCAAAGTAGCCCTCAAGGTTTCTAAAGAAAATAGTGAGGTCTAACTTGGTTCAAGAAGTTGATGACATCACCTAGTTATTTTGTAAAATTCATATAGATAAAAATGCCAAGTGCTTTTCCACCTAGATGTATGCTTAAATAATAGCTATTGATGTCAATAGGATTTATACTTAGATTGAATGGTTAAGAATGATAACCAATAACATTGATTAGCAACAAAGTAATGTATTGCAGACTTTTGACTTCAATATGACTTCATATCTAGTATATGTTACAACATCTAATGGATCCTTTTCTAGGCTAACTACAAAAGGGATGTTGGAAATAGATCCCATATATTAATATTACCCTCAATTGAATCTTTTTGAATAATTCAATCATTATAAGAGAGTAAATGATGAATTCCTCTATGAATTTATCTATAAATTGAATGTTAGTTTAAAATCCAAGAGAATATTTGATGCAGCTTGGGAGGCAGTTTCCCATTTTGAATGTATTTTCATTCAACTCTTAAATTTCATATATATCAAATTTGGTGGCTTCATAAGGACAACAATAAAATTTCCAAGCTATCCTAGTGACAAATGGATTCTTATAGAGTTTTGTAGGTAGCTAGTGGAATTACATGATCTTTAATCTAAAGTGTATTATTCTTCAATTAGTTTTCCTATTGTTATTGGTCATTCTCATTATACAAGTATTTATAAGGCCAAGAATGTATAAAATTAGATGTATCATAACTAAAATCAGTCATATTTTGAGGCTAGAGCAAATTTTGATTACAGAGGCATAGCTCAAAATATAATTTCTCTTGAGTATATGCATATCCCTGCACTAGAGGACTTATGGATTGATTTTAGAGATGAGTTTGAAGTGAGAAGAAGAGATAACAATAGGATGATTATTCAATAGATTCATTCTTTTGATTTGGCTACCATTCCTAAGGATATGGAAGATGATGGGAAAGTAATTCATGATTCTTATCATACAATGGGAGGAGATAATGCTCCACTTCTAAAAATTGACTACAAGAATAATCAAATAAAGACTATTTCTAAGATAACTTTAGTGGTTCTCACTATGAATTCAACATGGATTATTAGTAAGGGATACTACATGAAGGAGATAATCATGACAAAAATTAGCCAAATAAGTCATAAGAGGAAATAAATACAAGGAGAAAGTAGTCAAGATCCAAATAAAAAGTTAAAACTAAATAAGATTGTTGATGATACATATTCTCTAGTGAAAAAAAGGATCCAAATTAGCTAGTTACCCCTACATCTCCTCTAGTATATTATACCACTCCTTATACCACACCCATCATATCTTCATCTTAATTACTAGTGAAAGACATACATCCATTAGTGAAATAAGTAAATCCATCCACATACATGCCACCTCCAAAATTTCCTAGAATCAAGCCTCATGAGAAATCTACTCGAAAAGAGGTTGATGTTCTTCCTCCTCTTCCTCCATCTTCTCCACCTATTGTTCCACCTCCACCTCCATCTGATGATCAACCCACTATTCCTTCTATTTCTACCTAAAAAATGCTAGATCAGATAACTACTGGAGAGGTGACCACATCTCAAGAGATATCATAACAAGTAATAGTTGAACCTGAGGATAAAAGAACTAGAGAAGACAAAGAAGTAGAGAATGAGAAAGAAGAAGAGAAAGAGAAAGAAGTAGAGAAAGAAAAAGAGGCAGTGAAAGAGAAAGAGGAATAAATGGTTTCTAATATTGTTCAAGATATTTTGGGTACATAAGAAGTTCCTTCTTAAGAGATAGTGATGAGAGATAATCAACAACAAATGGTAATACAATCAGCCACTTCCACTAGTATAGATTTCTCTTCATGGTTGGCATTGCAAATAATTATAAAATAAAAGGAAGAAATTAACTTGGAGGAGATAGACTTGAATCTTCTAAAAATTATTGATCATAATGATAAAAATCCCAAGAGTTCTAGAGTGACTTCTGTGAATTAGGAATTTGACTAAGAATAGGAGATTAGTATTGTGTTAGTGAATGAAATCAAATCAAAAACACACTAAACTAGAATCTTCATGCCTAGTTACTAGGGTGAGCTTGGTGAAGAAAGATAAATGAACAAAGCACAACTAAAATGTAAGAAAACACACATGTCTTACCTTCCCTGATGCTCTAAGACTATTCTTTGATTGGCTTGTTCAGTTTGTGCTCATGAAGTCCTTGTCAATAGAAGTTTGGCTACCTCCATCTCTCGTTAACACCTTTGGCTTTGTCTTGGAATCAATTTGGAATGGTATTACTAGTTGCATGAATATTTTGGAACCAATCCTACATTATAACTTTTCACAAATTAAACTTCTTTTTTTTTTGAAATGATGTTCATGGCCTCTCTATTTATAGATTTTTGAGATTGATCAGAATTAACTTGAACCATTCGTCCTGAGATGAAGATGTCTGGTTGAGGATTAATTCAATTTTGTAATTAAAATCCATAAATAGGCTCATAAATATTTAGGATAGAGGAGCAATTAAGAGGCATGGAGGGCTTTAATGAGGCATGGGAGGCATGAATCCTAATATTGGTGGTATTTATGCCTAGAGATGTCTTCCTAAGAAATGAGGCCACTTGATGATGTAGACATTAAATATTAATTTCCAAAGCAACTTATTCAATAATTTTCCATAGATTTCTTGATTAGGCTCTAATTTGGTTTAATCATCTCTTAAGCATGATTAAGCACATTGTGCACAAATTACTCAAATTGATCAAAATGCCTTATTATTGGTCCAAAATTTGACTAGATTGGAATTGGAAGGTGATGTCAGATGCATTGGATATGTTATCCCATTTAGGATGTTACCAACACCAAATAATGAAGGCACATGTCTTGTATAAGAGATTTGATAGGAAAGAGCAATCCAGAGCACCTAGATGTAAAATTGGCATTTTAACTTGAAATAAACTGATCAAAGTTAGCTGGTCTATAAATTACACTACCCCATTTAATGATACTCTAGCTAAAATTGGCACTTGAATATGTCAGTTTCACATCTTTTAGCATGTTTTATTTTTTTTAGGCCAAATCATACATTTTGGTGAAAATTGGCCAAAACCCTTATTGGAGGTTATTGGTGGCTAGATTTAGGTGTATAAAACTTTAAATCTAATAATTGAGCCTTCAGGTCATAAATTTGTAGAAATATCAGTTCCTCCCCAGGGTAAGCATAAAGGTGAGTCACTAAAGAAAACTTAGTAATTACAAAGGTATCCCTTTGAGAAGTCACTATAGAAGGCCTAAAGTAGGACAAGTAGACCCTTATCAACACTCTTTTTTAGAATCTTGATGATGAAAAGGCTAATAAATCCAAGTTAAAGGAATAAATTTCTAAGTTGTGTGAAATAATTGCAAAAGTGGTAAGATTTACTCCTCAGCAATCATTACTTTAAGGAGATGATTGATCGACAAATAATAACAAAGGTAGAGGAAATTGATGACAAGGCCAAAGGGGTTTACAAATGGATAGATAAAATGTTAAAAATTTCATAGAAATGGTTTCTTGAGGTCCTAGGTAATTTGGCTGACATTGAGAATAAATTAGCACAGCTAAAAATGGTGATGAAAGAGATTGAAAGTGAAAATGAAATAGCTAAGTTATAATAGGAAAGACTTTGATGAATAAATGATTTAAGTAAAAAGATTTTAATTGAAGAAAAGATTATTCTAGAGGGATCAATTACAAAATCAAAGAAAGAAGAATACATCATATCTTTTCACATGTGCATTCTTGGAGCATGCTTGAAGAAATGAAGACTCTAGAAGAAGGTGATCGTAATGTAAAAGTAGATCTAGAGGATTGCATCTTCTATCTCATGAATGTTTGGTTTAAATAAATGCTAAGGACACATGAATAATTACTTCAATAATTCAAGCAAGTAATTGAAAAGGCTATGACTCCATTCATAATAAAATTAATAAAGGAGTTAATAAAATATCAACAACAGGTCAAAAAGATGAAACCTAAACTTGGAAAAGTGAAAGGATATTGTAAGAAGTTATAAAGAGAACTATTGAGACTTGAAATAGAAAGGAAATCAATTTCCAAATAAGATGATGCAACCATTTATTTCATGATGTCTCAACACATCAAATATAGGGAAAAGTGCAGAACAAAGGTTCATAAATTAGAATGATTTATATTGATTATTTTCTCTACTTTTATTTTCTTCTGACATCTCAAGAAATGTATTTTAAGTAATTAATTTGTAAGTAATTTCACTAAGAGAAGTTACTTGTAAAATTAAGTTGCTTTTTAAAATGTAAGACTCAACTAACTTGGCTAGACATCATTACTTGAAGTCATTTTGTAAAAATGAATCACTTAAGTGAGTTCTATGCAACATGCAAAGAGGTTGTATTTGATCCAAATAGTGAAACTGAGAAGTGTTATATGTCACTAGTTGTTGAATGCCACACATGATAAATTCAAGGAAGACATCTCTTAATGATTTTTAGAATTTAATGCAGAACATGGGGAATTCTAGGAGTTGTCTCCTAATTGATTTTGATATCTCAAATAGTATAAATATGGGTGAATGCCTATGTGCTAGAGGGATGGTAATTTTTGAAAAATAGTGAAAACTATTCTATAAGAAAGTTTAAGCAATCTAAAACTTTGTGTTTATATTTTTGTATGAACTTTGCTCAAAGTGAATAAGAAGAAAAATTGGTTTCTAAGAAACTTTGCATTTAAGGAGATATTTCACTGCATTCTATGAGGATTAAAATGGTAAAGTTTATTTTATCACTTAAATATGAATATGAGTTCAAATATTTCTTAATCATTTTCTAAAAATAATTATCACATCTTGAATGTTTATCTGCTTGGTACAGATACAATAAGCTCTATAAAACTACTTATTGTGAAGTATAGTTTATTTCTTTCTCACAAATTCTAGCTTTTTCATTCCCCACTTTCTAATAACTTTGCATAATTTTTGAATCAACTACTTACTTAATATAAAATCACTATGTTATGGTTCATGAGCTTTATGATTAAAGTAATACCTAAAATAAGATAACTTGTGCATAATTTATATAAATTATGAATAATTGAAAGTGTGAATAGTTAGAGTAGATAAACATAAGCATATAAGAGATTCACCATTAAATTAACGGGATTTAATCCCATGATTTCCTAGGTACTTTTGATAGCCTACAAATATCTAGCCAATAATTTATAATGACTCTGTTGGAGAACACGAACTTAACCAGAGCTAAGTTAGATTATCCACACAAGGGTAAGATAGACATAGAATAGTGGTTAGTTATATAAAATTGCATGTTTTCCACACTATAATGTAACACTGCATGCAAAATAAAGGCTCACTTGTGACTATAAATTATTTACTTATCTTGAGTTGTTGCATGTTAATTAAAATGTTTTGCTTAGCTTGAGTTGTTGTATGTCAAAAGAAATGCTTTACTTATCTTGAGTTGTTGCATGTCAATTAATTGTTCTCCAATTCTTTACCTATAAATATTAAGTAACTTAAACAAATCCTTAGAGAAACATAATCACTTCAATTTGGTAAATTTACCTTTCACCAAGGCAAGAAGAGATCAAGGCCAAATGGATGACTTCTTTCAGCTACAAAAACAGTTTAATTTTAGCTTCCCTCACCAAACCAAAATAAGAAGAGTAAATCTTTCACCTATTAGATAAATATGAAATCTTTTGAATCAACTACAACATAATTCTTTAACAATAATCTAACATGCTAATCCTTTATTCCTTATTCCTAGAAAAATGGTACAACAACTTCTCATCCCTTGGTGGATAGCGATTGGACCATTGAATTTAACTCCTCTCCATGAATTGCCTAAGGGGTCAATAAATAAGTTTCCTAAGTTTATATGGGATGGAAAATAGAGTCCATATGAGCACTTATATGCTTTCTTTATAGCCTATGTAGTGATTGGCATTGAGCATGAAGATGTGTCAATCATAATTTATCTATAGAATGGTTCTACCATTTGGCTCATAGCACCATAACCAATTGGGCCACTATGTGTGATAAATTTGAAAAAAGGTTCAAAGCTACTGAAGACTCACACATACTACTCACTCAGTTGACTCAGCCTAAAAAAAAAACCACATGAGCACATGTAGGATTCCATTGCTAAGTTTAATAGACTGCTCTATAAAATACCTCAAGTTGCTCAACCTACTACTGATAATTAGAAGTGTTTTTTCATCAATGCTCAGTTACCAAAGGTTAGCTATCAAATATGTAGAGCATGTCCTATTGATCTAGTAATAGCTCAAAACATTACTACAAATGTTGAAGATGATCTTGTTATGGCTAGAAAGGTCAAGAAAATAACTTTTAAGATCGATGATTGTATTTTGACTACATCTCAAACCACTATTGATCCCCTATTGTAGAAATTGGTTAATGACTTGCTACAAGTTAAAAGGCAAATTGCTCAAGGTGTTCATGTTACTCCTATTAGGAATACACCTACGCATAATTTTAATAATCATAATTAGAATCATATTATTAGACCTTTATTAAGATTTGAAATTGATGATGCCCCAAAAAATCATGTTGAAATTAATTGAGAAGATCGTAGTCTGAAGATCTTGATCAAATATTTGCTGATGAGGATAATTTTGTAGATCCTACTAGTGATTCTAATATAGGTTGTTTGGCATATGAATCAAAAAGTGATTATGAAAAAATTCTTGAAGACGATCATAATAACTTTTTTATAGTATTTACAAGATCAAAAACTCATCAAGTTGGTGAAAAAGCTTCCACGGAATAAGGGTAGGAGAAAGAATATTCCAGGTTAGATGTTAGCATTATCAAAAGAGGTAGTCCTCTGCCCACTTCTATTACTCCAAAAGATAAGTATGTAACATCTTATTCTCAACCCCATATGTCAATCACTCATACTTTTGAAGCCAATCCTACTTTGTCTACATCTATCCCATCTTTTGACATTATTGACCATATCAAGAAAACTAAAATTCAAATGTTAGAAGCTAAATACTTGAGGTCCTACTTAGATTAGTTAAATAGACTAGTAAATTATGTCAAAGTAAAGGATCAAATAATATAACCAATGCTTAAAAAGGTATCTTGCCTACTCCCAACCATGTTTCTTTCCAAAACAATGTTACAACTACCTCTCCCACATCTACTTCCACATCAGAAATAATAGAGCCATTTTATGTATCCCTCTTGATCAATGGGTTCAAGTTGAGTAATTATATCTTGGATTTTGGAGCTTTTGATAATTTCATGCCATGTAAAGTAGTCAATTCCCTTGGCCTCACTTTAAATAAGTCAACAAGGAGTTGTTACTTGATGAAAAGAAAGGTTACCTTGATTGGACATATCAAATATGCTTAAGTTATTCTAGTAGTTTTTCTAGATAAGAGGATTAAAATGATAATTCTGGTAGCAGATATTCATTTTTCCTATGGAATGTTGTTGAGTATAATTTATTTTTAAGATCTTGAAGGAGAATTCAAGATGGATTGGTCTTGTGCTCATATTCCTATTAAAGGTGTAAATCAAAAACTTGAGCCTGAGAAAAAATCCAAGTATATAGTCTCTAAGTCAGATGATCCAAGATCACATTTTTTTTTAAGAATCAGATCATGGAGTCCATTACCTTAAATTTGGCAAGGACACACAAGAACCAAAGACATAAGAAGAATAAGATAAAATATGGATGCTATAATTTGATGGTAGCTATTGTTTTCTTGGTTCAAGTGTTGGGGTTATATTGATATCACTGGATGGTAAGGTATATCCTCACTCTTACAAGCTTATGTTTGAAAATACTAACAATAGTAGAGTATAAATCACTATTGTTAGGACTAAAACAAGCAAAAGGAAAAGGAGTAAGACTTATAAAATCATAAGGAGATGCTAAGCTGATAGTAATGTAAATTTATGGCCAATACCAAGTGAAGAAGGATAAGCTGAGGCACTATCGTGACTAAGTTCTAAGTGCAACACTTGATTTTATAGCCTTTTAAATCAATTTTATTCCTCATGATTATAACTCTAGAGTTTATTCTTCTATGTTTAATGTAGCATTGCTCATTCCAAATCAATAACCTACACTTTTTCAAGAAGGTGACTATAGAGTAGAGATGGTTTTCACCCAAAGGTTCCAGATAATGTTGATCAATGGTATGTCTTTAATGATGATAAGACGATAACTAATTTCCTTGAGAAATAAGATAATTTTGAAGAATTTTATTTTGAAGGAAGTAGTTCACTTCCACACCAAACAATAATAGGTAATAATGACCCTAAGCATTATGATAATGAAGGTGTAATTCAATTAAAAGGAAATAAAATACCTAAAGGGTTAGTTTCTTTAGAAGAATTTTTTTATAAGCATGATCGATTTCTAAAGAAAAAGAAAGAGTGTGGTGAGAGTTCTTCTCTATAAGTACAAGAAGTTAATTTAGGTACTGAGGAAGAGCCCATGATGGTCAACATTGGAAAATATTTTTCCTAAGAAGAAAAGAAGCTTTCATTAAGCTTCTCAAAAAATACATTGATGTGTTTGTTTGGTCTTAAAAAGACCTGAAGACTTTTCAACCAAAAGAAGTAAAACATTACATTCCACTTCAAATAAAATTAGAACCTTTTAGGCAAAAGCTTTGCCATCATAATCCAACAATCTTAGGTACTATCTTTGCTAATATATAAAAGCTACTTGATGCTAAGATAGTTTATCCCATTCATCATTTAGAATGGCTACCTAACATTGTTATAGTAAGAAATAATAATAGATAAATATGTTTGTTTGTTGATTTCCATAATCTGAATCAAGTTTTTGTGAAGGATAACTATCTATTGTCAATTATGGATCATACCTTGCAAGTAGTTATAAGTTCAAAAATATTTTCCATGTTAGATGGATTTTTAGGATATAATTAGATAAAAGTGGTGGAAGAAGATAAATATAAGACAAATTTCACAACACCATGGGGGACATTTTCCTACCAAAAGATGTCCTTTGGACTTGTTAATGCTAGAGAAACTTTTCAATGAGTGATGGATCTAGAATTTTCACATCTAAAGAACAAGAGTATAGATGTTTATTTTGATGACTTAACAATTTTCTCCAAGAAGAGAGGTAATCATCTAGCTAATTTAGAAGAGTTTCTCATCCATTATAGGAAACATGGGATCTCTTTGAATCATAAGAAATTAATATGTATCATGACTGAAGGGAAACTTCTTGGTCACATCATCTCAAACGAGGGAACACAGATTGATCTAGAAAGGGTGAAATCTATTAAAAGTCTACATATGCCTACATCTAATAAAGGGGTACATTCATTCTTTGGTAAGGTTAACTTCTTCAGAAGATTCATTCCTAACTTTTTTGAGTTAACTCACCACATTTTCGATATGATGAAAAAGAAGAAAATATTCAAGTGGAATGTTGAAGGTAAGATGGCTTTTGAAGAGATTAAAGTAGCCATAGCTCAAGCTCTAGTGTTAGTTTCTCCATATTTCAGTAAGGAATTCACTCTCTATTGTTATTATTTTGTGCATACCATGTTAGCCATACTTCTTTAAAATAATGATGAAGGTATTGAATCTCCCATAGCTTTTATGAGCCAACCATTGAAAATTTATGAACTAAAGTATACACAAATGGAAAAAAAACACATATGCTATATTAAAAGCATGAAAAGCCTTTAGGTACTATATCTTATCTTCACATACTAAAATACATGTACTTGACACTATAATTAAATATATTCTAACACAAAAAGAGCTGGGATTGCTAAGAGGCGCCTGGGTAGCTAAGGTTCAAGAGTTTCCTACTTTACAACTGTTTAAGGCTATTGAAGATGCAAATTATCAAGATTCACTTGACAAGAGGATTATGTTTTTATCTGAGCTACAAAAATTTCATACTCAAGTTATTGACTGGTTAATTGATCATTAGATGAAAGTAAAGAATATTTTTGAAAAAAAGGCTAAAGAAAGAAAGTTTGAAGTTGGTGACTTGATACTACTATGGGATAAGTGAAATGAACCAAAAGAGATACATGGTAAATTTTATTCACTATGGAAAGGGCATTTCACAATAAATAAAGTTACTAGAAAATATAGTTTCATCCTAGCTTATCGAGATGGAATCGAACTACCACTACCTTACAATGGGAAACACTTGAAGCTTTAAAAGAATTGATTAGTAGGGTAATACCTATATGTATATAAATAAAACCTCAGTTTTTCTTTTATACAATTAGTTTTTATTTTTCTGTTTGTTTATTTTGAAGTTTTTCATGATTGGGTTTTACATGACTCTTTACCCAATAGACAAGACTCAAAACTAGAGATACTGGGATCTCACCTTTGTTTCATTCTTTCTGATAGAAACAAAGATCTCCTTAGTTAGAGCTAGCTAGTGTTCCCAAAATTTCACACTTGGAAATTTTGGATACCCCTATTGAAATTTTTGCCTTTTTATCTTATGTGAGTCAGCTATCTTTGTCAAAACTTAGTCCCCTAAATAAGACATATATTTTAGTATTTTTCACTTATGATTTCTTTTGTTACCAAGATTTCTTCAAATTACTCTAGAAGGTTAGAAAATGTTTTCCTAAGCCATTTTCATAAAACCCATTTATCCATATTTCTAAGAGATTAAAAAAAAACTAACTTTTTGGATTCATTGCTAAGCTAATTCAAATTATCTAGGTTAATTTATTTATCAAAGGTAAACTAAATTGTCATTACAAACTCAAGTTACACCATCTAGATCAAATCAAAATTGTGTAATTACTTTACTTCTCAAAAGTTAAACAAAGTAGTTTCATAAACCCACAAAGCATGAATTAGAATAACCTAAGATTTTGAGGTTACTTCATTTGATTAAAGTCATAAGTAAAAGAAATAAAGGTTTGAAAGTTTGACGTATTCATAACCCTAGACCAAATTAGGATTATGGAGTTACTTGACTTCATAGATCAAATTAAGTGAAGAAATTCATGAAACCCAACAATCATCAAAATGCTTACATGTATTTCCTCACACATGTCATTTAGTTTTCGTTAATGCATGGGTTAATATAAATATTTTAAAATTCCACCTCATTTCTCACCTGACCTTTGAGTTTACTAACCTATCTTCTACCCCTTTAAATCCTAAATGACATCATTTGAGCTACTGGAGCAATTTTGGAGCAAATCCTTCACAACCCATTTACAGTCAAGGTATTTAGATTATTTCCACTTTGTTTTCATGTTTTCATTTTGGGTGTTTATCTTATTTTTCCTTTGGTAAGATTTATTTCACCATTTTAAAGGTTTCTTTGTCATTTCTTGTTCTGCTTATTATTTTTGGTCATTTGTGCATGCATAGGTGTTATTAAAACTTGTAAATTCTTCATAAATGCTTGACATGTGAAAATATTGAGAAAAAATCCTAAAATATTGAATTTTTTTGAAAAAAAAACCTAATTGTTTACCTAGATCATCTACCCAGACCCTTCATGACTTATTTCTTACCTAGATTCCTCAACTTGAACAACTAATCCCATATTGCATGGATTTCCCAAGGATCATTGTTTACTCAGATTCTCAAACCTGATCAAATAGTCTCAAAAAGCTTGAAGGGGTATTGTTTACTTTCATTTTGAACAACTGCTTACTTACCCAAAGTCTCAATTACCTCTTGCTTCTACTTCATCAGGTTTTCCAACCCTATTAACTTACCTAAATAAACTTAAGTTGTAAAAGGTTGTCACTTACTTAAAGTTTTAAACCCTAAAAACTTGAGAAGTACTCAGGCCTTCCCAAAATTATGACACCTTGTTACTTAGAATGAGTTTCCTAGAGTTTTCAAGGTTTGTTATTACTATAAATTTCTAATACCTAAAGCTTGCTTAGGGTTGTTACTCAAGATAACAATTTAACTCAGTTGATTAACCTTTTATAAACCCACAAAAATAATTATTTAGTTTTCAAGATAATTTATCAAGTCTTCCTAGTGTTAGTCACAACTAATGTCAGGAGTAGAAGAAGAAGCAACTCTGATAGAAGTTCTTGAGATTGCACTTGAAGAAGTTCCAGGGCCAATTAGGAAAGGAAATACAAAATCAAATAGAGTTGAGAAACTAAAATAATCAAAAATGAAGTATGAATACAAAGGATATCCCATTGAGTCCTATATTACATCTAAGTTATCTAAAATTAGTGACACTAACATGGGACATGTTTCCATAACTGAGTTGTTGGAAACATCTAAAGCCATAATAAAAACACCACTCATGCAAGCAATGACAAACAATGGAATCCTATAAGATACAACTTTCCCAAGCTCTATATAACTTCCTAAGTTTGTCCTAGAATGTGATAAATATTATGATTCTCTCACTAGGATAGTAAAATACACTACTGGTAATTTGGTTATTAGATTAGATGTTCAATATTTTGACTATTGTTTGAAGATCCCAACAAGACCTAAAGCATTTGACTTGTCAATGGAAAAATCTAAAAATCAATGGGAGAATAAAATAGTATATTACATCAAGATAATAAATACTACTTATCTGAAGAAACCAAAGTAGCCCTCAAGGTTTCTAAAGCAAATAGTGAGGTCTAAATTGATTCAATAATTTGATGACATCACCTAGTTATTTTGTAAAATTAATGCAGAGAAAAAAGCCAAGTGCTTTTCCACTTGGATGTATGCGTACATAAGAGTTATTGATGTAAATAAGAGTTCTACTTAGATTGAATGGTCAAAGATGAAAATCAATAACATTTATTAGAAACTGAGTACTGTATTACATATTTTTGACTTCAAGATGACTTCATATCTAGTATAGGTTACGACATCTAATGGAGCCTTTTCTAGGCTAACTATAAAAGGGATCTTGGAAATAAATCCCATCTATGAATATTACCCTCAATTGACTCTTTATGAATACTTCAAGCATTATAAGAGGGTAAATGATGCATTTTTCTATGAAGTCATTTGTAAATTTAATGTTGCTTTAAAAACCAAGAGAATATCGATGCAGCTTGGGAGGTAGTTTCCCATTTTGAATTCATTTTCATTCAATTATTGAATTTCACATATATCAAAGCTGGTGGTTTCACAGGGACACTAGTAAAATTGCCAAGGTATCCTAATGACAAATGGATTATTATGGAGTTATGTAGGCAACTATTACAATTGCATGATCTTCAATCTACAATGCATTGTTATTTAGTTATTTTTCCTATTATTATTGGCCATTATCATTGTGCAAGTATTTATAAGGCTAAAAATGTATAAACTAAGATGTATCATAACTATAACAAATCACATTTTGAGGCTAGATCAAAGTTTTTTTACAGAGGTGTAGCTCAAAATATAGCTTCTGTTGAGTATATGCATATCCTTATACTAGATTGAGTATATGCATATCCTTGCACTAGAGGATTTATGGATTGATTGCAGAGATGAGTTTGAATTGAAAAGAAGAGACAATAGTAGGATGATTATTCAAAAGATCCATTCTTTTGATTTGGCTACCATTCCTGAGGACATGGAAGATGATGGGCAAGTAATTCATGATTTTTATCATGCAATGGGAGGAGATAATGCTCCACTTCCAAAATTTGACTACAAGAAGAATCAAATAAAGACTATTATTGACATAACTTCAGTGGGTCTTGCTATGACTTCAACATGGCTTCTTAGTAAGAGCTACCACATGAAGGAGCCAATAATGATATAAATTGGCCAAATAAGTCATAAGAGGAAAGAAATACATGGAGAAATTAATCAAGAGCCAAATAAAAAGTTGAAACTAAAGAATAATGTTGATGATACATATTCTCTGGTGAAAAAAAAAAGATCTAATTTAGCTATTTAACCTTGGATCTCCTCTAGTCTCTTCTACCACTCCTACTTCTACCACACCCATCACATCTTCATCTTCATTACTGGTGAAAAACATATAGCCAATAGTGAAAGAAGTAAATCCATCTACATACATGCCACCTCTAAAATATCCTAGCATTAAACCTCTTGAGAAATCTACTTAGAAAAAGGCTGATGTTCTTTCTCATTTTCCTCCATCTTTTCCACCTATTTCTCCACCTCCACCTCCTTATTATCCCACCATTCCTTCTATTTATACCAATAAAGAGATAGAATAGGTAAATAATGGAGTGGTGACCACATCTTAGGAGATATCACAACAACAAGTAATAGTTGAACCTGAGGACAAAAACACTAGAGAAGATAAAGAAGTAGAGAAAGAGAAAGAAGTAGAAAAATAGAAAGGAGAGGAAGAGAAAGAGGTAGTGAAAGAGAAAGAAGTAGAAAAAGAGAAAGAGGAAAAAATAGTTTCCAATGTTGTTCAAGATATTTTGGATACATAATAAGTTCCTTCTCAAGAGATAGTGGTGAGAGATAATTAGCAACAAAAGGTAATACATTCAGTCACTTCTATTGGTTTGGATTTCTCTTCATGGTTGGCATTGCAAATAGCTCTAGAATTAAAGGAAGAAATTAACTTGGAGGAGATAGACTTGTAGCTTATAATTTTTTTTTTCATAAAGTTAAAAATACCAAGAGTGTTATAGTGAATAATTGAGCCTTCAGGCATAAATTCACAAAAATATCAGTTTCTCCCAAGAGTAAGCATAAAGGTGAAGTCATTAAATAAGACTTAGCAATTACAAAGGTATCCCTTAGATAAGTCACTACAGAGGGCCTAAAGAAGGACACACATACCCTTATCAACACTCTATTTCAAAATCTTGATGAAGGAAAGGCTAATAAAGCCAAGTTAAAGAAATAAAGTTCTAAGTTGTGTGAAATAATTATCAAAGTGGCAAGACTTGCTCCTCAGCAATCATTACTTTCAAAAGATATGATTGATCGAAAAACAATAAATATTGGTGACAAGGCCAAAGCAGTTGATGAATGGATAGGGAAAATGTTGCAAACTACACAAAAATGGTTTCCTGAGGTCCCAAGTAATTTGGATAACATTGAGAATAAATTGGCATAGCTAAAAATAGTGATGAAGGAGATTGAAAGTGAAAATGAAATAGTTGAGTTACAATAAGAAAGCCTTCAATGAATAAATGATTTAAGTGAAAATATTTTAATTGAAAAAAATATTATTCTAGAGGGATCAGTTACAAAAAAAAATCAAGAAGAATACATCATATATATTTGCATGCACATTCTTAGAGTAATTCTTGAAGAAATAAAGACTCTGGAAGAAGATGCTCGCAATGTAAAAATAGATCTAGAGGATTGCATTTTCTATCTCATGAATTTTTGGTCTGAATAAAATCTAAGGACACATCAATAATTACTTTGAAAATTCAAGGAAGTAATTGAAAAGGCCAAGACTTCATTCATAGAAAAATAAATAAAGGAGTTGATAAAAAGTCAAAAATAGGTCCAAAGTCTGGAACCTAATCTTAGAAAAGTGAAAGGATATTGTAAGAAGATGGAAAGGGAATTATTAAGACTTGAAACAAAAAGACAATCAATTACCAGATCAGATGATGCAACCATTCAATTCATGATGTCTTAACACATCAAGTATAGGGAAAAACACAGAATAGAGGTTCATGAATTAGAATGATTGCTATTGATTATTTTCTCTACTTCTATTTTATTTTGATGTCTCAATAAATGTATTTTAAGTAATTTTTTTTTAAGTAATTACTTTTTAAGTAATGTCACTCAGAGAAGTTACTTGTAAAAGTAAGTTGCTTTGTAAAATGTAAGACTCAAGTAACTTGTCTAGATGTCATTACTTCAAGTCATTTTATAAAAATGAATTACTTAAGAGAGCTCTATGCAACATGCAAATAGGTTGTATTTGATCTAAATAGTGAAACTGAGAAGTGTTATATGTCACCAACCATTTCATTCCACATAGGAGAAATTCAAGGAAGATGTCTCTCAACAGTTTTTAGAATTTAATGCAACACATGGGGAATTCTAGGATTTGTCTCCAAATTGATTTTGATATCTAAAATAGTATAAATATGGGTGAAGGCCTATGTGCCAGAGGGATGTTAATTTTTGGAAACCAATGATAATTTTTTTACAATAAATTTTAAGCAATCTAAAACTTTGTGTTTAGATTTTTGTGTTTTTTATGAACTTTGCTCAAAGTGAATAAGAAGAAAAGTTGGTTTTTGAGGAACTTTGTATCTAAGGAGATATTTCACTACATTCTTTGAGGATTGAAATGGTAAGATTTATTTTATCACTTAAATCTGAATATGAGTTCAAATCTTTCTTAATCATTTGTTGAAAAGAATTATCACATCTTGAATGTTTGTCTATTTGGTGTGGATACAATAAGCTATGTAAAACTACTTATTGTGAAGTATAGTTTCTTCTTTCTCACAAATTCTAGTCTTTTCATTCCCCACTTTCTAATAACTTCTTTGCATAATTTTTGAATCAGTTGCTTACTTGCTACCAAATCACTTTGTTATGGTTCATGAACTTTGTGATTAAAGTAATATCCAAAATAAGATAACCTATGCATAATTTGTATAAATTATGAATAACTAAAAGTGTGAATAGTTAGAGTAGATAAACATAATAATATGAGAGCTTCACCTTTAAATTAAGGGGATTTAATCCCATAACTGCCTAGGTACTTTTTCTAGCCTACAAAATATATAGCCAACAAGATTAATATCCAATATTATATAATGTAAAGTGAAATTAATGATATAGATTTAAGATGTACTAGAAAGAAAATAAATATTTGATGTATGATATTAGTCTTTATTTATATTTTTCATTGGAAATGTGCTATTTATTTTTTCAAGAAAGTTGATCTATTAATCTTTGGCCTAAATTCAAGTTTTTTCTTTGGTTACTCCTTCATGGCAGAGTTATTTCAAGAGATCAAATTATGAAAAGAGAATTCAATGGTCCCTTCAGATGTGAACTTTTTTGGAATCATGAGGAAACAATTTCTCATTTATTCTTCTTGTGTCCCTTCATCATTGAGTTATGGAAGCATTTGGTAAAGCTCTTAGGTATTCCTTGGACAATTTTTTCATCTCTAATTCAATTACTTTAGGATTAACTTTTCATTTTTTAGTTTGATGATTTTTCCAATCATATTCTTTGGACTAGAGTTAGTCTCTTATTTTGGAACACTTTAAATGAATGAAATGCTAGGATATTCAAAAAGGAAATTATTGATGGTGTTTAGATTTGGAAATGAACCATCAAAAATATTAGAGAATCAGTGATGCATAAGCTAAAACACCCTAGGGTTCCTTCCAAGTGATGGACCTTTATTCTTTAGAAGATATACATTTTTTCCTCTCCTCCTCACCCCCAGGTTTATCTCTCTCATCAGAATCATTCCTTTACTCCCATTCCTAGTTTCAATCAGATTCATATGGATGACATTTTAATGGGGAATCCTAGTTGTGCTAGCATTGAAGGTATTGGTTTGAATTATAATAATTCCATTGACTTCTTTTTCTCATCTAGAATTAGTGTTTCTACTAATAATTTAGCTGAGGGATAGGATATTGCGGAGGGTCTTACGATAGCTTGGAAAGTGGGGTGGAAGAACCTTTAGTTGGTTGTTGATTATAAGTTTTGGGTCTAATTTATTTTAGAACCTAGCCTTAATACCTACAAGGGTTGGATAATTTGAATAATTTTTCATAAAACTAAATGTCTCAGCAAAATTTTGATAGGGTTATCTATTTGCATACTCTTCGATAGAACAATAGATCACATGATGTGATTGATAATTGGGCTCTTGATCAATACGGTGTGAAGTGATATGGTACCCCTCCCTTATGGTGGTCATATAAGTTGAGAGATGAGGTTTTACAAATGCTCACCCTGGACAATAACAATACAGGTTGCTCAAATCTCCATTGTCTTTGTTTCTCTAGCTTTTGGAGAATGTTTTCATTTGATTTTGTTTGGATGGTTGATACTTTATATGCATATCTATTTACAATGATGGGGCTTTCTTCTAGTTCTAATATTGTTAGGAAGAATTTTTGTTTTTCCCTTTTGACTATGATTTTATGCATGAACCTCAAGTTATCATTATTCTTGGTATTTCTAGGTGCTACATCCATGTCCCAGTGACTAATTTTTTTATGGCTAGGCATACTCTTTGAGAAAGCTAAAGGGGGTAGGCTAGGTTCGAGCCCTGGGCTATTTTGGTAAAAGAGATACCCTAGCTCCTCAGTTCTCACCCGAGTGTGACATCTCTCTTGAGATGTTTTACACATAAAATTTTTGAATAGTTCAGTATAGTTGTTCCTTTTATTGATAGATTATTATTATATGTTCAGTTTAATTAGCTTTAAGTATACTTTGATTCTATAAATGAATGTGTTGTATAATTTTTTGAGTGATATGTATTTAATTTGATTTCATGAGTGAATTATTTTATTGTTAATTCAATATTATACCTCTAACTTAGTAAAGATAATGTACACTTTAATTTAGTAAATTCATGTACTATGAAAACATATAATGGAATTATATTATATTTAATATAAAATAAATGACTTGTCCACTTTAAATATGACTTCATATATGTTTGAACATGAAAAACTTATTTATGATTTCATTACTTAATATATGTTAATTGTATTAGTGATGTCCACATCTCATACATCAAAAAAATAGAGGCATGATGTGTTGTGATAAAGTTATTTAACCTTTAAAATGAGAAAATGTAAACAAATAAATCCTTACCAAAAGTAAATTAATGCACATTCATCGAAACCCATTCAAAAATAGTAATTCAAGATAGAATGAAAACGTATAATTCAAACTTAGGATATATCCTTCAAAAATAATTTATGCTAGATAGAAGTGATGGGAGCAAAACATTAAATTCCCATCTAAAGGAAAAATGAAAATATGGGTGCACTATATTGGATATATGTCTCATTTCGTTAAGAATATCACATTGGTTCTTTAAAGCAATAACACCATATCAAATTGGATAGAGGCTTAAAATATAATGGATAAATTTTGTTGTTTCTTAGAGGCATATCATGTTTATAAGATTATCAAACACTCAAAAAATAACTGACACATTTTCTATTTATAGATCAAGGCCTAAGTACTACTCCCTCTTTAATGATGGTTGGGTCATTTATCTTCTCAACCCATGGCTTTGCCTTAGTAAATAAATTTTTAGAATGATCAACCCCAGATTGTTTAAGTGTTTCAACAAGGAAACATCATTTCTAATGACATTTACCCACTTATAGGTGTATTCCTTCCTTACTCTTTAAGTTTTAAATTTTTATTTCATTTCAAATTTTATATTTCATACATGGACATTGATTGTTTCATATTCATTATAGGTTTCATGAGTCAAGTTGCACATGTGGAGCCTTCTACCAAAGATAAAGTATGTTTATTTATCCTTTTATTATAACATTATATTTCATTTAAATAATAAAATAAAAGGGGGATTTTTTAAATACTAAAATATGATACTAGATGCTTGGTAATGTCAGTTTTGACATATCTCTATCTTGCATGATTTTTTCATACGCATATGGCTCTTATTCACACTTCTCTCTCATATACATGCTTTTCATGGGTCTGATATTTTTAATTTTATATCAGTCACTTATATGAATTTATTAGTTTGTATCTAACCTATTCAAAATCATATTTAGACTTTGTCCATATTATTATATTGATATTCCTAAAATTTAGAAAAACCTATTATTTTCAAAGTGTTCTAAAATTTAAAACTCATCCCAGGCCAAGTAATTGTCACTTGTGAAATTCAAAACCTTTTTATGGGTTAACCCATATGTTTAAGATGTTGGTGGAATGATAAATTACCAAAATATTCCCTTATGAATCTATAACATGTCTAAGCCTATTCCAATTTATCATTTATCAAGCAAGCTTAAAATACACATCTACACATTCAAAGGAACTACCCTATTCTTTCCAATTTAGACATCAGTTATAAGGAGTAGTCCCAACCAAGTCTAAATCACCTCAAATCCAAGATAAAGTTGTCATTTATCAATTATCAAAAGGTAAATCACATGTTGCATTCATTAAAGGAACATTATTTCACACATACATCTAACAAGGAGAACTACATGTGATTTGACTTCCTGCTTCAGAGTATTGGATGTGTAAGTAGTGCTCGATAATTCATTGGGGAGTACTTAGGGTCAGATCAACCCACATTTTTCTATTTTTTATGCCTAAACCTAGTGTCAAAATTGGACCTAGGGTTTAAAATAGAATGAGACATATCATTAGAATTTCACACACAAATAGCCTTCATGATCACACATAGAGATATTTTACAAGAAGACACATTAGTTTATTCAAAAATAGAGAAGAGAAATCCATAAATACAAATATGTTAGGTTTCATAAGATTATGTTAGTTAGTATGGTCTAAAATATAATGAATATGTCCAAGTACATCTATAAATACACTCATGTTTCTTTCCATTTTTGACACTTATAATTGGCCTTAGTCGTACACAAACATTAAAATGATAAGTATCTTATATTTTACGTCTTTTTCTATTTATAAAAAGTGTAAGCAGTAAAATTAAAATCTATTTTTGACATTTATATTAATGTTTATTTGAATATTTCACATAATCTTAATTAGTTCAAAGTTATATCTTATTAATTAACAAAAAATAAGGTAAAAAAAATACCACACAATGCATCATCATTCTTGTACTTCTTAAAGATTGTTCTCATGGTGAGACACATTTTTTATATGAATATCATTGTGTTTTTTATTGTTGTTAGGAAATACAATTTGAATACATGGTTTTGAACTTAGGAACATGAACAAAATATAGAATTTAGAAATATTTAATTTTACCTTAACTTTAAAATTGGGAACTAGTTTCTAAGTCTAGAGAAAAGAGGTGGACATATTGACTCCTAATTTTTATGGCCATAAGCATATATACTTATCATGTATTATTAATCTTATATTTTGTGTTACATCTCACTGTTTATACTTATTTTATGTTGTGTGGAACAAATAAGGTAAAACAAATAACACACAATGCATCATCATTCTTGTACTTCTTAAAGATTGTTCTCATGGTGAGACACATTTTTTATATGAATATCATTGTGTTTTTTATTGTTGTTAGGAAATACAAGTTGAATACATGGTTGTGAACTTAGAAACATGAACAAAATATAGAATTTAGAAATATTTAATTTCACCTTAACTTTAAAATTGGGAACTAGTTTCTAAGTCTAGAGAAAAGAGGTGGACACATTGACTCCTAATTTTTACGGCCATAAGCATATATACTTATCATGTATTATTAATCTTATATTTTGTGTTACATCTCATTGTTTATACTTATTTTATATTTCAACCTGTATATTTTTTTTGATGGTTATGCATCTATCTTATTTTGAAGGGTAAGGCCACTCTTAGTAATGAGAGGTTCATAAAGGATATTAAAGGATGCATGGATGAGGTAAAGCCTTTTATGATACCCTCCCTCTTCCTACATAGTTTTTATAAAAAATGATGATCTTAAGTGTTTATATGTATTACTTTGTAATACTCTTGTGTGACTGCTAGCAGAATGTATATATTATATTATTGTTGAGAATATGATATCATATAGAGTATAATTAATTATATAGATTTGAGATGTACTATAAATAAAACAAATAATTGATGTTTGTAAGTTTATAATTTTTTATTTTGATATGACTATAAGATTAGTCTTGATTTAGATTTTTCATTGGGAATATACTATTGATTTATTGAAGAAATTTGATTTTTTATACCTAGTATGGATTTGGATAGTGTTGTATTATTACTCCTTTTATTGATAGAGTATTATGGATATTTAGTCTAATTATCTTTACATGTACTTTGATTCTATAAATGAATGTGTAGTCTAAACTTGTGAGTGATATAAATACATTTAATACAACTTATATTTAAATAACCTAAAAATATTAGTAGACATTGAATATGATTTCATGAATAATTTATTTGATTGTTGATTTAGTAGTATGCCTCTAACCTGGTAAAGAGAATGTATGCTCTGATTTAGTACATGGATATACTATGCAAAGTTATAATTGGATCATATAGTAAAACATAATTGGAATGACCTATTGACTTTAGATATGATTACATGTTAAAAAAATTTACAATAACTTACATGTCTTGGTTTGTGTGGTCTAACTACCATGTTGGCACTGATAGGGTCCTTAAGAGACTAGATCATTATATGCTTTTAAAGTAAAATATTTTCTCTTTTTTTATTACCAATGGGTAGCATGTCATTGTACATTATAAATATTCTCTCTTTGACCACTCTCCCATCACCTACATATTGGAGTGAAATAACATATATTTCAAAATGCCACATAATAAATTGATCATAAACATCTCCCTCCTCTGCCACAAAGGCACAATCGACCACCTTTTGTTACCAATTGGATAAAGTGGTGGAATGAGGATATTCTTCACACCACCACTTTTTTCCACCATTATGGCAAATATATTTCTCACATTTGATAATCGAGTGATGTGGCTATGCTCAAACTCTATACACATAATATTTTCAAACTTTATCAATTATTGATGCTTTCTATCTTTCAGGAACCTGTTGAGTTTCAATCTCTCATAGTGCACACCCTAATGGGTGCACCAAGAAAGGGGTGGGTAGACCATTGGTGCTTCATATAATTTTTTTCCCTTTTTCCACTTGATATCTACACACTTGTCTCTTAAAACTAGTCCCCTAAGCTTTGCCACCTATTTTTCACCCTCTAGTTATTTACCACATTCATTATCCCTTCCCTAACCTAAACCAATTTTCTAATAGTTTGTGTTACATAGTCAGCCCCATCGACATTATATTTTTATTGATAAAAAATATTAGAGTCTAGGTTGACCCCTAGCCAAATTAGTCTGTGACCTTTTTTTTTTTGTCAATTATAATACTAGGTCGATTGGATCAACCTTGTCAGCCTAAACTTTTAGAAGGGTTTAGGTCTAGATACACTTATATAAACACATCCATTTTTCAATTTGTAGAGAGACAACAATAGTTATTTATGAATATGTACTTCTTTACAATCTACTCTTCCACCATTCTACTTGAGGAGTCTTAGCTTAGGGTTTATACTTGGAGAAGAATCATGTCCTATGGAGAAGTCTTGGATGGTTGGTTCTTTCTTAGTGATCTTTACAAACCATAATAATATTTTTCAAATCACTTTTATCCAAGGGAGACATTAAGTCTTGATAGGTTCATCTTCAAGGTAAGTATCTTTAATTTTTCTCCTCTCTTTAGTAGATACAAGTAGCATAAGTAATGGATTTTAAATATATTACTCTCTCCATGCATTGGGTCTTACCTATACATATATTTATTAGAGGTAAAATCACTGAGAGGAGGGGGGTAAATTAGTGATGCAATCAATTCAATTCTAAATTCAAAAACTTCAAACTCTTAGCCACTCAACATAAGCATTCATGAAACATATAAACCAGTTTTTGCAATGAACAAAAGGAAATGATACAAGATCAAAACACATAACACAAATTATGTGGGAAATCCTTATGGGGGATATAACCCACTCTCAATCTTGAAAACACATGGACTACAATCCTATAAGAGATCAAAAATAAGAGACTTTAGTGAAGCACCCACTCATAAGGAGCACCAAACCCTAAGCATGGACAAGCACCCACTTTCCCTTAGATGTTGAGCACCCACACAACACCTCTAATATAAATACCCCTATAACTCTAATTGAATTTAAATTTTATGGATAAATATTGAATAAAAAATCTTCACACAATCCTCAAGCCTTCACACACAATCAATGCATCCAAAACAACCTTTTGGATCACTCTACACCTCTTCGCTCATCCTCAATATTCAACCCTATAGTAACACTATTAAAACATAAAAAAATATGAAATTTAGGTAATAAACATATTATTCACACTACTCTTCTCTTCAATCCATCCACCAAGCATACTCACACTTCCCTTTTTCTTTCCTTGTCAACTCTAGAAACCTTCATCTTTATATATGCTTTTCATAGAGCCTTCATGATCACCACCTTCTTAGTCAGCCATAAGACATTATTTAACCCTTAAGGCTTATATCCCACTTATAAAAATATAAACACTACCTACATATGTTTACCATAGATTTTATAGATCACCCTTAAGCACCAACACCTTTCAAGTAGGCCTAAGAAGCCCTTATAGGTCTATGGAGACTATTCATCCTTTTAACACTTTACCGATCAAAAATAGGAATAAAATACCACTTAAAATCACATAGTTCCATGAAAAATGACCCATAAGACATATTACAGTTATTAAATTCATCACTACACACCTTTGCATATGCAAAACCTATCAAACATTTGCCTTGTACATGAAAACACCATGAACAAATAAATAGTCAACTTGTAAGCAATTTTTCATACTAAATATGGATTGGTCAAACATCCAAAATACATATAGATGATATTAAAGGAGATAAAACACTCTCCAATAGATAAATCACTATTAAACATCCAAACACTATCAATAAGAACTTAAACATCCTTCTTAGGTCACTTGTAGAAGAAAGTCAAACCCTTAATCAACTTTGAACCATAATAAATACAAATATATGACCAGTCAAACCTCCAAATCAATTGTAATGTATTTTCCTTGAAGTTATATGCCACTTTTATTTTTAATCCATTTTCAAATTCATTCATCATCAAAATTTATAAACAAAACATTGTAGATTGGTTTTCATTTGTAAATTCAAATATTTGAATTCTAACGGTCACTTTTTAATGCAAATTTGACTATGGAAACTAGTGAAATCTACCTATGAGAGAAAATTTGAACCATAATAACTTTTTATAGACATTATTTCAAGACCTTAAATTTTAAAAACATTCTCTAGGCATAAATATGAATAAACCCATGTGACCACTTTTTTTTGACACCTTCACATGTGTGACTGTTGATGTCATCAATCTGCTTACTAAGAAAATTATGCCAAGATGACTAGGATAACCTAGACCTTCACAAGAATACTTATATGAATTAATTTCACTTAAAAAATTAAACCAACCTCTCTTTACCCTTAATATTACCCCTCAAATATGTTCAATACATCACCAACATCTATCATTTTGCCTAACCAAGCAAACACTAAAAGGTCCATGCATAATCACTAAAGCACACTTTGTCATTGAGAACCATGCATACATATCAACTCATGGACACTCTTGGACACATTAGGGACATAATTGAAAACACCTCAATGATATTCCCCATTTTCATTGATGCCAACACTTGTAAATGTTTTCAAATCCAATAACAAAGCTATGTACATACTCTTTCTCCCTCTATAAACACTTTCTCCCCTTTTGACACAATGATAAAGTGGGATTACCTGATGATCTTGAGGACCTATAAATGTTTTAAAATAAAACATCAATAAGGGACCTACTATGAGATATGACATAAACTCCCCCTATCACTGTGCATATTATTCCTTACCATGACTTCCTCAAACCTGCTTATTGACAACACTCTTCTTTGACATGCACTGATAACTGAAGAATAAAATAAAATACAAGTGATCACACCTTGATAACATTGAGATGGACTCCCCTTAATTCACCTAAACTTGGGCACCCCTTGAGCACCTTCAGACCATCTCCAACCATAATGAAATTTCATAGTTGCTTTCAAATTTTCTCTCAAAATCCACCCATAGAATGAAGAGTAGACATTAAATCTCTTTATCAAACATGTATGATACATAAATACAAATAAGAAACATATTCATGGATAACCATACATTTTTATTTTGAAGTAAATGACCAAAAATCACTCTTTTTCACACTAGCCTAGCTTAGAGGCCTAATAACCCTACTTGAACTTTGTAGATCCCATACCTTTATATGTATGAACCCTCATCACTTGAAATTTCATATTTGATGCACACTAATATGCAACATCATCATGCCAAGAATCATCATCCAAATCTTCCTCTACACCATAGGTCCTTCACAAACTAACCTAATAATTAACCCTCCATTTGCATAAATCCTCAACCATAGAAAAAACCATACACTTCCATATTACTATAAAGTAATTTTTGAGCACCCATTTAGCCATTTCAATATATTAGGTAGCCTTAGATCTCAACTCCTTTGGGAAGGTCACTAACCCATATGGTGTAAAACCTAGGATATCAAAAAGAAATAGGGTTAACTTACCATCTTCTGGTCAATGCTATCTTTTGAAACTTCTCTCACACCTAGAGGTCACCAATGCACACCACTAGACCAATTTTTGAGGTCTGACTCCTTAGGAAACCCATATAACCATGAAATTGTTTTTATATTTTTATCCTTTAAGCAAAGACTGACATACCTAAGAGGTATAAAAAATATTTAATTTGCCCTCAATAATCCATAAAAGCTTTAAACCACCTAGAGAACACTTGTATGAGGTCAACACACCTTTATATACCATAAATTCATCTTGACCACTCATAAATACTAATTTGACACCTTGAAAGCTCATGATTATGCCTGTAAATCCTATGTATACCCCTGTCACTATGCCAAAACTTCTTAAAATGATCATAGAAGCCTTATTACATATCCTCAATACCTTTTTCACATGGACACATCAAATCCAACTAGACTCTACCCTTGGTTGGCCTCATATACCTCAAATACACTGATTTTGTAAGATGAGCTCTCACTAGGTAGTGAACACTAAGCAAAATGGTCAAACTAAACAAATGGTCATAAAAGCTTCATGTGACCAATATAATGCATGAAAACCCATGGATTACACTTAGACACATACTCTATACACTCCATATCAACCTTACCTTCATTATTCATGATTTGACCTTCTAAACCAAGCATCATAATTTGACTAAAACTTGCCTTTACGACCAATGTCCTTGAATAGATTTCTTGAAGATTTTCATCACTAACCTCTAGATAAAGATAATAAACTTGTTATTCCCCCTTAACTAGTGGCCTTCTATTATTAATACAAGGCTTGGTAACATAAGATCATCAATTCTTATCATAATGACATTGGTCTTAAATACCAATCAATAACTCTATATGATTCGTAAACTACACTGATTTAACTCAAAGTGAAGTTTTAAGTATGAATACTGAAAATTCTCAAACTTAAAAAATTCTCAAAAAACTCAAAATAACTTGCAAAATGTTTGGCATAAAATGTTCTCAGTTGTTGAGATGGAATGGAGTTGTCAAAAGACTTGTTAATTCCATTTACCAATTTTTAATAATGTTGTGTTATAATTATCAAATTGTAGATTAATTGCATGAGTTCATTTACTAATTAAACCAAATCAGCAAACTGAAACAAATATCATGCATCAAATGACAATTACCAAAACATGAAAATGTGATAACGGAGTTCGGCTCAACAATTGATGCCTACATCTCTGGGTTCTCCAAAGGAGTGGACCATTTCCATTAAGGGCACTTCAAACACCTAGAAACAATAAACAACTTTCCTACAAGCTGATATCTCAATGCAAGAATTCACCTTCACCGTGACTAAAATCAAGCTCGGCACCTTTGAATTCCATGAGCCTTCATAACACCTGCAAAGTTGCTTTAAAAGTCCTAAAAATCTCCTCTATGGGCTGAAATATACTCCTCTAATATGCAAATTAGCTAAATAGAGTATTAATACTATGTATTATGATTGGAAAATGGATAAAAATCCATTACATAAGCTTTCCCAAAGCTTTTACAAAGTCTCAGCCTTTAAAAATAAAAACACAGTCCGAAATTGATTACTTTAAGTAGAAATTAGTGCCTTTTATAACACTTCAACCTTTGTAGCTAAAGTGGTCAAGGCCTATCCATTTTGGGAAGTAGGTCAAGGGTTTAAAACCACCAGCCCTTTCTTTTAGGCGCTTTGCATGCATTTGAAATCTTCTCCTCCTTGTTTGGTGCACTTTGACTTAGTCTTTTGTCCCACATGGGCTGCGTGGAGGTTAGTTACATTCTTTAAGATGCTTAAGTGCCTCATTGAATGTGTCAATGCCCCTTTTCATGGGCTTAAGGTGCCTATCTAGGCATGATAATTGGACTTGGTCTTTCCTACAAACCATTCTCCCTTGGGTTTGCCACCTTGCTCACTACTTTGCTTGGTCAAAGAACTTATCTCACATTGCCATGTGGCATGTTGATGACGTGACATGTCATCAAACCAATTTTTTTTTCAAACCTTATAATTTGCCAAGTTTTGACCTTCTATAGGTTTAAATGTCAAAACCACCTTGAAACATGTGCCAAATTTTGCAAGTGCCATTTTTCAACGAATCTTCAAATGGCCATAACAGGAGCTCCCGAACTTAGATTTACATTCCAAAAAATGCGTCAAAAAGATCTCAATGAGATCTATGCTATGAAATTGGTTTCATAATGATTTAAAAACATTTTCTAGAATGAAATTTTGATCTTTGACTTGGCATGTCTATTCTCACATTTCTGGGATTTGGCAGATGGATCACGAGCTATGTGGCTCGATAAAGTGTCTGGTTTCTCCCATATGGCTGGGGCATGATATTACCAAATAATAATCCCTCTTTATGTGGGATTTCTATGGACTTGTGATTTCAAATCTACAGACTCGTGATTTCAAATATACGGACTCCAAATTTTTGATCACACCTCCCCAATGGAGGGCTTTTGGTCTCCAAAAGTCTAATATCCCCTAAAATTGCAAATTGGTCTACTGCATTCATGAAAATAAAACCCAATCATAGTAAGAGGTATAAAATATTGAATTAAAATGATTCACAATCAAACTGCAAAAATGCCTAATCCAAAGGCATGAGTAAGTGAATCTGCAACTGCCAAAGTGATTATAACATATCAAAACTGCCTGCCCAAATGTCACATCTTGTAAAGTGGTGAATTGCCAAAAAATAAAACAATCCTCAATGTAACTTCAAAACAAGTTTATAATGCTGACAACATACAATAAATTTTGTGGACATGTTGCAATACAATGCCCTAGTATGGGACTTATATGCTAAGCAAATGCAAACAACACAAAGTGTATATTGCCTAACATCCAAACATGCCCATAGGGTCTTAACAATGCATCTATACATCCATGTGCCAAAAATAGATACATTCAAAATAGTAGTCAAATAAGTGTTTCAAGGAATTAACTCAACCTACAACATTCATTCTGATATTATCTCCAACTAATCAAATGAGTTCAAGTCCTCTAGACAACTCACACAGCATAAATAGGAGATCAAAAACTTAGAGTTATAAAAAAGTGAGAATTGAAAAACTTCATATGGTAAACCTATCTTGAAGTGTTCCCACCAACTCTAATCTACATTTGTAAAAGCTTATTCATTCCCTTAGATGAATTCTTAACCATGCTTTGCAAAAATCATGTAGTGATAATACACTTAACCATTTCTTTCTTCCTAGTGAAATTGATTGTCTTAGTGGATTCCTTAGCATCATTATGGATTGATTTAACTTCATTGACCTTATTAATAGGTAGATAAATCATCTTAGTTTTACCATTTCTAGAATGAAAAGATGATTGAAGTTTAAAACAATGATCAATCTGATGTCCACTCATATGGCAATGAGTGCAAACAACCTTCTTAGGTGAGGTCTCCCTTTTACCTCTTCTCGCTTTGCCATGACGAGAATGGTTCTTAACACCTAAAATCTACTTAATCATAGCATGTCTCTTCCAACAAAATGCAACATTGTGGTTATGCATCCCACAAAAAGTGCATGGAAATGATTGCATTATCTTTCGAATGTCAAATCCAAATTTCTTAAACATAAAAAGTGGATCAGAAGATTTAATGCTAACTCTAGTGAAGGAACTAGGAGGTGGAATCTCAATACCTCTTCTACCTTCCTTCTTACACTGTACATGCTCTACTAATGGCCTCGGTCCTTTGCTATTAGAAGTTTCTCTTCCTTTAGCCATGGAGGAAGTTTCTCCAATTTCCACCTGCTCACTAGTGTAACCCAAACCTGCATGAAGAGATCTATGCTCTACCTGTATTGGGTTAGTAATTCCTTGGCCATCTCGACCAAGACCTCTTCCATTAAATCCCATTTTCATCAACAATTTGGATCATATACCCTTAGTGTGTTGTTCAAAACTACCAAAAGCATCATTACTTGAATCTAAATTTGAATGGAAAGAAGAAGTAGATTAATTACTTGGTGAATAACTTACAGTGCATTTAGTCATAGTCTCTGCTTCTAAATTTGAAGGCTTTGCCTTTTCACACTCACCACATTACAATCTAATCAAGAGCTCATTCTTAGATTCAACCTCATATTTCAAACTTGTAATTTGCTCTTCAAGGGAATAGAGCTTGCATCTCAAGAATGCATTCTCATCCTGAATCTGGCTATTAATGCTTTCAAGCTCTTCCATCTTGGCTTTATATGACAACTTTCCCATGGTTTCCTGCAAACACACTAATTTTACAATTGCACACTGCAATCTAATCAAGTGATATTAAAAACCAATAAACTGAAAGCAACTGTCAAAACTCAATCAAAAGCTAACCTAGCTTTCTAACTGCTTTGATACCAACTTGATCCATAAACTACACTGATTCAACTCAAAGTGAAGTTTTAAGTACGAATACTAAAAATTCTCAAACTTAACAAATTCTTGAAAAACTCAAAAGAACTTGCAAAATGTTTGGCATAAAACATTCTCAGTTGTTGAGATGGAATGGAGTTGTCAAAAGACTTTTTACTTCCATTTACCAATTAAAACTAATTTTTAATAACATTGTGTTATAATTGTCAAATTGTAGATTACTTGCATGACTTCATTTACTAATTAAATCAAATCATCAAACTGAAACAAATATCATGCATCAAATGACAATTACCAAAACATGAAAATGTGATAACGGAGTTTAGCTCAACAATTGATGCCTACATCTCTGGGTTCTCCAAAGGAGTGGACCATTTCCATTAAGGGCACTTCAAACACCTAGAAACAATAAACAAATTTCTTATAAGCTAATATCTCAATGCAATAATTCACCTTCACCGTGACTAAAATCAAGCCTGGCACCTTCGAATTCTATGAGCCTTCATAACACCTGCAAAGTTGCTTCAAAAGTCCTAAAAATCTCCTCTATGGGCTGAAATATACTCCTCCAATATGCAAATTGGATAAATAGAGTATTAATACTATGTATTATGGCCAAAAAATAGATAAAAATCCATTACATAAGCTTCCCAAAGCTTTTACAAAGTCTCGGCCTTAAAAAATAAAAACACAGTCCAGAATTGATTACTTTAAGTAGAAATTAGTGCCTTTTATAACACTTCAACCTCCGTAGCTAAAGTGGTCAAGGCCTATCCATTTTGGGCGGTAGGTCAAGGGTTCAAAACCACCGGCCCTTTATTTTAGGTGCTTTGCATGCATTTGAAATCTTTTCCTCCTTGTTTAGCACACTTTGACTTTGTCTTTTGTCCCACATGGGCTGTGTGGAGGTTAGTTGCATTCTTTAAGATGCTTAAGCACCTCATTTAATGTGTCAACACCCCTTTTCATGAGCTTAAAGTGCCTAGCTGGGCATGCACATTGGACTTGGTCTTTCCTACGAACCATTCTCCCTTGGGTTTGCCACCTTGCTCGCCACCTTGCTTGGTCAAAGAGCTTATCTCATGCTGCCACATGGCATGTTGATGACATGACATGTCAATGAACCAATTTTTTTTTCAAACCTTAGCATTTTCCAAGTGTCGACCTCCGATATGTCCAAATGTTGAAATCACCTTGAAACACATGCCAAATGTCGCAAGTGCCATTTTTCAACCAATCTTCAAATGGCCATAACAGGAGCTCTCGAACTCAGATTTATGTTCCAAAAAATGCATCGAAAAGCTATCAACGAGCTCTACATTGTGAAATTGGTTTCATAATTATTTGAAAAAATTTTCTAGAATGAAAGTGTGAGCTTTGAATTGGCATGTCTATTCTCACATTTATGGGATGTGGCAGATGGATCACAAGCTATGTGGCTTGATAGTGTCTGGTTTCTCCCATGTGGTCGGGGCATGATATTACCAAACAATAATCCCTATTCATTTGGGATTTCTATGGACTTGTGATTTCAAATCTATAGACTCATGATTTCAAATCTATAGACTCCAAATTTTTGATCACTATATACCTTTGTACTAATTATAGCCCCTTACACATCACCTAGAGCACACACACTTGCTTCTAAATATGAAATATGTCTCCTAAGAAGCATATGTAGAGACACCCACTTATCATAGAGAGTCTATAGGTCCCAAAACTCATTAAACTCCCACATCTCCATGCTCTCACTTGGCTTGCAGTCCTTCCTCATCATCAAATTGACTTTGAATGAGTCCTTAACTTCATTATTTATTTTAGACTTGGAATATTTCTTGATTCTTTTGTCTACTTGAGCAAATAAGATTTTTTATTTGACACTTGAACTTGTACCTTATTCTATCATGACAAATAATCCATTTTGAACCTATTTTTCATTCACCTCCTTGGGTCTCCATTCATTATGGTTCCTTTTCTTTATGTTAGGATTGACATTCTTTGAAATTGAATTTTGACCATTCCTATAGAACCTTACTATGTGACCTCTCTCTTGACACTTGAAACAAATAAAGTTTATCTAATTTTACATACCTTGTGTATGGGCCATTAGATGACTCCTTGAAGTTTCATTATCACATTTAGACATCTAATCATTTAATTTACTAATAAATGCATTGTAAGATTTTTCAATATGACCAATCCCTTGACACTTGTAGCACAAGATGTCATGTTTTCCTTGTGGACTAGTTGACTGTCTTGAATGATGATATTCTTCATGAATGTCATAATCTAGCTCATAATTCCATGCAAATCTCTTACTAGGATTTTTTATTTTCAAATCAATAATCTTATGACTAAATTAATGACAAGAATAAAAGTAACCTTTGAAGGAGTTATCATACCTTATTGCATTAGGTTGCTTTATTTGATTTGAACTATTGTAGCTTTTAAAGTTGTCCTTATTCTTATTGGCATTTTTATTGTCTTTACTATCACTCTCCTTAACATGATTAATCTTTTGATCTATCATCATTTTCTTCTCATTCTTATTATCCTTTTGAACATATTCGTGGAACCCTAGGCCTAACTTATCATTTGAGACCTTTTACCTTCTTAATAGGTCATTAAGATCAATTTTACTTTTCTCAAATGTATGATATGTTTCAAGCTTGCTCATGGCTTGATCTAGTTTCCATATCTAATTTATATTTGACACATTTTTCATCCTTACTCTTTACCTCTTTAGCAAGGGTACAAACTTAAGTTTTAATATGTTGAGTGATATCATCATGATTTTTGACTGCATTGCTTAATCTTTCTTCAAAGAAGCAAATTTACTCCTCATAGGTCTTGATCAAGGATGTTTGCTTTCTATTCTTGACTTTTAGAAGCTTCAACTCTTCTAAGTTGTTTAGATATTTATCTTAAAAAGTGACTTGCTCATCTTCTTCCTTTGAGCTATCTCTACCAAAGAGATATCTACCCAAAAAATATTATCCTTCATCATCTTCAAGAGCCATGAGCAGTGTCTCCTTGTCCTCATCATGAGATGAATCATCATTTTCTGATGTGTTTCCTCTTCATGGTAAAGGATCTTAATTATTTTCTATGACTCCTTCTTTCCATTTATCCTATTGAAGATTTTTTTTTACTTGATAGGACCCTCAAATTTCTTGTACTCATCCTCATGAGATTCCTTATGAGTTTCCTTGTGATTAGACTTGCCTTTATCTAGGCACTTAGCTACAAAATGACCAAATTTACCACATGAATACCATTTAAAAGGAATCTTCCCTTCATATTTACCTAATCCTACATTCATTTTTCTTACAATCATGGCTTCAAGTTAATCTTCATTAAGATCAAAATCTTTAAGACTTAACTTGCTCTTCTTGTTTTTTATCTCCTTAATCACCTTGAAGGCTACTTCCTTTTTTGGTGGTTTGTCCTCATTGACTCTCATTTCATAATAAATAAGGATTCCATTTAATTCATACATCTTCATCTTGGTGAGATCATGAATTTCTTCTATAGCATTAATTTTTGAGTCAAAGTTAAGAGTGAGAGACCTTAAAATCTTTTGTACTATAGTAGCTTCTTTAATCTCCTCTCCAAGACCTCTGATCATGTTCACCACCTCATCAACCCTTATAAGATAATATACCATAGTATTTTCTTCCTTCATTTTGAGACCCTTAAATTACCTTTAATAAGTCTATAATTTAGCTAATTTAACCTTTGGATCCCCTTCATAGATGATCTACAATTTGTCCTAGATTTCCATGGCTAACTTATAATGGATCACCTTGGTGAACTTAGCCTTTGATAGGCCACAAATGATATCATTCATAGCTTTAGAACTATTCTCACTTAACTTATTATCAGTTTCACTTGTTAGAGGAGTAGGGAGTGTAGAATACCCATCCATAATAGATTTCTAAATATAAAAACCTAGAGACATGATGTAGGTATTCATCCTTGTAATCCAAAAAGCATAGTTGGATCCATTGAATAGTGGTTCTTGATTAGTAGAGAAAGCTCCATGTATTTGATGACTACACATTATACCTTTGATCACATTCAAGTGGTTAAAATTGAAAATAAGGTGTGGCTCTAATACTAATCATTAGAGGTACAATCACTAAGAGGGGGGTGAATTAGTGATGCAAGCAATTCAATTCCAAATCCAAAAAATTCAAACTCTTAACCACTTAACATAAACATTCATGAAGCATATAAACCAGTTATTATAAACAATAACAAAAACTATGAAAGATCAAAGTACATAACACATAGATTATGTGGGAAACCCTCATGGGGGATAAAACCCACTCTCAAGCCTACAAACACATGGACTAAATTCCTATAAGAGATCACAAACAAGAGACTTTAGTGAAGCACCCACTTCACAAGGATCACCAACCCCTAAGCATGGACAAGCACCCACTTGTCCTTAGATGTTGAGCACCCAAAAAACACCTCTGATATCAATACCTCTATAAATTTGATTGCCTTTCACTATGATGGAGAAATAGTGAATAACAAATATCTTCAATCTTTCACACTTTTTCAATCCTTCACACATAATCAATGCATCCAAAACAACCTTTTGGATCACTCTACACCTCTTCATTCATCCTCAATATTCAACCTTAAAAGAACACTATTAAAAAATCATAAATATGACCTCTAGGTCATACACATATTCCTCACACTTCTCTTCTCTTTAATCCATACACCAAACATACTCACACTTCCCTTTTTCTTTGCTTGTCAACTCTAGAAACCTTCATCTTGGTTTATTCTTTTTATAGAGCCTTCATGATTACCACCTTTTTGGTCAACCAAAAAACATTCCTTAACTCTTAAGGATTATATCCTACTTATAAAAAGATAAAAACCACCTACATAGTTATACCATATATTTTATATATCACCCTTAAGCACCAACACCTTTCAATTAGGCCTAAGAAGCCCTTATAGGTCCATAGAGAGCTATTCATCCTCTTAACACTTCACCAAGCAAAACTAGGAACACAAGACCAATTCAAATCACATAGGTCCACACCACATTACCCCTAAGACATCCTAAAAAATTCATAACTACACACCTCATCATATGCAAAACCTATCAAACATTTGCCTTGTACATGAAAACACTATGAATGAATAAATAATCAACTTGTAAGCAATTGTTCATACTGAATATGGATTGTTCAAACCTCTAAAATATATATAGATGATATTTAGGGAGTATAAAACACTTTAAAATAGATAATTCACTATGAAACATCAAAACACTATCAATAAAAACATAAACATTCTTCTTGGGTCACTTGCAGAAGAAAGTCAAACCCTCAATCAACATTGAACCATAATAAATGCAAATGTATGACCAATCAATACTATAAATAAAATTTCTTAGATTATCCTTGAATTTCTATACCACTTTTATTTTTACTCCATCATCAAATTAATTCATAATCAAAAGTTATAAATAAAACATTGTAGACTGTTTTTCCTTTGTACATCCAAATATTTGAATTCCAATTATCACTTTTTAATGCAAAATTAACTATGGAAACCAGTGAAATCTACTTGGAAGAGAAAATTTGAACCATCATAAATTTTTATAGACATTATGTCAAGACTTGAAATTTGAAACACATGATCTAGGAATAAATATTAACAAACTCATGTGACCATTTTCTTCTAACACTTTCACAGATGCAAATGTTGACATCATCAATCTGCTCACTTAGGAAATTCTACCAAGATGACTAAGATAACCTAGACCTTCACAAGTCTACTTATATGAATTCATTTAAATCCCAAAAGTACATAAATAACTCTTGACCCCTCATATGACCCTTTAAACATGGTTAATACATCACCAACATCCATCATCTTTCCTAACCAAGCAAACACTGCAAGGTCCGTGCATGATCACTAAGGTACACTTTATCATTAAGAACCATGCATACATATCAAATCATGAACACTCTTGGAAACCTTAGGTACATCATTGACAACACATCGACAAGCTTAATTAGGATTATATTATTCATGTTTACTTTTATGTTTACTAACCCCCATGTTGTGCCACAAGTTTTAGTGATCACTAGATTAGATTTTGCTTTACTTGTTATTAGTTTAGTGAATATGAAAAGATAAGATCTATTTAGGGTTACTAAATAGTTCTACTTGACTAGAGGATTTGAAACCCTGCCTAGTGATATTATTATGATAAGAGATCCCTTGGATAGGTCTAGTAGATCCATTTTGGTCATGACCTTGATTATCTAATTTATCCCCAATCGGAAGTGTAAGTAGATTTATCTTCTTTAAACTAGGATTGATTTATAGATATATTGAATTTCACATTGAATCCACTTTGGTGTAATCAATGTAAATCTAATCCTTGAAGGTTTTTTTTCACACTTTCATTTCTATCATCATATTATTTTTCTATATTTGTAATATTATATCAAACTAGTCGGTATAGTTATAATTTTTTGTGTGTAGTCTAACACATAATCACATCAAAATGAATATTATATTTGTTTAGGTCTTCATTAGATACATGTTACTAGATCAAATGGGTTGACATAGTACTCTTTTTTAGTCTCAGATAAGCATACAAGGTCGAACAAGATGACTCTATCATCTTATTCTCTCTATCAGCATTCAGATCAAAAAATTAGGTCAAACATGTCAACTTAGTAAGATTATTATATCTACCAATGTATAGATAAAAACAAATTGTTAAATAGGTTAAATTTTTCATCTTATTCTTCTTCATCATATAGGGTTTTGTAGAACTAGGTCAAACTAGTCAACTTAATTTTAAAATTTTTGAAACCAGTATTCAAAGCACTTTAGTATAAAATTTGCAATCCTAATCACCTTCCAACCCACCAAGGTTATTCTCTTTCTCTCTCTATCATTTCAATACTTCATTTTAGTTATATTTTATACAAGTTAGTAGTCTTCAAAATTGTAAACCTACAACCAACTAAGTCGACCTAGTTGACTTAGTTTTGTAGCCTATCTTCTGTCTAAAAGACTTAGTCAACCTATTTGACTCTATTATTAAAGACTTTTGATTTCATAGAATAGTAGTGACCCAGTAAACTTTTTTTTGTACTATTTTCATATAGTGTCATCCTAACTGACTCTATACTATTCTAAATTTTGGAATTAACAACTATTTTATAGTAATTGATTCACACTTTCATTTTCAGTTATTTGCATGCTTAGAGTAACTCACATAGTTTAAATAGGTGGTTTTTAAAATTACCATTTAGTTACACTATTTTAATATTTTACACACACCGTTAAATCACAAAATATTCAAAATTGATTTAAAATTTATCTTTCTAAAGCCTACTTACTTGGATTTCATCACCAAGGGGGGAAGTTGACTTATTTTTTTGGCCAAGTATAAATACGTAGTTAATTATATATATTGGAAAATCACCCAACATCCTTATCACTATAAAATTTTGAAGTGAGGGGGTAGGCCCCAATACCAAGCTATTACCATTGCCAAAATGGATCCATTTTAGCCTAAATATCTTGAAACCATCCATATATTACTTTCTAATTCCCTATTTTCAGCCAACTTTCATATCACACTTAAATAAATACTTTATAATAATATAATAACACACATAGGATGACCACTTAGCTAGCATTTACTTTTTATTTTATTTTTTTCTCTCTAATCATTGTGTGTTGTATTAAAAAACTTGCATTAACCAGCATTGGTATAAGGTTTTGTGTTGTGTGCCCCAGTTGGATCACTCACATTGATCTAATAATTTGTGTTTTTACTTTCATTTATTGCATCATTTATATTTTTAAAAATTAACCAATTTTAAAACACTATAATTTTGGTTGATATAGTCTCTTATAGGCTCTATCTTTCTTCCTACCAATAGTACGTAGTTGACCAACATGACTGTGTCTCTTATCTATATATTTTGGCTTCTATCTAATAGTACATAGTCAGTGTAGTCAACTCTATACTCTTCTCCTTTTTTTACAATAATACATAGTCAACCCAGTTGACTCTATACTCTTCTCATGTCCTTTTTAGCATTACTCTATTGACCCACTCAACCTTATATCTGATTGTTGCCCTTGCTCTTCTATCTAGTTGATCTAATTCTTTATTTCACTGATTTCCTTCTTTGTTTGGTTGACTTAGTTATTTGTCCTTGATTTATTTTCTTTATTACTTAAAATTATGTTCGTTTCCTCAAAACATCATGAAATCCCATATTATAATCTTCTTGGGAAACTTAAATCCATTTATACACTATATGGGGTATTCTTTTATCCCTTTCTTTACCTCCCAAGAGAACCCTCACTATTGGAGCACCTTTTCTCCTCCTTCATCTATTGCTTTTGACATGGTTCAAATCATACCTCAAGATGAATTTGGTGGATCTAATCCTTTTTATACCTATCAATTAAATTCTCATCTTTAATCTTCTCAAAAAAATGTGGGATCAATTGACACAAGTCTCTCAAAAAATCCCACTAGTAATCCACCTCCCAATAATCCTCCCCTAATACTAATTTGGGGAGTCCTCCTACAAACACCAACCCACTAATTGATATGACTCAAATTATTTCATAATTCATAAAACAAATGAACATAATGCAAACTTATAACACCTATCAAATGATGTAATTATAATGTCATTTGATCAATATGGCTAATCAACCTCTAATTCTAATTCCTCAAACTAATTCAAATTTTATTCCTCCACCTCTTATAGATGCCTTAGGAAATGTTATTCCTCAACTTATCATGAATAAAAAAATTATTCAAAACATCCAAAATGAGCCTTTAGCTCTTTTTATCATTTCCATAGATATTGGTAAAATCTCTCCAACTATCAAGTATAATGGGACTAAAGACCCTGCATCCTTTCTTAAAGCATTTTGCAATCTTTATAAAGAGTATATGTAAAATAATACTTTCACCACCACTAAACTTATATTTAAAACCTTCATCAATGATGTATTATAATGGTACAACCAACTTCCTCAACATAAACTTGAGGATTTAGTCAATCATCTAGTTAAAGAGTTTTAAAATAATGACCTTCTCAAAAATTGCCTTATCTATTTCATCAATGTTAAGTAATCTCCCACTGAATCAGCTCATGATTTTATCAAATGATAGAAATCTCTATCCCATAATTTAAACCATAATATTACTAATGATAATCTATTCAAACTCTTTATAACTACTTTAACTCCACTTGAATATAAGTTTTGAACTTTTGCCCCTCAAATGCTTAATGAAGCTCTTGACCAAGCCAAATGTCAATACTTCCTCATGAATCATTTCAAACCTAATATCAAATTCCTTAAGGGATATTTTAAAACTTAAACAAATGCCATCACTAGAAACACTCCTCAAACCAAACTAGGATTTGCCAAAGCTGACAATCCCCCATCTCCTCACATACCACTAATTGTCCAACAAAAGAAATAATTCTTAGTACCCTCTAAACCTTTTAATTATCCTAATAATCCCCCTAAATGGTATTACCCTAATCAATTTATTTAGTTCCACATTGACATTGGTCATTCCCATGAAACTTTTAGAGGGCTTACCAAATTTTTTATCTCCTATATGCAAGTGATTCCTTCAATCATGTAGCCATGATCTGATTCCATTGTCAAGAGTACAACACCACTTCTCAAAAATGACAAACTCCCAAATATTCTTCTTCTAATAACCAAATATATTTTTCCATGTCTACCACTCAACAACATACCAAGGATGTTTATGCTATTAATGCTGACTAGAACCAATATTACAAAAATTCTCAATATGTTAACACAGCTAGGGTCAACTATCATTGTAAACTAGCTCACAAAGTTCTTATCACTAAACCTAAGAAACCATCTTTAGAAGAAAAAATTCTCAAAGATACTAAAACCACTCATTTAGTTTTAAAATCTAATGAAGAACCATCCCCTTATTTCGAACCCTCAAACACTTATATTCCTTCAAAATATACCTTACCTTCTAAACCTCACATTGGTTCTTCTCTAAATCCCATTATAACTTTCTCAAAAAAATTAACTTAATGCCTTTAAATATTATCCTTATGGAGTTAGTTTGTACCTCCCCTTATCATCACAAATTCCTCATGCAATAATCACAAAAAATTGAAGATCCATCTTCTATAGATGAAGAACCACCTTTTACTGAGCCTCAACCTACTAACGTGCATACCATTGAATCTATTTATCCTTCTTCTATTCCTTCTATTGAAATCCTCAAATAAGACATGATTAATGATGAGGTCCTTTTTTATGCTGATGATCCACCACTATTCATTAAAATAACCATTAATACTACCCTTATTCATAAAGTGTTAGTTACCAAAGGGTTCAGTATTAATGTGATATCTTTTTGGCTCATCTAAAAACTTGGTTACAATAAGGATCATCTCAAGAAAACCCACCTAACATGTCATGACTTTGATAAAACCAATCAAAATCCACTCAGTTGTATTTGGATTCCCCTTATAATCAGTCCTAAGACTATTTGAACTAAACTTATGGTCCTTGATTTGCCTCTATCTTAAAACATACTCCTAAGCTAACCTTGGACTCATTGAATGCACACCAATACCTCTTCTAGTATCCAATGCATCAATTTATTACATAATAATAAACTATATAAACATGAGGTCAATCCTAGCCCTTGGAGTAATCAACTTCCTAATCTTAAATATCAATATCGCATTCCTACCATTCTAAAAATCAACAGTGCTCCTTTACTTAAATTCATGAACATTAATCCAGACTTACAAGTCACTCTTGTTGATTTGAATGATGATGAACCTAATGACTTACAACATACTTGAAACACTACTAATCTACCTCCTTATATCTTAGAGTGGCTTCCTCTTTATTGATGACCTCATGATCTCACTATTTCTCTCATTGATAAGATAATTGATTCTCCCCCTCCATTCAATTCCCAAGATGTTTCTTACCTAGAAGACACCTTCACATGCAATGATTATGGAGTGGCCAAATTATTCCATGATCTATTAATCATGTCTCCATGTAAATTCAATGATCTAGGAATCTCCCCTTCTAAAACTCCTCTTCAATTTCAAGCATGTACCATTTCTCCAACCTATGATGATATCTACATCATGGCCCAAGCTCAATCCTAAGACTTGGATGTTTGGCATTATCATAAAACTTTAACCCAAATACATGCTTTCAACCATGATGTTCAAACCATTTCCATGTATTTTGAATTAGCTCCTAAAGGTCATGTATCTCCCATAAGTTCTCCACTTCTTAATATTCCTTGGGTGGTTAAAAAAATTATACCTTCTAAACATCCATAAATTCTTGCATCTTCCCTACCAACTACAAATCATATCATTGCATATGATTCATCCCCAATCGAAGAAACAAATGATACACCAATCTCATCTGATCAACCTCCTCATTCTACTCTTGATATTGCATTAGATGTCAAGGCTATCGATGTCCATCATATACATTTTGAATATTATTTCCATGGTAATCAAATTATTTATCTCAAAGTAGATGTTGAATATTATGGTCCTCTTCCCATTTTGCCTAGAGATGAAGCCATAATTGAATTGCTTCATACCCAATAACTTCAACTTCCTCAATAACATCACAAATTTAGGAATATTTAAAAAAAAATCCTCTTGTTTCAACAACTTCATTGCTAGCATTGACCCTAAATCAAATCCAATTTCCTTTTTACCTAGTACACCATATCATTTCGAAGATGGAAATGTTATGCTTATCGAATAAACTACTCATATCAAATATGGTATTCCATCATACCCTCAACCAATTATAGTTTCTCATGAACTCATACATAATGAACATGATAAATTTAGCTCATTATTTGATAAATATCATGATATATTTGCATGGTCCTATGAGGACATGTCGGGTATGAACCCTAGAATTGTGGTGCACAATATTATCACTTATCCTGATGCCAAATCTATGTGGCAAAAGTAATGAAAATTTCCACTTGAAGTTTCCACTTTATTCCATAAATAAATTACCAATCTTCTTAATGCTAAGTTTTTCAAAATCATGGACTATTCTAAATGGGTTTATAACATCATCCTTGTTCAGAAGAAGGTCACCATGGTCATTCCCATTTGCATTGATTTGCATAATCTTAATCTTGCTTATCCCAAGGATAATTTCCCTCTACCTTTAATATATGCCATCATCGATTCCAAAACTGCTTATGAAATGTTATCTCTTATGGATGGTTTCTATGGTTATAACCAAATTCACAATGCCCTTGAAGTCCAACATAAGATAACTATCACCATATAATGGGGAACCTATTGCTACGTTAAAATGCCCTTCGGCCTCAAAAATGTTGGATCTACCTATCAATGAGCAATGACTCACATCTTTCATGATCTTATTCATAAGATTGTATAAAATTATGTGGATGACCTCATTGTTAAATCCAAATGTCACAAGATTCATCTCTCTGATCTTGCCATCATCTTCGACTGCCTCCTTAAATATGAAGTTAGACTAAATCCTTAAAAATGTGTTTTTTTTGTCACATATAACAAATTATTAGTATTTTTAACCTCTCTTTGTGGCATTGATGTTGATCCTACCATCAATAATGATATCATCAACATGCCCATCCATCGATCCATTCTAGATATTCTACTTACCTCGGTAAACTTGGGGAAATTATATGCTTCATTTGTAAAATGTCTTATAGTATCTATTTAGTCAATTCTCTTCTTAAGAAAGGCAATGCCTTAGAATAGATGGATCCTTGTCAAAAATCATTTGATAATATGAAATAATCATTGCTTCACGCACCTACTTTTTGTCCCCCTTCAAACGATTGACCATTGATCTTGTATACCTCTTCTACACCCATATCAATTGGGGCAATGTTTTCTTAATAAGATGATACTAGAAGGGAATATGTCATCTACTATATCAGTCGAGACCTCATTGATTATGAGAAATGTGACACAAAATTCAAATGTGATTACTCACCATTTATTTAACAACTAAAAAACTTTGACATTATATGCTTTATCAAACCACTTACATTATCATCCATTATGATCCCCTTCATAAAAAATTTCCAAAGACTTTCCTCTTAGAGATAGAATTGGCAAGTGGATGGTCCTCCTCATGGAAGTTAATATCTAAATTATTACCTGAAAAGTTTTCAAAGGATAAAACATTACTAATCAACTTGTCACAGCTCCTGTGCCAACTAACAACCACCTTCAAGATAGTCTTTTTGATGATAATATTCTCTATATTGAAGGTCTCAACCAAGACATATCTCTTAATGATTATTTCCATAATCTCATTACTGATGTGGAAACAAGTAATCTAGACAAGTTCGTTATCTTCCTCGATATTACTAAACCAAAAGTAGTTATAAAAAAACTTCCTAAAATTAATGTCAATTTACATGAAAATACTTGGAACCTTCATTTTTATGGTACTAAATGCCTTTATGGATCTTGGTTAGGTTGTATCCTCATGATCCCTCTTGTAGAAATTATCACATTAGCTTTTCACCTCACATTTAATGTCACTAACAACATGGTAGAGTACAAAGCTTTAATCTTAGGCATGCAGGCAGCCCTTGATCTATATATCCAATATCTACATGATTTAGGTGAATCCCAATTCATCTTATGACAAGTAAAAGGTGATTATCAATTCAGAAGTGATAATTTCATTTCTTATCATCAAATCACAACTACCCTTGCCAAATATTTCACTTATTTTACCATTGAGACTATCCCTCGAGATCAAATTTTGATTGTTGATTCCCTTGCTTCTTCAACATATATTTTTCAACTACATTTATTTTTTACCAATCCCACTTTTATTATCCAAATAATAAAATATCCATCTTCTAGTCAACTAAAAGATTAACTCATCTACCACATTGAGGCCATCACCATTCGATAAATCCCATGGTACAAAGATATCATTCAATTTATGGAACGTTAAACTTATCCTCTGAACATCGATTCCCATGAAAAGACTCACATTCACAAACAAGTTTTTAAGTATGTATTTCAATATAACATCCTATATTATCACAATGATGAAGGTACCCTACTCCATTGTGTTATTAAAGATGAGGTACCTCCTCTTCTTGAATAAACACATGGGGGCATTTTCGGTAGCCACTATAGCAGACATGTAACATCCCATAAATGCTTATGTATGGGATAATTTTGGACCACTTTTGAAAAGTATGCCATCAAATTTTCTAAAAATTGGAATCATTTCTAGCTTCATGATGACCTAATTCATTCACCTCTAGTCGAGCTTCAAATTGTAGAATCTCCCTGACCATTCTCCATGTGGGGATTATATCTCATCGGAAACTTACCTTGATCTCAAGATGGGAATGTCTTTATAATCATAGCCATAGAATATTTTACCAAATGTGTTGAGGTTATGCCCCTCATGAATGTCATCCTAAATCAAATCATTTTGCACTTCAGTGTTCCTCATACTATCATTTCAGACAATGGTGGTAATTTTAAAAATGAAGATGTCAAACAACTCTTTGATAAACTTAAAATCAATCACAAATTCTCCACAACCTACCATCCATAATGCAATATCCAAGCCAATTCCACTAACAAAATTCTTAATAAAATCCTCCAATAGATAATTCATGACACCCACACAGATTGGCACCTTCATCTATATCCTGCTCTTTGGGCCTATCACACTAGCATACACACTGACATTGGGGAAACATCATTCTCTCTAGTCTATGGTTTTGAATCAGTCCTCCCATTATAATGTTATTTTCCCTCTCTCTATATCTCTTCATGGTATCATACTTGATGAATAATTATGTGAATCTTGCCTTCATGCTCTTGATCTCCTTGATGAGCACCATCTTTTTATTTTACAACATAATCGCCAATACAAGGCCCATATTTCCAAACAACATAATGAATTGATTAAATTTTTCACATTTAATGTTGGTGATATTATGATTAAATTATACTACACTCATGACAAATAAGGTAAGTATGCCTAAAAATAATGAGGCCCTTATTTAGTCAAAGACATTCTTGGTCCAAGCACCTATCACCTTCAAACCAATGAAGGCCATATTTTTAAAGAGCCCATCAATACACAATTCCTCAAGAAGTTTTTTTCCTAAATACTTTCCTTATTTTCATAATTTATGTATGATATATATGTAACACTTTTTTTAGGATACTTACATGGGTCACACCCTCTACAACATTTCTCTCTTTTCACAAACCTTAGTCCTTCCTTTTTGATCTTTTAGTTTTTCCTTTTTATTCATGAGTTGCATTGTAAAAATTCATATAAGACCCAATATTCCTCATGATTTCTCACTTATTGTCCCCTTTAATCTCTCACTTTATAAACTTATACTTTTTGGCACACCTTGGGTTTCTCTTTTGTGAGTTGTAATATAAGACCATGGATAGGACCTGACCTTCCTAAAAAATACCATATTTTTCTTATTTATTTACACTTCACATTATTTTTTCACCCCTTGGGTTTCTCTTTTATGAGTTATAGTGTAAGACAATGGATAATACATGGCCTTCCTTATAAAATCACCATCTTTCATTACTCATCTAGAATGTGTTTTGAAATGGTTACAAGTTTTGGATCTTTGTTCATAGCTTTAGATTTTTCTTCTTTTGATAGATGAAATTTACATAAAAACCAATGCTATCATGTTTTCCTACATTCCCCTCATTATTATGGTAAGGAATCACACTCTATTGTCATTGTATCCCTTTTTTACCCTTTGTCACATTTTTTTCAATTTGAAATCATTCAAATTGTTTCATGTTTCATTTATATTGATTTCCTTTCTTTTCAATCCACATTGAATCAAACAAGGTCAAAGTCAAGATAACACTTTTATTTAACTTGAATTTACAAGACTCTTAGACACCATGCTCTCTAAATTCTCTCTCTTAGCAACCAAGTCCCACATATTCAAATGAAATTCATCTTTAGCACCCATGTTTGGTTTTCCAAATATATATGGAGGAGGAATATAAAAATCCATCAATAAATTTAAAGTCAAATCATTTGAAATAAAAGGTATATACAATAGGCAACATACAAATTTCAAAAGTCAAAATCACCCCAAAAACATAACTACAAGTGCATCTCATATCTCCAATTGAATCTCAAACTCCATAGTTGGCCTCATAATAGAGCCAAGGTCCATTAGGATGTGGTAGGCCAGTAGATTGGACTAGGAGAATTCAAAAAACTTTATGGTGCTACCTAGTTTCTCATATAAGTATCTAATATTCATAGTAAACCGATGACTCTATAAGGGGTCCTACGGAATGAGAAACATGTTATGGGAAGTTAGGTCCATTTTAATTTTCATGCATACAGCCTTCATGGATGATCTACCTACTTCATTTTTTGACTAAGACTTGTGTGGTTAAGATAAATTATTTAGAGACCTTAAAGTCAAAATTCTTCTTGTTTTGATAAACTTAATTTGAGTGTCTTGACCTTGATAAAGAGTTTCTCTACCTTGGTTTTTATTTCATTCTCCCCTTCACCCATTTCATTTTCTCCTTGATAGAACAATGTGATTCTAAATATGTTTTCCCTCTTCTATACTTCCCTCTTCTTTACTTCTTAAAAACATACTATCACTACTTTGTTTAAATTTTATCTATCTTTATAATAAAATAATATTCTTGAGCAACTATGGATTACTTTCTTTACACCATTGTTTTACATTTCTAAATGTGTCTTGATTTCTTTTACCATTTTTTATTGTTTTACTACCCTTTTTGCGGACTCTTGAATCTGTTTCTATTTTCATGCACCTTTTTCTCATTGATGATTAGGTAAGTATTATTACTACTCACTCATCAATGTTGTTTTACCATTTTTCTTTCCCATATTTGTTTAAAAAAGGATTGTTATTGATTTTACATTAATGTTCGATTACCATCCATTTTTTACATGTATCGTTGGTTTGACTTAGTGAGTTTACCTTTCCTACTTAAGGTTTAAGTGTTTGAGTATTTTTTGTCTTAAGGTTACCTAATTTTCTCTAAACATTTTAACTTGGTCATTTAGTCTCATATCACTTGTCACCCAAAGTTTCTAAATTTCCAAGTACGTCCCATCCACATATAGCCAATTATCTTAACTTTCCTATGTTTATTTATTTTTACTCTTTAGTTTTGTATCCTTGGATTTGTTAAAAGCAATCTTTGTGCCCTCCATGATTAGAAATACAAACATAATAGACAACCATCCAAAAATAAAGGTAAGTCAAGGTACACATTACATTTTAGTTTTTTAGCTATTTCCATTTCCATCATTTACTTTGAGTTATTTTATGCTTTAAAATACTAAATTTTTTTTAGCTTTAGCATTGTGTGTTACTATGTTCTTTCTCAGAGCACCATCCCCTATTATACTTGAGTGACACATGATGAGCTTTGAGTGGGGCATATGTATACACATAATATTTTCAAACTTTATCTATTAATGATGTTTTCTATCTTACAGGAACCTATCAATTCTCGATCTCTTTGAGTGCATGCCCTGAGGGGTGTATCAAGAAAGAGGTAGATAGACCATTGTTACTTTTCATGATTGTTGTCCCTTTTTTCCAATTTCTATCTACACACTTATCTCCTAAAACCATTACCCTAAGATTTTCCTCCTATTTTGTACCCTCCTCTAGTCATTTACCACATTCATTATCCCTTCCCTAACCTAAACCCATTTTATGATGGTTTATGTTACATAGTCATCCCATCAACCTTGTATTATTATTGATAAAACTTATTAGGCTCTAGGTCAACCCCTAGCTGACCTAGTCTATGACCTAATTTTTTTTGTCAATTATGATACTAGGTTGACTGGGTTGACCTTGTCAGCCTAAACTTTTGGAAGGGTTTAGGGTTAGATATTCCTAATAAACACATCCATTTTACCATTATTAGAGAGACAAAAATATTTAATTATTCACTTGCACATATTTACAATATGATCTTTCATCATTCTATTTAAGGAGTCATAGATTAGGGTTTCTAATTGGAGAAGAATCTTGTCTTATGGAGAAGCCTTGGATGCTTTATCGTTTCTTAGTGATATTTACAAACCACAACATCCTCTTGTGAAGGACTTTTTTCTAAGGGAAAGATCGAGTCTCAACGAGTTCATCTTCAAGATAAGTATCTATAACTTTGCTCTTCTCTTTAGTAGATATAAACAACATAAGTAATGGGTTTTGAAGATATTGCTCTCTCCATGCATTAGGGTCTTACCTATACATATATTAATTAGGATTTTCTTATATATGTTTACTAACCCCCATGTTTTTCCATAAGCTTTGATGAGTAATATATTATATTTTTCTTTACTTGTTATTAGTTTAGTGAATATGAAAACTTAGGACCTAGTTAGGGTTATTGCATAGTTTTGCTTCATTTGAGGCTTTGTAACCTTCCCTAGTGATATTATTATGATAATATATCCCTTGGCTAGGTCTAGTAGATCCATATTGGTCATGACCCCAATTATGTAAAGTATCCCCAATTGAAAGTGTAAGTAGGATTTATTTTCTTCGAGTTGGGATTGATTTATAGATCTATTGCATTTCCCATTACATACACAAACAATAATAGAGGATCTCTTCCATTATTGAAAACAACCTTTTTAACTTACAAATGTAAAACTATGTTGCCTCTCTAAAACACCAACTCAAAGTGGAAAATATTTATACATCTAAATGGGCATAGCTTTGTGCTCACTTTCATTGGCTCAAAATTAAAGATAAGGCTTATAAGGATTTTTTAATTCTCTCAGAGCTAAGTAAGCTTGATGCCAAATCAAGGTCATAAAGTTAGCTCAATTGAGACTCACTAATATTCTTAACATCTTTCCTAATTTTATGGACCACTATAAATTAGTGTTTTAAGCTCAGGAGGAAACAACTGAGAAGACTCATGGCTTATAGGAATGATTGGATGTGGTTCTTCACAAGCTCAAAATTTTAGACCAAAATTTTTATGATGCATATTTGACTCTCCATGAGCTCTCTCAATCCATTCACAACATGAGTAATGACAAATGCCTTAATATTGATGGATTCCCTTGTGAATTTTATAAATTCACATGGGAGTTTGTTAATCCTGACCTGTTCCATGTTTACAAAGAATCTCTACAAAAAAATATTTGGTCTCTGTTATTAATCAAGGAAATATCAAATTCATACCCAAATTTGGTGACCCATAACTTAGCACTAGGTGGTGTCTGATCACTCTATTAAAGTTATCTAATATGATCCTCACTAAATCTCTTACTAACCATATTTGGCCTAACCATATTTGGCTCATTTTAGTTGTCATTGTTAGACCATAGAAAAATGGTTTTATCAAAAATAGATATATTATCGATAACCTTTTTATTTTTTTATAAGTTATGGAATGGTCAAGAGCCTCTCATAAGAGAACCATATTTCTCAAACTTTATTTCAATAAGGCATATGATAGGATCAAATGGCCACTAATTATGGCCATGGTGCAGGCTCTTGGCTTTAGTCAATTCATTATTTTGGATGTCAAAACCCTCTTTATGAATGCCTTAGCCTATCTCACTATTAATGGTTTCAAATATTACTATATTGGCCTCTATTGATCCATATGCCAAGGTTTTCACCTCATCCCAACATTATATGTTTTATTTGATGAAGCAATAGGTTGTCTATTGGCTCATAGAGTTGAGTGGGATCTCATCTACATTATTATTCTTCCTAGTCGATCCTCTCAACTCATAAATGGATACTTTTTAGATGATACCTTACTCACTTTATAAGAGAAAGAGAAGTAATTCAATGAATTATGTAATGTCTTGACACTTTATGCATAGTTTTTGGATCTAACCTACATTGGAGTAAAACCTAATGCTGTAGACAAATTATGATTCCCATGTCATATTGGTTGCTCCAATACATGTGGAAATGGATTCACAGAGGGGGATAATTTAAGTATTTGATCATTCCTTTTTCCTTTAGTAGCTTCCAAAGGAGATATGGAAATATGTCATAAACAGAGTGGAGAAAAAGTTGGAGTATTCAGTCACCAAACCCCTTTCTATAGTAGAGAAGTTCTAAGTGTGTACTAAAATTATGACCACTAATAATGTCTATTATTCCTCCTAATAGGTCCCTTCTAAATCCTCCTATGACAAGCTAGTTGAAATTCTTAGAGACTTTATTTGGTGTAATACCAATTAAACGTAGGGATTTCATAGAGTTGTGTGAGATATTTGTTGTATTCCTTTTGATAAAGGAAGTATGGTAATTTTTAACATTTATAGACAAAGCATTATTTTATGTGCCAAGTGGGTGGTCATATCCATTGAGTGTAACAAATCCTATAAGATCCTTATATGTCATTGTATATCATCTATATCTCCTTACAGTAATTCTAGTTGGAATAACAATGGTTTCATACTGTTATAATCATGATTTTTTTGACCAAAATTAAATGCTCTTTTATGGATAAAAGCATTTGGAAAACATGAGGTTTTTAAGCCTCATTTATAATGGCTTGGTGATGGATTTCATAGTGGTCTTTCCTTTAATGACCACAATATTTGGTGGTCTCCCATCATGGCCAATACTAGTCTTATGTTAGTAGAATTACTTGGTATAAAGCCTTAAAGATTTTTAAAAGGGGATTCAAACTATGAAGGATTTGGTTTACACTCATGATTGGCCTCCATGGCATATGATAAAATTTAAATTTAATTTAATTACTTTTGACTTAACAGTTATTCTCCACATTTGGGAGTTAATGTCAAATGTTATGATCCATAAGCTAGGTGTTCAACCTCAATGCTTGTAGTGGAAATATTGGAGGTGAAACTATGATAGTCACTTCAAAAATTATTCTCTAAGCCTCCTTTATTAAGTGATAATCCCATTTTCATTGGAATTTTTAAATATCAAGAGGTATTAGAACCTTAACTCCTCACCCAATACATGGCTTGCTTGGATTGATAGAATTTGGAATGCCAAGATTGAACCAGAGCTAGCTCATTTAGTTTGGTGTCTAGTCTATCAAGGCCTTACACTTTTGGAGTTTTTTTCTCACCTTGTAATTTTCAACTTAAGTGTTTGACATGTAGTAGACATTCTTATTTCAATCACACTTTTTGGACACATTCCAAAGTCTAAGCTTATTTATAGTGGATACATTGTCTCTTTCAGTCCTACCATCCTAAGCCTTTCTCATGGAACTTGGCCCTCTTTAAGGATTCTACTAATTGGACAAATTTTATAGATTTTAATGGAATTTCTTCAAAAAATTATTCTATTTCAATTATTGAAAGATATGAATTTTTATTTGATTAACAATGAGGAATCTTCTTGTCATTTATTTATTAATGATAGGGTTTCTATATTATATTTGGCCTACATGTAGATTCAAGCCCAAGAAAATAAATTTTCCATGGAGGTCAAACATTTTAAATATTTTCTTGATCATTGGGAGAGTGTTATTTGTACAGTGAGATGGTCCCCCTGGATCATCCACCACAGGGCCTACCACTTATAGCACCCAGATGCCATCACATTTGGTCTCATGATCAAAGTTAGTTCTACACTCCCCTCCATTGAGGGGATGGATATCATCAATGTTAAGTGGAAACATTGAGGCAGGTAATTTATGGGACAATTGGACCTTATAGCACTGTGATGTAGCCTTTTTATGGATGGGACACTATATTTTCTTTAGCTCCTCCAAACCCCAAGGATGTTGGGTGGTTTTGGATCCTCCCTGGTAGAGCCTTATTTTTGGACCACCTAGCCACCCAAAGACAATCAACCATCTTGTAATTTTAGTGCTATGACCTATGTTTATGTTTCTTTTATGTGCATGAGATATTTTTCAAGTTATAAGCTATATCAATCATGAGAGTTTATAGGTCTTAATCACTCAAAGAATAGCCCATGTATAGTATTTGTCAAGTTAAAATCTATATCATTGCATACCTTTACATATAGTATATTTCACCCTTGTGCACACACAAGCCAACACATATGGGAGAAATACATAAATAGGAGACCCTCCTTAGAGTATTGGCTATGTAAGTAGTGCTTATTGACATAGGGGTTCTTAAGGTTAGCTTGATAATGTGATCCCACTAACCCATTTTTAGTAAGGTACAAATACCTAAGGTGAAGATCTAGGGTTTGATCCATATACAATCATTGAAAACATGTGTATAAAAATAAAATACATCAACATAAATTTTTAAAAAATCCTATAAGACTCTATGTGGTCACTTCATAATATAATAAGTTATTTGTAATTGACTATTGCATCGAGATCATGACAAAAGCATTGATGAAGTGTCCATAAGTAGATGTAAGTGTCCAAGCCTATAGAAACAATTTTTCTAGAATCTAACAATTGGATCTCAATCTTGTCCCTAATTGTTTCCAGCTTATACTTCTTAGATCTTCCTGCCCATGTATAGATAAGCTAAGTATTATCCCTTATTCATGTTTATGCAATCAAATTATTATTTTAAGTGTACTTTCTATATTTATCATAACTTAAAATTTTAATTCAAAATATTCATTTATCTAAGTTTTCAATTAATTGGCCTGATATAGAATAGTTTATACATCATTATGTATAGTATATTCTACCCCTTAACCCTTAACACCATTCAGACCTGATAATTTCATTATTATTATTGCTTGAGCATTATTATGATGGATTAATAATTTTGGGTCAGCTACATCAATTTCCATTTACATTATGAGTGTTTAAGACATGTTATTTTATTATATTAAATTACTTATAACATTTATTCTAAGTTATATTGTATAGGTAATGTTAATGTTTTTCTGTGTGACTATAGGTATTTCCTTAGTGTGAGCTAGGTTGGAAAGTGGAATATGTTATTTGGCTTCAAGCATAAGGTATATAAATATATACATATCATAAAGTATGAATGAGATCCATACATTGTACCGTATTGCCTATTTGCATGTCTCTTATGATTATACCCATATTATAGTGTTTTATTTTCTTTATGCAATATGTTGGTTGCTTGAACAGTAAATTATTATTTTTAGTAAATTATTATTTTTAGTTAATTTTGCATTTATTGTAGTCTTTTATATCATTTTTTTTTTAAGTAATCAAGCATTGGTCAACAAGTGGAACATTTTACATTCTGACTTAGACTAGGCCTAAGGTATGAGAAACCATTTTATGAGATTTATACAGCTATCATAAAATGGATGTTGAAGGTCATTTTGATGTGTATAATATTTTATGAGGGTATTGAAACTAATTCATATTAAATTCCAAGGCTTGGACTATTGTTTCATTATGTATGCCATTAAAATAGGGCCATGGTGTCTTAAGTGTAATTCATTGGGACTTGACCATGGCATAATATTATAAGTCACTTTGGACTTAGGTCATGATTATTGTAATCAAATTTACTTTAGATTTTGGTTTAGAAATCATTAAAAAACTATTTGATTTATTAACCTTAATACCTAATCAATTATTAAAGTTTTTTAGAAGGTCAAAGGTTCATTCGATGCATTTATTTGGCATTCAAATGGGCTAAAAGTTGGATGGCAATGAGGGTTTGAGATTTCTTGTCATACATGCACTATTTTGGGCATAGAGGCACTCTCTATTGAGAAAGACATGACTACAATTTTAAGGAAGAAGAGCTAAATTATTCTTTCATTTAAAACTCTAGCCCATGTAGTTAAAATAGAATTATGGTGAATGGAAATGAGTGTGTGGTGTGTAACTTGGGAAGAAAAAAGAAGAAAGGAGAAAAGAGGAGGAAGAATGGATTGTTTCAAATTCAAACATTATTGAGAACAAGTTTTGTTTTGATCTTTATTTATATTTAAAATGTGCAAATTTTACTATAGAAGAAAAGAAATTTTATGCCTTCCTAGAATCCCTCATTCAATTTTTTGTTTATAAAAATTATTTTATGGCATAATGTGTTGGTTAAGAAAATCCTATATTGGGTGAGGTTGAACCTGTTCCATCTAACCTTTGTATTACATACATGTGAACTGAATGATTTGATTTTATGGTTAAAATGGACCTAGACACCATATGGTGATTGCTCGTGCTTATTATTTAGCTTCACATATGTATTATGGTCATTTTTGAGTATGTTAACTTGAGTGGTTATTTCCAAGGTAAACGATTATTTGCTTTAATCTCTTTGAGTTGATGTGTGATTTAATAGAACCCACCTTGCTAAATGTTGTGTACCATTGAGTTCCCATGCTTTTTGGGTTACATTTTGTGTTTGGTTTTTCTTGTTTTGAAACCCTGTCCTAAACATGGGATCTCATTCATAGTTATCATGGATATAATTTTTTATATTATGGGATCAATGTAGAATGATCTACTCCACTCTCCAATTGATGTTTGGGGTGGGTAGTGACTCACTGTATGGTTGGGATTATTCTAAAGTGGAAAGGACTTTTTTCCATTATTGATTATGCATACATTTATTAGACAATTGTAAGCTTGGACTACATCTCCTTCATGTTAGAAAGGCATTTTTTAAATACATTAATATTCATATTATAAAACATTTATTTATATAAACATATGAATTACATTAGAGGCACTTGTTAATCCAATGATGGTGTTTGCATATTTTTTCTTAAATAGTTTTATTAATTATTAATAACTTAATCAAATCATTTGGTTGTTATTGATTTGATTAAATGTTATCAACACCTATTAAGAATGAATCTAATTCATCTACATTAAGGGTTGAATTTATTTTTATGATTTGGTATTTAAAAATATTGTTCAAATCATTTGATTAGACCATTTTAAAGTGAATTGAATTCATCACTATATGGGATGATTTTATTATCATGTTTGGCATAAAACATTGATAAAGTTGTTCAATAACACCCTTATATTTTATTTTCTATCATGTTATTTCATATGCAAAATAAAATAAGATTTAGATAGCAATTTTTTTTAATTGATAACTTTGATTTCCATGTACATATTTGATCTCATAAGAGGCTCAATTTTTGTTTGGAATTTTTATGGTCCAAATATGCAGTAATATAAAATCCTTATTGTTAAACCTCAGTTTGATATTGATAAGTAAAAACTTATTTCACTTACCAATAACAAACTCTTGTCATAATAATTTGTGTTATTGCTTTAATATGTTATTCTTGTGCTATTAGAACTTGTACATGTGATACAACATTATAAAATAGATCATTTGTTACTAGTTGGCATAAGAGATTTAATATTATTTTGTTGGATCATTGGTGAGTTGTAGAATTCAAAATTAGAGTATAATTAGGATTTATCTTATTATTTCATAGTTGTAATTATTTTATTTTCATCTTAGGAATAAGTGGAAATTAGCTAATTATGGCTGGTGGTCATTATATGTGACATTAAATTTCATTTTTACATTTGTCTTAGCTTCTTTATATGATTAAATTAGTTATTTTGGAGCTTTTCAATTTATTACAACTTTAGTGTACCACTGTAAATTATTGTGAAGGAAAGTCTTTCTTTTAGGAACTAAAGCACTTCACCTAGCTTTGTGTGCAAATTGATTTATTTCCTTGCTTATGTTATAATATAAAGGTAATAGTTAGTAAACATGAAAAAATAATTGTAAAAAAAGTGGAAGTCATTCTTATTTCTCATATTTCAAATTTGACATTCGACTATATAGTAAATTCTAAGTAGATCTTCTTATTTAAACTAGATAATAAATTCTTTGATGATATAGAACATTCTTGGAAAATAGGTTATTCCACCAAATATTACAATTATTATACAATCAATTTATCTAGCTATTATGTGAACTCTTTAGCTATAGCAGTTTGTTAATAGTTGTAACATTCAAGGATTTTTGAATTAAGTTTATATTCCTTAGTATAGTTACTACTTAAGTATTTAAATATATAATTGACTAAATGATGGATCCTTTGTGTTATAAGTGTAAATGGTTTTCACTCCTTTAACTATAGAATTTTTTCCTTCTTAAAACATTCACTTTTAAGTTAACATTAATGTGTGGTATTTATTCATTTGAATCAACTAAGTTTTTTAAATCATTAACAACTAATGTTGATAGGATAATAAGGTTATTAATATGATACCTATTGCACTTTTGATACAAGTATTGATAAATTAATCTACTTAAAAAATAGGATATACAAAGTGCTATTATCTTTGAGTATGCTTCCTTTAAAACATTAGGGTGATAATATTATACTTTGACCTCACACCTTCAGTCACTATAATACATAGAAAATTAGATTTGACCAGTTGTGGTCTATATGGGTGCATGGGTGTATGAATATATTCATGGTTAAAAATAAATAATCATTGGTTAAATAGTGACTAATTAGGGGGAATGATAACCATGCATAGATAGAATTATGACTACTTTCTTTATATACATTAAAACATGTGTTCAACAGTTAGTAACTTCTCTATGTGGGTTATAATTTTAACATAGTTGTGTATAATCAATAATGATGGTTTACAAGGTGAAGGTGGAAACTACCTTGATTTTGGACACTAATAAAAGACCCAAGGTAGAATTGCCTAGTGATCTTTGTAAATAATAAGTGTCTTCCATGTGGAATACACTAACATGGAGTTAAAAATGTAATTGTGTTTGATTTGTTTTTTATAATATGGTTACGTGACATCTATAATCAAAATTTGATCTATCCTTTAAGAAATTAATGTTATCTTGATTGAGAAATAAATAGTAATTTGAATTCACTATTATTATAAGTCACATCTTGCTACGGATTATAATGAATAGTGAAACAATTATGTTTCCTATCTTCATTTCCTTATGAGATAATGTTATAATCTTGGTTGTATAGTAGTATTAAAAGTTTTTATTTTTTCCAATGAGATGTGGGTGAGTTGGTAAAGTGGCTTGCTTATTTCAAGTCCCACCCAAGATCAAATCTCACTAAGGCATATGAGGTCAGATGTGGCTATTATTAGTATTCCTGAGGCTAGTTATGGCCATTATTGATATTCTCAGGGTTGGTTATGGCCATTGGTAGTATTCGCAAGGCTGGTTTTGGCCATTGATAGTATTTTTAAGACCACTTGTGACCATTATTGGTATTATTGGGTCAATTGTGGTCATTTATTATATTCTCGAGGTCAGTTGTCACTATTTGTATTATTCTCGAGGTTGGTTGTGGTCATTGATGGTATTATCAAGCTTGTTAACTATCTAGTATACATGTGGTAAATAATCACTTAGAGATTTGGGTGCTTGATTATGTCCCATACTGGTTCATAGCTCTAGTCAAAATTGATTACCAATAATAAAATTATTATTTAGAGATGTAGTAAAACATATAAGAATGAATTTCACAGTCTCACTACTAGCCTGAAAGTGATCAATAGTATTGTTTAAGGGTTGACTTGTCATAAAGGAAAATCTCTTAATAGCGTGTTATACACTTTTGAACCCTTTGTTTGATTGTATTTACATGTCTCATACTCATAATATATATCCTTCATTAAGACCTATTAACAAGTTATCTCTAATCAACATTACTAGTTGACTATATTATTATATGAATTTGGTCTTCATGACCATGGAGGTCAAAGTTTTTGTTGGCTTGATTTTTAGGTTTATGTCATGTGATATCAAAGCCTAAGTCAACCTTAAGGGAACTTTTGGGATCATTATACAAAGATGTGTTTAATGTTTCTCAAGATGGTGAGAACTAAATCCAATAGGGAAGTCAGGAATGTTGGAAGTGATTTGGTTGATAATCATGGTCAGAATGAACATGCATAATTTGATGTTGATGTTGATCATAACAATAGCAATGATAAGAATCATGATAATCTAGAAAAACAACATTATTGATCATCATAATTTTATTCTCAATGAAATTTTGGGTTCACTGCAGAACATTCAAGTGCACATAGAAGGATACAATCAAAGGTTGACCCACATAGAAAATCTACATGAACGTGAGTAGGAAGAAGATCCTCGAGATGTGAATCTAAGGAAATAAGATGTTCTGGATCCCATCATCAATAAACTTTAAAAGCTTCATCCTCTCATGTTTTATATGGAGATACTAGGGATGTTGTTGAGGTATGGTTGATTAACTTGAAAAAATATTTTACCCTACATAATATGGGCTCCAACATAAAAACACACATAGGATCCTACCAATTGGTGGCTGATGCTAATTTGTGGTGGAACTACCTATGTAATTTCAAGGGGTATGATTACATGATTATCTCATGGGAAAAATTTGAAAATCAATTTAGAAAGATATATCTTAATAGTATTTATAAAGAGCATAAAATTACAAAATTTCAAATGTTGAAGTAGGGAACGATGTTTGTTTCAAAATATGAAAATAAGTTTCTTGGTCTCCTACATCACATGAATTACACATAGGATGAGGTAACTAAGTTTACCAAGTTAAAATTTAGGATTGAATCAAGTATTTATGCATGATGTGAACATGATAATTTGTATACTCTATCTATTAAAATGGAATCATCACATTGTGTTAAATAAAAAGAGAAGTCTCACCAAAAAACAAGATAAGGTTATCATAACAATAGACTAAAACATAAAATTATATATGTTATCCCTTAGATAAGTAAGAATTTAAATAATAATGATCAAAAAAAATATTTGGAAAAATAAATTAGTTCTATAGAAAAAAATTAGAATAATAACAAAATTTTAAAAACTTAGCCCTTTTGTGAAAAAGAGTAATGTGAATAACATTCACCAACAAGATAAATTTTATGGCCCTACCACATGGGTTAATATTATTACTTCACCTATTAAAATTTTTGTGACATGTTAGGAATGTGGTGATAATCATTACCACAAATATATACCTCGGCTATGAGACAATCAGGCCTCAAATCATAGAGTTTATGTTATTGTAGAAAACATAAATGTAGACCTTCAATCCACTTTAAATGAAACCATAGGCATAATTTCTAATTTTTATTTCATAATTTTAATTGATTTAGGATCCATATATATTTATATTTCTCCTAAAATTGATTTTAAATTTGAAAATAAACCCTCTAAACTTATAGAAAGACAAGATGTATAATTTGGTACCCAGAAAAAAGTGGTTGTTTCTGAATGTCTATAATAGGTTGAACTTGATCTAGGAGTTTTTAAGACTTGTGAAAACCTATTAATTTCACCCTTAGGATATTATGACCTAATATTAGGTATGAATTTTTTACAAAAACACCAAACAAAGATTGATTTATTCAACAAAATAATCCAATGTTTTGACAAAGATGGTAAACTTGTGGTAATTCAAGGTATCATCAACCATTCAAAAAAAATATTCTTTCAACATTATAGCTGAAAAGAATAATAAGAAAAGGGTGAAAACTCTATTATATCAAAATAAATGAGGTAATTTTAGAAAAATGATATATTCTTCAAGATTAACATGTCCTAGAAGAGTTTATAGATGTATTTCCCAATGAATTACCAAGATTACCTCCTAAAATAGATTTTTTTTCTAATTGACATCATACATAGATCTACACCTACATCAAAATCCCATTACTAGATGAATTTAGTGGATATAATATATTTTAAGGCTTGGCTATAAGATTTTATGGATAAAAGGCTAATTCAGCCTAGTGTGTCACCTTGGAGAGCTCTAGTGATCTATATTAAGAAGGATGGTACTCTCAGGCTTTGCATTGACTATTGTATGTTGAATAGGGTCACCATTAATAATAATTATCCTATCCTTAGGATCAATGATATTTTTAATCAAATGAGAGAATTTATATTTTCTAAGATATATCTTCTTTTGGGGTATCACCTATGCACATCCCATTCTGGCCACAACTGGCTTCTGATCAGACTTCAGACTGATTTCTACCAAACATTGCAAATTAAGCCTAAGAATCACTAAACATCCCAATTTCATATGTGCATCACTCATTAATGCTTAGAATCATGTTTAGGCATCCCTATTTATGGTATTATATTGTATGTGATAATAACATCTCACAGATTCACCCCCAGTCACCTTGTGACCTAACAACTAGTAGTTTGGCCTATGGACCCATTAAGAAGGGCACTTAAACAATTCTTAAAAGAGATAAAATGCTAATAAAAATGAATAAAATAATTAAACTAGACTAAATGCTTATCTAAATTATCCATTTACAATTAATGAATATTTAAAAAAGGAAACTCAAAAATACAAACTATCAAACCTTTTCATCATTGCCTTTATGAGTTGTCAAGCTCTCCCAAAATATCTAATTTGAGAGCCATAACTATTAATTGAAAATCATAATTACATGACACCTTTTTAAATCAATTAGATTTATCTTTAACTCACCTAGGGTTAGTTTGAACTCATTCCATATTTAAACTCAACCTTAACTCACCTTGGGTGAGAGTTAACTTTGGAGGCTATAAATACAAGCCCTTACCTATTGATATCTAAGCTCTCAAAATACAAAGTTATAATGCTTATTTGTTGAAAGACAAGATATTTTGGTGTAAAGTTATTATGCTCAAATATATGCAAGAATCCTTTCAAGTAATGTTACCATGCCAAATTCATAAGCCAACCAACCAAGCTAAGGTGCCAAGGAATGATGGAGTAATGGAGCTTCATTGATAAAGATTTATTAATGCACAAAGCTGAGAAAACCACTTAAACAAACCATTTTGGAGCTACAATGAAGGTAAAATTATGGTTTTCTTTATTTTCTAGTTGTGTTTTCATTATATGCTTGTTACATATGCTCTCCCTAGTGTCTAGGATAGAGGTGTTAGTGTTTAGTGTGCTTATTTTGAGTTTATTTTTTTTACTAACACTATATTAATCTTCCCTCTATGGATTTTTTGTTCACATTATGGCATGCCTAGTGAGACCTGAACCCCATAAATTTCTTCCCATGGCATTTTAGGACATCTTTCTAAAACTTTTCATGTCAAAATCCTAACTTGCTGACCAAAAAATTGAAAAGAGAAAGCTCACGAACATCCTACAGTAAATCACATTTTTGCTTTATATAATTATGATTTTTCTCTCTATAGTTGTAGTATTACACTAAAGAACCATGATATCATACTACAATATTGTGACTTTATAGTTCTGTTATTGCCTTGATAAGTAGTAATATTGATTTGATAAGTTGCATTTTTGCCTAAGGAATTACATTATTATTGTTATAGTTGTGATATTATCTAATAATCTATGATATTACTTAGAAACTTATGGTATTGCTTTGTATAATTGTGATATTTCCTTTGTGATATGTGATATTTCACTATATAATCATGATTTTGTGATAACCCTTTTTTTTTACAGGGAGTTATAATATTGCACTATAGACTTGTAGTTTTGCACTATAGATCTATGTTTTTGCTTTATAGACTCGTAGTTTTTTACTAATACCTTGTTTTGTAGGAATTTATAGTTTTGTACTGACTAGTTGTGATTTTACAAGAAAATTTATGGTATTATTTTGTGTTATATGATTTTACACTATGTGAGAAAATTTGTAACCCAAGAGCTAAATTCCAAAAATCATTTTCTCACTTGTTTTTTTATTCTAAGCATAAGGACCCCATAACATATTTTGTAGGACCCAAAGACCAATAAAAGACATTTTCTAGTAATTTAAGATTCAAAACTCACATTCACATTGGTGTTATTTTTTTAACTTTTTCTTATATCATTTTCATTTTTAAAAGTTATTAAACAATGCCAAGGGGCTAAACTTCATGACATATTTTGTTCGGTGCTCTAAAAATGAACTCACACTCTAGTTAAGTGCTCATAAGAGTTTTCATTTTTATGATTGTTTTTGTGTGTTAATTTTTCAATCCAAGTGTTGTGTGTATACTCTCCCCCTGCCCCCCTTTAGGGAACTTGGGTGATACAAAATGATTTATTTATTTCATTTATCTCTTTGTCCAAAAGAGTGGAAGGAAATTGGCTAAGGCCCTCCCCAAAGTCTGAGTAATTTGGGTGACCCCAAAATGACCCTAAAGTCCTTTCACATTTCTATTTTCCATGCATCTTGGCTTGTTAGTGGGAGTTCATCACCTTATGATGAGTCATATAGGGGAATGTTGACCTGGGAATTCATTTCTTGGCATCACTTCAACCCCACTCCATGGTTGGGGTATGCAAATTGAGTTCCACTTATTTGGACGCTTGTTTGAGAAAATAAGAAAGATTTGGTATTAAAAGAGTACCTCAAAACATATGTTTAACTTGGATATCACACTACACTGAGCAATTGATGGATGTAGTGTTTGTGAAAAGGACAAGACCTTTTCACAATAAACTAGTTAACACAGATCCAAATGATGTGTTTTTTCCTAATGTTAACCACACATATGGGACCATTTAGAATGTATGAAAATTGATAGTTTTTAGACAACCCCACTTCTCGTAGATATATTGTCAATACAAGGTAAGTAGCTTGAAGTTCTATGTCGCCATATGAACTCTTAAGAGAAGAGGGGACCTAAAAACCCTACTTTTCATGTGCATTTTAATTTTTATATTAAAAACATAATCTCATCTCAATAACAAGTATATATATGGAATTTGAAAGTACGAAGCCACCTTGTTAGTCTTTAGGAAAAAGATGATACACTTAGGTGTTTTTGTTACCTTTCCTTTTTACTTATATTGTCTTGAATTAAAAAGATTTGTTTGTCATACCATGTCCAAAATAAATCATGTTTTCACATCACTCTTTTGTTTAAACATGTGTTATGCCATCTATTTGACACTATGCTTTACCTTAGTCATTTGTCAAAACTTTTGTATGTGTGTGTGTCACTTGTTTGAAAGGGGCATAATTATGCTGCCCATTTCATTCCAAGTTTTGAGTTTCTGAAAAAAACCATTTATCATAAATTTAGATCATTATAGCATCATTACATTACTCGTATTATTTCAAATACTTTATTTCCTTTTATCTAATCACAATTTCATAATTTAAAAACCATAGGTGTTTTTTAGTCTATGCCTAGTATCATTATGCCATCCATTTTGGTCTAACTTGTTATCTATTTAAGCACAAATCGTTCTAAATTTATTTTGAAATTTGTCTTGATAAGTTTAGATTCAAACATTGATTGATTTATGCCTATGCTTCATGTAATTTTATCTTAGACATTTATCTCTCGAGTTTGGATTGTGAAAGTTAGACTAATTTCTTGCTCGATTTAAAGACTATTTTTGTGCCTAGATTTGGGAAGTGGTCTATCTTTAGTGTGCCTAAAGTCCAATGTATTTTTCCACAAGTCAAGTTTATGTTCGAATCTGAATGCCTAGTTTGAGTCCAAGTGTTTCAATTTTTTTACATTAATTATCTTACCTTTTTGGACCTAGTTTGTGCAAAGTCTAGCTTTTGTGTCATGTTCCCAAAATACCTATCAATTCTCATTCATCTTAGACCTAGTGTGTTTTAAAGTCTAGATTTTGTGCCTTGTTTCCAAAAGACCTAACAATTCCCTTTTATTGTAGACCTAGTGTGTGAAAAGTCTAGCTTTTGTGTTATGTTCCCATAAGACCTAACAATTCCCTTTACTTTTAGACCTAGTTTATGCCAAGTCGAGATTTTGTGCCTTATTTCCAAAAGACCTAGAATTTTACCTTCCATTTTAGCCCTAATCATTTTGAACCTAGATTTGTGCCTTATGCCCAAATACCTATTAACCTTTTTCATCTCTAGACCTAGATTATAATTTTTTGAAACACTTTTAACTAAGTTTGGAATTCAATTTTATCCATTCACTTAACCATTTGTGTGAGATATTGACATTAGACCTTTTGGACCAAGTTTATCATTATCCATTTCAGAGAAAAATTCCATTCTTAGACCCATTCCTAGACTAATGTCAATTTCAAACCTAGGCTTAAACCAAGACCATTTTCATAGACCTAGATAAACCTCTTTGGGCTAATTGCCAAATAGCCATGCTGATTATCATCTGTCATGATCTCCCTTTAAATGATAATGATACCTAATCCCATACCTATACCATTAACCCTCCTTTGGTCTACACGAGCAACCAAGCTTTACAAATCCTAAGGATTACTATTATAATCCCTCATCCTTTAGCTTGCATTAGCAACCAATCTTCATAAATCCCATCCATTACCATTCTAATCCATCATACTTTGGCTTTTTTTAGTAACCAAACTTCATAATGCCTTTCCATTACCATTATAGGCCTCATCTTTTGGCTTGTGTTAGTAACCAAGCTTTGTAATGCCCTTCCATTACCATTTTAGGCCCTCATCCTTTGGTTTGTATCAACAACCAAGATCTATAGTGCCCATCCTTTACCATTCTAGGCCCTCATTCTTTAACTTTCATTAGAAACCAATCTTTACAAAGCCCATCCATTACCACTCTAGGACCTCATCCTTTATCCTACATTAGTAACTAAGCTCTATAGTTCCCATTCATTACCATTATTCTAGGCCCTTCCAAATCTGTTAGCTCATTATCCCAATAAGGTTTCAAAATTGAAATTAGATAAAGCAAAGCTACCATCCTACACCCACATCCAATCTTCATTAATCCTATTTTGGGTGAGCCTATTTACAAAGGGATCATTATCCAACCACCAATCATTATTCATCTATTTCCTACTTTCCCCCACTTTAAACAACCCATGCCAATCTTTGAGCCACAACAGAGCCAATCATTACCCCTTCAAGAGCCATCATTCAAAGATGAAGAAGTGTCCAAATTTGATATTTTGTATCCAAGTGTAAACCAAGGCCAAGAGAACCAACAAATTCATGATGTTTTTATTTAAACAACTATTTGTGATGAGTCAACTTATGATGAATCACCTTTTGATCCTTTCCCTATTATCAAGGAGTCTCACTCTGATAAGTCAGTCTTTACTAAGTCATGTCTTAATGACTATAACTACCTTTAGGTAAATCATTATCTAGACTATTAGCCTAATTTTAAAGAGCCCCATTTGATAAGATAGTCTCTATGGAATTATTTGTTGACCTTTTCCCCTTTGGTGCTAAGTCTCACCTTAACAAGATAGTATCTTTGGTGTCACCCCTTGAGTTGTTCCCTCTCATTAAGGGGCTTCACATAGATGAGTCATTCTATGTTAAACCATTCTTAGATGAATCTATTTTTGAAGATCCCATTATGCAATCACAATCTATTACTTGTCTAATACCAAATATTCAACTAAACATCATTGTAGCAACATCCACACTAGATGAAGAATCAACATTAGATTCAGGTTTTATTTTTAAACCGATATTAGATTTAGCATCAAAAGTAGAATCAATGTCAGTTTCAACATTGGATTCAGAGTCCTTTGAGTCAAAATCAACTTTAGAATCATAGTACATACATGGTTGTTATAACATTGGTTAAATATGCCTTGCACATCAATTTGAATATATTTGTGATCCTTCCACAAAATTTGAGGATGATTACTATAACATCGACACATATTTTCCTAGTATCTTATATGGGGATTGAGTTACCTCTTTTCATTCTATTGTCATTCCACATAACATTACCACCACCCATCATAGCCATTATATTGACATTTCACCTCCCACAAGTGTCAACTGGGATTGATAAAACCACACCTTGTTGAATTGCATCTATGGTGACATATCAGTTGAAGAATATTAAGGGAACCAAGATCACATTCATGTAGAAGAAGAATAATCTCCTAGTGAAAGTTTTTCAAAGGTGCTAGGGGGAAATCAAATTTCAAACTCAACATCTTCTAGTGAAACCTTGTTTGAGGTACTATAAGATAATCAAAATCAAAAGTCAACATTCCTTAGTGAAACCTTCTCAGAGGTGTTATGGAACAATCAAGACAAATCTATTAGTGAAAACATCATTGAGGCACCAATAGTTAAGCACAATAGTTCTTCACTTATTGATGAAGACATTATTAAAAATAACATCAATAAAACTTCCAATCTACAACATAATAAGATGGTAGCTACTCTTAGGCTCAAACAATAAAAAAAATTGATAGTCCTATTGAGAGCATATTCAAAATTATTTGGCCCTAACACAACCAAAATTATGTCAAATTTAAAATTAAAAACATTGTGTGCATGAATATCCTAATATTCATTTGTTTCCCAATCATTATACATTCTATTATAATCCATTTATTCCATCTAGACCTATATTATATTGCCAAATTATACCTATTAGACAATATTTATCTATATTTACCATTCCTAGCTGTACTTTCCTTTATAGAGACTAAAAATATATCTTATCTTAACATTTGAATGAAATAGAATAAATGACTAATTAAGATCATAATTAAATTATTGGAGTCCAAATCAATAGGTTCTTAATAGAGCAGCTATTTAAAAGAGGTTTGGTCTAGCAATTTGAACATTTGACCATTCTAGTAGAATCATATGTTGATCAAGACGTACATCTCCACATCAATGGGAACAATAAAACCATATATTTTCCTTGTAATTTACCTTACCTTTTCCATTTTCCATTCACCATGTTTTTTTTGATACCCTACCATTTACCTTACCTTGTCACTTAGGGGAAACCCTATTACCATTATATCCAATTATCATAACATCACCTTGTCTTTCCCTTTGCCTTGCCTTACCATTCTACCATGTCTTCACTATCAACCAAATTTTTTTTAACCTCCCTTCCCACCCGTTTGACCTCAACTCCATTCCATTGGTTCTTTAGGAAACATTGGCGAAAGAAGTCAGATCAAGTTTTAGCAGTTGATTTAGTAATCTAGACAGAGGTAGTATCTTAAACTAGTATGATAGTGTTTTGGTAGTTACATCCTTCATTTATTACCATTTCATTATGACTGTTATTGATTATAACTACCCTTGGGAAAATTAGTGTCCCACTCTATGTTATTAATTTAACCAACTTTGGGAAAATTAGTATCATTAAACTATGTCATTATTTCTTAATTATAACCACCTATGGGAAAATTAGGAACAACATCTTTACCATATCATTGCCATGCCATTTTGCCATTCATATGCTATATTATGCCATTTTCCTAAATTTATGAAATTGTTGATACCTAGTTGGATTCTTTCACTATAAGATGGAACTACATTGACTTAAAGTCTCATTTTAGGACGCTGTAAGTAGTGCTCGATTTATATTGAGGTTAACTCAATCACCCCTTAGCCACACTCTCACTATTTTGTAAGCATTTTTAATTTGAATCCTCTCACCATTTTTTGATCACCCTTAGGAAGCACTCTCACCATTTTGTGAGTGGTATCTTGTCAATCTCTAATGAGTTAAGATACCCCAAAAATTCTAAAAAATATTTCAAAATTCTAAAAAATAAAAAATTGTCTTACCATCTCGTAAAGAGACATAAACCCTCAAATCAAAAAACATTTATCCTATTTAAACCTAGTCAATCATCCTTAGTCCTTCTTACTAAGGCAAATCCATTATTGGTTCTAATCTATTCCACTACCATTAGTAGTGTGAATTTCCTTTTACATGTATCCTTTCTTGGGGGCACCACCTATTTATCATTCCATTGAGCCTTCAGACGTAGATATTGACTTGGTTGATGATAGGATGATTTATGTTGCTTTTAATTTTAGGTTTTATATGTGTTTGATTGCTTATTTGTTTGTTTGTTTGTTTTCTTATTTGTTTTCTTTCTTTCTTTTGCCTTAACTTAGTCTATATCCATTCATTTGGTGATTCCTTTCACATTTACTTGAGTTTATACATATTCATATAACAACATTATCATCATGGTTTTTATCATTGGTGCATTATTTTCAATTGTTTATTAGATTGAGAGTCAGTCTTTATTAACATTACAACTAATTCATTATGGTGTTTTATATCATGATGCATACCATCACATTCTACAACAAAAATTAGCTCAAAAAATCTTACAAGTAATAGTACCATAGAAACTTCTCCTGGTTCAGCTTGGAAAATTCTCCCACCCTCCTTGATCAAATCAACCCATTGACCATTCTAGTTATATTAATTATAATAATGATGGGCATATATAAATTGGAAGGCACAACCAATTCATTCTTATTCTTCTATTTTATTCCTCTTTTTATTTTCTCTCACTTTTGGGTGAACTACATTAGCCCTGAGGTCTATTTAGACTATGAGGGCAGTGTTTGGATACATGACATATCTCAAGTCAACTCATCCATATTTATTCTTCTAATCATAACTTTCATCATTTTTCACATCTTCATGTGCCTGGTTGTTTGTGGCTTCTTTAGTCATTAGACCATCATATCTACATTTACACCCATTCATCTCTAATTTGTATGATAGGTTATATCCTTGAGTTATGCTTGTCAATCTACCCTACTGAGGCACAACCAAAAATCATTATTCAATCCAGATCATCTTAATTATTATAACCACCTATGAACAAATCATTATTTTGACTCATCTACCCTACTAGGCCATGTGCATTTGTCACTGATTATAATTGCCTTTGGGCAAATCAGTGTCTCAACCTTTGTTACTAATTATAACCACCTTTGGAAAAATCAATACTTTTTAACTCAATGCATACAAGAATTATCTTTATTGGATTAATCTCACCCATGGGTTAGTTTAATTCTTATTTTTTCTTCTTTTCAAGGGACCTTCCATCAATTATATGTGTCGACCACTCCCTTAATGGGGCATTATTATAGGTTTCCCCAACATTGTTTGGAGCTTCTTCTTCAATAATTATCTTCTTTTATTCTTAAAAAAAAATTTATTATTTTATAATAAATTACTATTACTATAGCTTGTAATTCCTTCCCAAACATGGGTAAACTATAGACACCCTATTTTGTTCACAACTAGCTTTCGACTAGACTTCAAACTGATTTCTACCAAACATTAGAAATTAAGCTTAAGAATCATTAGACATCCCAATTTTATCTATGAATAATTCATTAATGATAAAAATCATGTTGAGGCATCCCTATTTTGGGTATTATACCATATGCAACAATAACCTCTCATAGATTCACCCCTAGTCACCTTGTGACCTAATAATTGGTAGTTTGACCTATGGACCCATTAAGTGGGGCACTTGAAAAATTCTTAAAAGAGATAAAATGATAATCAAAATGAATCAACAAAGTAAACTAGATTAAATACTTAGCTAAATTATATATTTTTAATTAATTAATGTCTAAAAATAGAAATTCAAAAATACAAAATATCAAGCATTTTCATCATTGCCTTTATGAGTTATCAAGCTCTCCCAAAATATCTAAAAATATCTAATTTGATATCCATGCCTATTAATTAAAAATCATAATTACATGACACCTTTTTAACTCAATTATATTTATCCTCAACTCACCTATGGTTAGTCTAAACTCATTCCATGTTTAAACTCAACCTTAACTCATCTTGGGTAAGAGTTAACTTTAGAGTCTATAAATACAAGGCCTTACTTATTGATATATAAGATCTCAAAAGCCAAAGTTATAATGCTCATTTTTTGAGAGACAAGCTATTTTGGTTTAAATTTATTATGCTCAAATAGATGCAACAAGCCTTTAAAGTATTGTTACCATACCAAATTCATAAGCCAACCAACTAAACCAAGTTACCAAGGAAAGATGGAGAAATGGAGCTTTATTGATAAAGATTTATTGATGCACAAAGTTGAGCAAGCCACTTAAACAAGCAATTTTGGATCTAAAATGAAGGTAAAATTATGCTTTCCTTTGTTTTCTAGTTGTGTTTTCATTATATACTTGTTACCTATGCTCTCCCTAATGTCTAGGTTAGAGGTGTTAGTGTTTAGTGTATTTATTTTGAGTTTATTTTCTTGAATAACACTATACTAATCTCCCCTCTATGGATTCCTTGTCCACATCACCAAATCTATGTGAAATAAGAACATGTTCATAAAACTACTTTTATAAAAAGGTATGAACATTATAATTTTATAGTTATGCCCTTTGGCCTAACCAATACACTTATTGTTTTCATGAACTTGATGAATAGTGTTTTTAGATATTTTCTTAACCATTTTGTGTTAGCTTTTATAGGTGGAATTCTAATTTACTCTAAGATTGAGTAGGAATATGAACAAAATTTAAATATGTTGTTGCAAAGGATAATACATCATAGGCTATTTGGAAATCTATCTAAATGCTCCTTTTATCAAACTAAAATTCACTATTTATGGCATGTAATTTCTAAAGATAGCCTTGATGTAGATCCTAAAAAGGATTTATCCATTAATAAATGTCCAACTCCTTAAAATGTGCACAAAGTGTGTATCTTCATAGGACTAGCAAATTATTATTAGAGGTTTGTATTATATTTTATAAGGATTGATAATTCTATTATGTCCTTGAAAAAGAAGGGAAACAAATTTTATTGGTCTCTAAAATTTGAATCAGCTTTCCAAAGGTTAAAATAACTATTAACTTCAACCCTTATCTTGGTCATTCTAGACCCAAATGAAAATTTTGAACTATGGGTTAATGCTTATAAAGTGGGTATTAGTGTTGTTTTGACTTAAGACAATAAGGTAGTTTACCCATAAATCTTAGAAACTGAAAATGCATGAATATAACTATCTAACTCATGACCTTGAACTCTCTAATATAATTCATGCACTCAATCAATGGAAACATTTTTTGTTAAGAAAGCATTGCAAAATAAAATCAAACCATACAAGACTTGTAAATTTGTTTTCTCATGATGAGATGAACATAAGACAAAGAAGATGGTTAGAATTTATAACTTTGATACTGATATTGAATATGTAAAAGGAAAGGGGAACTGAGTATCCAATGCTATAATTAGGAGTACCTACATTATTTTTATCTTGATTCTACAATTAAATTTCAAAAATTATGTTTTGTTACAGTAGAAATCAAACCCTGAATGTCTAAAAATTTGCTCTAATTTATCAAATGGAAGTTTAGAAAATATTGTTTCTAATTTTTCATTACATCTAGATGGCATTTTGAGGTACAAATTAAAAATTTATGTTCCTTATTTAAGAAATATAAAGGAATAAATTTTGAATGAAATGCATGTGACACCTCATTTTGCTCATCTAGGTGTCACAAATATGACACAAGTGCTAAAAATGTTATACTTTTAGCTTGGCATGAATAAAGACATGGCTAATTTTATAGCTATATGTTTGGAATGTTAGTGTGTCAAGGATAAACATGGCCATCTGAGGGGATTGCTATACCCTTATGCAATCCCAAAAATGAAATGGGTTATAATTTCAATGTATTTTATCTTAGGACTAATTGCCTAAATCCCATGGCAGACATGATACAATCCTAGTTATGAGTGATAAATTAACAAAAATTGCTTATTTAATAGTAGGTAATATTACACATGATGCTAACATCCTTGTTAAAATATTTGTGAAGGTGGTTTTTTGCCTTCACAGTGTACCATAAATGATTGTCTCTAATAGAGATAAGTTGTTCAATTCTAGATTTTGGCTAATTGAATTTTAGTTTTGCATATCATCTTGAAATAAATTATCAAACTGAATGGTTAATTCTTATTTTTGAAGACATGTTGAGTATGTATGTGATGGATCAACAGTACAAGTGGGAATATCACCTCCACTTGGTGGAATTTAATTTAACAATACATATCACTTTGTCATAAATATGGCACCCTTTTAAGCATTGTATGGGCTAAAGTGTAGAAATAATTTGGGCTAGGAAAGTTTGTAAAATAAAGTGTTTTTAGGCCCAAAAAATTTGCAATATTTTGATGAACAAATGGTTATCTTTCACTAAAGGTTGAAGGTTTACACTGATAAAAAAAAGAGATATGTTAATATGTAAAGGCCACCTACATAATTTAAAGTTTAATATAAAGCGTTTTTTAGGTAAGAACTCACAAAATCTCCACTAAGTTTGGAAAAAAAATCAAAACTAGCTCCATGTTTTGTTAGTCCTTTTGACATAGTGGAAAATATCAACTCGATGGTTGATCATCTAGCTCTTCCTCCTTCTCTATCTAGAATACAAGGTATTTTTTTATGTGGAATTACAAATAAAATATTTTTCTGACCCATCTCAAATTCTAGATTGGAATAATCTTGAGGTGGTAGATAAGAAAATTATTCACTTGAAACCCTTTAGGATTTTGTCCTAGCACAACATTAGACTATGAAATAGAAATATGCAACAAGTATTGATTCAGTGGGACTAGATGAGTTAAAAGAGTGATACCTGGGAAGATGAAAATCTTTTTTGGAAGCACTATCCTCACTTATTTTAGGCCCTAAAGATAGTTACATTTCTTGGGGGTGGATGTCATGACCACTCATATCTGATACTTTCATTTTTATTATTGCTTGAGAATTATTATGAAGCATCAATTTTCATTTAGATTATGATTGTTTTAGATATGTTATTTTATTATATTTAGTTACTTGTTGGATTTATTCTAAGTTATAATGTATAGGTACTATTGATGTCATTTTTCATGACTATAGGTATTGCATTGATGTGAGCTAGGTTGGAAAGTGGAATATGTTATCCACCTTTGAGTGAATGGTATACAAGTATATACATATGTTAAAATATGAATGATATCTATACCTTATGCCCTATTACCTATTTTCATGTCTCTTGTGATTAGACCCATCCTATAGTGTTTTATTTACTTTATGTAGTTGTTTGGTTGCCTGAGTATTTGATTATTGTTTGTAATATTTTTTTGTTGTATGTGTGTTCTATTTTATTTTTTGAAGCAATTGAGGATTGGTTGATGATTGGAGCATTTGACATTTTAACTCGGACTAGGCATAAAGTATGAGCAACTAGTTTACAAGGTTTAGACTACTAGCATAAAATGGATGTTGAAGGTAATTTTGACTTGTAAACTATTTTATGAGGTTATTAGAATTATTTCATATTAAATTCCAAGGCTTAGACAATTGTTTCATTATGGAGGCCATTAAAAAATCCATGGTATCTTAAGTGGAAGTCATTAGGACTTGACCATGGCATAATATTATAAGTCACCTTGGACTTTGGTTTAAAAATCACTAAAATATTATTTTATTTGTTGACCTTCATAACTAATCGATGATTAGGATTTTATAGAAGATCGAAGGTTCATTTGATGTATGTGTTTTGACATTTGAATGGGTTGGGAATTGGATGGTGACTAGGGTTTGAGTTTGCTTGGCATACATGCACTGTTTTGGGTATGGAGACACTCTCTCTTGAGAAAGACATGACTAAAATTTTAAAGGTGAAGAACTGGACTATTCTTCTAGTTGAAACTCTAACTCATACAATTAAAATAGTTAAAATAGAGTTGTGGTGAATGTAAATGAGTGTGTGGTGTCTAAATTGGGAAGAAAGAAGAAGAAAGGAGAAAAGAGGAGGAATAAGGGACTATTTCCCAATCATCCATTGTTGATAAAATGTAAGTTTTCTTTTTCTCTTCATGTATAGTTAAAATGTGCAGATTTTACTATAGAGAAAAAGCAATTTTATGGCTTCCTAGAATCCTTCATTCAATTTTTTATTTATAAAATTGATTTTTATGACAAAACATGTTTACCAAGGAAACCATCTATTGGGTGAGGTTGAAATTAATCCATATCTCCCTTTGATGGTGTATAAATGAGCTGAATGATTTGTTTTTATGGTAAAAATGGACCTAGACAACATATGGTGATTACTGATACTGGTTATTTAGCTTCATGTGTGTATTATGGTCATTTTTAGTATATTTACTTGACTAGTTATTTACAAGGTAAATGATTTTATGTTTTAATCTCTTTGAGTTAATGTTTGCTTTAATATAACCCATTTTGTAGAATGGTGTGTACCACTGAGTGCCTATGCTTTTTGAGTTACAAATTATGTTTTTTTTTTCTTATTGTGAAACCCAAGCATAAACCTAGGATCTCATTCATAGTTATCATGAATATAATTTTTTATATTATGGGCTCAATGTGGAATGATCTACTTCACTCTCCAACTGATGGTTTGGGTGGGTAGGGACTTACTGTATGGTTGAGTTCATTTTGAAGGAGATAGGACTTTTCACCATTGTTGATTTTACATATGTTTATTAGACTACTGCAAGATTAGACTGTGTCTCCTTTGTGTTGGAAAGGAATTTTGTAATTACATTAATATTCTTGTTGTAAAATATTTATTTATATAAACATATGTATTACATTAGAGGCACTAGTTAAGCTAATGATGGTGTTTGTGAATTTATTCTTAAATAATTTTATTAGTTATTGAGAACTTGTTCAAATCATTTGGTTATTATTTATTTGTTTAAATTATATCAACACCTATTAATAATGAATCTAAGTCATTGACATTAAGGGTTGACTTTATTTTTATGATTGGGTATTGAAAAAGATTGTTCAAATCATTTGATTAAATTTTTTTAAAGTGAATTGATTTCACTATAATATGGGATGATTTTATTATCATGTTTGGTATAAAATATTACATAAAGTTTCTCATTCATACCCTTATATTTTATTTTATATCAAGCTATTTCATATGAAAAAAAAAAAGATTTAGATCACTATTGGTTTTTAATTGATTGCTTTGATTTCCATGTACATATTCGATATCGTAAGAGGATCAAGATTTGCATGTTAATTCTTATGGTCTAAATATGCAGTAATAAAGAAACCTTATTTGTAATCCTTTATTTTATATTGATAATTAAAAACTTCTTTTACTTATCAATAACAAAGTCTTGTTAGAATACTTTGCATTCTTACTTTAATACGTTATTCTTGTGCTATTTGGAACTTGTACATGGGATATGACATTATAAGATGGATCATTGGTTACTAATTAACACAAGAGATTTAATATTATTGTTTTAGATCTTTGGTGAGTTTTAGCATTCAAAATAAGAGTATAATCATGATTTATCTTATTATTTCATAGTTTTAGTTGTTCTATTTACATCATAGTAATAAGTGGGAATTATTTGGGTATGGTTGTTGGTCATTATCTATGACATTAAGATTAATTTGTGTGGTTGTAGAAGCTTATTTATATGATTAAATTAGTTATTTTGTAACTTGTTAATTTAGTACAGTTGTAGTGCACCACTGTAGTTTTTTCCAAAGGAATGTCTTTCTTTTAAGAACTAATGTACTTTACGTGGTTTTGTGTGGAAATCGATTTCTTTCCTTGTTTATGTTATAATATAAAACTACTAGTTATTAAACATGAACAATTGATTGGAAAACATGTGTAAGTCATTTAGATTTATTTTATTTCAAATTTGATATTCAACTATATAGTAAATTTTGAGTAGGTATTTTTGTTTAAACTAAATAGTAGCTTATTTGATGATATAGAACATTCTTGAAAAATAGGTTATTTCCCCAACCAATACAATTATTATACAATCAATTTATCTTGTTATTATATGACCTCGTTATCCATAGTAGTTTGTTAATAGTTATAACATTAGAGGATTTTAAAATTGAGTGTATAGTCATTGGCATAGTTATGGCTTAATTATTTAAAAATACAATTGATTAAATGATGGATCTTTTATTTCTGGAGTGTAAATGGTTCTTACTCATTTAATTATATAAGTTGTTCCTTCTTAAAAAAATCACATTTAAGTTAAGATTAACATGTGGTATTTATTCATTTGAATTAACTAAGTCTATTTATTCATTTATCACCTAATGTTGATAGAATAATAAGGTTATTAATATGAGACCTATTACACTTTTTATATGATTATTGATAAATCAATATTCTTAAAAAATAATATTTATAAAGTTATATAATATTTGATTATGTTACCTTTAAAACATTAGGGCGATAATCTTATGCTCTATCCTCACACCATCATTCATTATTATACACCAAAAAATAGATTTGACCAGTGTTGGTCTATATGGATGCATGGGTGTATGAGTATATTCATGGTTAAAAATAGATAATAATTGGTTAAGTAGTGACTAATCTATTTAGGGGGTTTCATAGCCATGCATAGATAAAACTATGACTACTTTATTTAGATAATTAGAGCATGTGCATAATAGTTAGTAACTTCTCTATATTGGTTATAATTGTTAGAATAGTTATATATAATTAAGAATGATAGTTTATAAGGTGAAGGTGGAAACTACCTTAGTTTTAGAGCCTAGTAAAAGACCCAAGGTAGACTCACCTAATGATCTTTGTAAAGAATAAGTTTCTTCCATGCGATACACTAACATGGAGTTCAAAATGTATTTGTGTTTGATTTTTTGTTATGATATGTTACATGACATCTCTAATCAAAATATGAACTAGCCTTTAATAAAGTAATAGTATCTTTCTTGAGAAATAAATATTACTTTGAGTTCATTATGATTATAAGCAACATCTTTCTAAGTATTGTAATGAATAATGAAATAATTATGTTTTCTATCTTTATTTCATTATGAGGCAATGATATAATATTGGTTGCATGATAATATTAAAAGCTATTATCTAGAGATGTAATAAAACATATAAGAATGAACATCACAGTTTCACTACTAGCCTAAAACTGATCAATAGTATTGTTTAAGGGTTGCCTTGTCATACAAGAAAAGATTGTAATAGTATGATGTACACTTTGGAATACTTTGTTGGAAGTTGTGTACATGCACTCATACTCATAATATATTGACTACATTAAGACCTATTAACGAGCTATCTCTAATCAATATTCTTAGCTAATTGGCTTATTGTCATAATTTAGTCTTCATAACTGCATAGGTTAAAGTTTTTATTTGCTTGATTTTCTGGGGTTATGTTAACTTTCTATATTTAACATAACTCAATATTTTAATTTAGAATATTCATTTATCTAAGTTTTTAATTAATTGGCCTACTCTAGAGTAGTTTCTAAATCCTTGTGTATATGATATTCTACCCCCTTAACTCTTAACACCACTTTTACAAAAAAGGTTAAACATTTGGTGAACACAACCTCTGTGTCTCCTTATGCAAACACTAGTTTAACTTAAGGTTTTCCTGCTTTCTTATTTTTAAACTATAAACATAAAAATTAGTTTTGAATTTATTCTAAAATAATCAAATTGTGCCTAATATTGATATATGTAATTGGTACTCCACTGATCAATATATGATGGTTGTCAGTGCTTATTATTTTCCATGCATTGATAAATCAACAAAAGGCATAATCAAATGGTTTAAACAAATTGGCCAAATCAAAGAGAGTGAATTAAAAAAAAAAAAATCAAATTTATCTATACAACTCCTTTTGAAATGATATAAAATCAGTATCCAAATGTTAACATGTGTGATCTCAACCCTTTATTCATCCTATATCCTATTTTAATGATAGATAACATCCATCTCCCATTATTTTCTCATAACCTAGATTGGATTTTATGGTCCACACTATCACTAAATTAAAATTTAAGGGTTCCTAACCTATCCTACCACCTTTTAATATACAACAGGGTCCTCCTAAGATTAAACTAGTAATCAAATCTAAAGGGTATGATCTTGTCAACCAACTAAGTAATACACATGCTAAGATATCAATCTTAATATTTTAAAGTAATCAAATACTAAAAATATATATTGTATGAACTCTTATGTGAAACCTAAGTACCAAGTGATAGAAAAACTAGCTCACTTTACAGATATTATGCAAGACATCATAAACAATGCAAATCTCATCACTTTTGATCCAAAGTATTTACCATAAAGGAATAAAAAGAGTGTTAGTAGATAATGGATTTGGCCTAAATATTTTTATCATGGAATTAATAACAATAATAGGAATTATTATCAATATTCTTTAAAAATTAGACATGCTTATTAAAGTGTTTGATAATTTATGTAACCCACCAATTGGTCAAATCATATTAGTTGTTATATTGGGACTAAAAATGGTAAGAAATACATTCCAAGTAATGCCTTAATCATTGTATTATAACCTAGTCTTGGGTAGACCTTGGATACACATAATGGAATTTGTCCCATCTACATTACGTCAATGTGTCAAATTCATACACAATGGGAACTTATGGATAATGTTTTTTGATGATGAGCCCTTTAAATTTTTCAAAATGATACATCCCAACATAGAAAAAAATTCTAAATTGGTACCACCAAAACAATGTATTCCACTTGAAATTATACCAACTTATGAGATGAATGAGTCAATAAAAATAACTCATTCACCCCAATATACTCCTAAGGAACTACCCAATGAGGTGCACCTAGATTCACATCCAAAACAAGAACCATTATCAAATGAACCATTGATATAAAAATAACAAGAAGACCAAACATTTGAGTTTCCTTTATTTGTCAATATTAAACAACAAGATGTCAAATTTTTAGATTATTATGACAATGATAATGATATACTCATTAAATGATATATGAACACTTGAAAACACTAAATTTGATCCACTTGAACATATTTCACATAACATTTTTACACCTACAAGTCCTGGTACATATAAGTTAGATCCATCTCTAGAAGATACAAAACCAAATAAAGATAAAGGCAAGATAAAAGTAACCGATAAACATGAAGATGTTTGTTATTCAATATATCCCTCTTGGTTAAAATATTTAATCCAACCTTATAAAGGACAAATGCAAATACATGTTTATGATGTGGAATCTTCACATAAGCCTCTACAACATATTTTATAGATCATAATAAAATAAGATGTTATTCACATTATTATTTCTATGTTACTTGAGCATAAGATGATATCTTTACCTCCTAATAGACATAAATCACAAAATAGACTTATCCAAAAATAACAATCATCATATTTAATTTACCATAGGGTCACCAACCATGATAAAAATCATTGTGGGTCATTACAAATCCAATTTCAAAATTACAAGCATGATGGTCATATACAAATCATACCCGTGCCACAAAAAAGACCTCTGATTTTAGATATTTCAAAATCCAAGGATATAATGAGGCATGATTCAAAACATCATAAACATGAAGATGTAACTACTACTGCAAATATTGATAAAACTTATTTTCCACACCTTAAGATTAATATAAACAATCAAGAAAAATTTTGTATTATTGCATCTTTACAATAGTTGAGCCATGATATTTATGATATATAACATTTCCCACTTTTCCTAGAATCCCTTGGATACATTATGCTACCAATAACATGTGGATGAAAAGTGGTTGATACACCAGTTAAGGTAATGAACTAGAGTCTAAATTTGACTTTCCAATTTGGGTAGTAATGGTTGGCAGATATGAAATTAATTATAAATTAAAAAATATGTGCCTTCTCTACTAGTTTTAAAATAATAAGTTTTCATTACACATGATGGATTTGGTGATAAACCCATAACAATAATTACCAGCAATAAATTACTAGAGAACATTGAAACTTTGGTAATAAGTGGACATAAAAGGTTTTGGCAAGTGAATGACCCACCTCCTAACACTTTAATCCCCGATCTAGAAGATTTATAAATATAATCATAGTTCAAATCAAATATTGTAAAAAATTAAAAAAATCAAATATTTAATAAAATTAAAAAATATTCAAATAAATTTAAAAATATAAAAAATATTTAGCATTCACATGTTTATTATCTCCTTGAAACCTATGTTATTTAATTTATGTTAATATATATCATATCATTTCTAAAAAAATATGTGTTTCACACATACTTGAGTGTGATATAGGCATACACTAGACCCATGATACTTGTACATACAAATGTTGAACCTTTCATCTTCTTATGTGATATACTACATTAGGGGAATTGTCCTACCTTTAACATGATTGATACATATTACATTACTTTATGATAATTTCTATATTATCATGTTGAAATTATATGCTAACACTTACACATGCCTATACTCATGCTTACATCTTTCATTTTGTACTTGATATGCTATGTTACATGACATTTTTTATAACACATATATGCAGAGACTAGTATGATATGCTTATGTTGGCTTATTCTACATCATTTATTCACATTTCCACTTCCTTGAGTCACTTTTTATTTCTTTATATTTTCTTTCTTGTGGAAAATGTAAATATGTTGTTTGTTTGGTGGCCCCCATGCCATTGTATATCCATTTCTAGTTTGACATTTGAATATGTCATTCATTAGAGTGTGTATAATTTGAATATTCCCCTTATTTGTATTTTAATTAGACCCCCTATTTATTTTACATTGAGTTATCTTGTGTGGGTGTTTGATTTTTTGTTGAGTTTGTATTGTTACTTTCTAGACATTATCATAATATATATCATGCATCTCAAGGCTTGTCGTGATTATACACTTCAAGCTTCATTGATATGTCTAATTATAAATGTTATCCATATATGATACATGATTAATACATATAATATATGTTTTAAATATTCTTTATATTTATTTATTTTCATTGATGTCAAGGTGATCTTAGTACATAATGCATTAATGATAAAGTGATAGGTTCCAAGTGGACCAAGTGGATTCAAGAGTACATATCATGTGTGAAGGTATTTAAGGTCTTTTAACATGTTTTAATGGATAATATTAGGTGTAAATATTTATTGGGGCACTTATGGAAGTGAAATTAATCCATTGGAATAGTCTTGTGAAGGTCTAGGTGATCCTAGTCATCTCCTAGTCATCTTGGTAGAACTTCCTAAGTAAGCGTATTGATGATGTCAAAATTCACATTTATGAAGGTTTAAGAATAATTTAATCACATGAGTTTGTTAATATTTGTTCCTAGTTCATGTGGTTAAAATTTCATGTCTTGAAATGATGTCTATAAAAATTTATATAAGTGCAAAGTTGGTCTCCCAAGCATATTTCTCTATTTTCCATAGTCAAATTTGCATTAAGAAGTGACCAAAAGAAAACCAGTATGTGATATTGTGTTTAGAAATTTTGATAATGGATTAATTTTATGGTGATTTAAAAATAAAATTGTTATATTACTTAAATTTATATCCAGGAAAATTGATTAGGAGGTTTGATTGGTTGTACAATTGCATTTATTGCATGTGAGAGTTAACTATGTTTTTTCTAAATAAACCAGGGTGCAAAGAAATGATTGTAGAGGTAAAATTATTAATAAAATATTGCTAATATAAAAATAAAAAATTAATTATACTCAATATATATCATCCTCAAAGTGATTTAGATTTTTGACTATCTGTACAGGTGAAGTTATTGCAATTCAAAGTTGACTTTTGTTGACTATAATTATTGTAGGTTTGAGTAGGCTTATTACAGTGGTGTTTATGAGACTTTTGAAGTTTAATCAAGGTGTATTTTTTATTATATGATTTTATTTAAGTCTTTATATTTCCATCCATATGTGTATTTTACATGGAAATTTTATATTCAGTTAGTTTGAGCCTCTTTTGTGAAGACAATGTTTTAGGGCTAGTTAAGCCTAATAGGTCTTTATGACATAATGTAGGTTTTAGAGTATGAATGAATTATTTTAGGTATATTGAGAATGTTAAGAGATATTATAGGTTGTATTAAATTTATTTTGAAAGAGTGAGTCATTGGTAAGATCTTTATAGACCATCTTGGTTCATTTGTTGTTTGTTGAGTAAACAAGGGTAACTGGAAAAGGTCTCCATGAGACCTAATGAAGGCTTGAGGACTATTGATGTCTTCACAATGTAGTAAAGTGGTATAAGGATTTAAATACATGGAAAATTTATATAATACCTATTTTTATGAATCTAAAATTTCTCTTATGTTTTTTGAGGTTGATTGCATTTTAAAAAGGTCTTAATGTAACTTGCGCCTAATAAAGGACTATTTGCTTAAGCGTAGTGAGGGGGTTAGTGCCATCTAAATCATAGATGACCTATTTAATGGATATTAATTATATGTAACATTTCATAAATATTTATTTTGATTTTTATCCAAGTGGTAGATATTATTTAATGGTTAATTAAATTGTTATGGCCGACCAAGATTGATTGAAGAAAGAATGATGCATATGTAGAAGGCAATTTTGGCCTCATTGTGCTAGTTATAGAATGAAAGAGTGGAAAAAAGTATATATTAATTTGAATAAGGGTAAGGGAAAATGAAAAACATTATAAAATAATTTTCAATATATGACAAGGGTCTAACATATTTTTTTGCAAGTCATGAGCAAGTAAGAAGATTTGTTTCAAGGCTATTAGGCCTATTTTGCTTTGGTGACCTAGTGCAAAGGTTTTGATAATTGAGGAATGAAGTGAATGGTATGAGAATTTTAATAAGTGTGTGAAGGAATTAAAATAATAATAATAACATTTTGAACATGTCATAAATATTAAATAGTGGTGTTGAAGGTATTCAGTAAGTTTGTGTATTGATTCAAGGCATAGTTAGGCCTAATTTGTCTACATGACCTAGAGTGAAGAAGTGCATTAAATATATGTTAGAATGGTAATGAAAAATTCATTTATTTATGATATTAATGATGTTTAAATAATTTAATTACATATAATAATATCAAAGTGTGAAGGAGGAATGGCCTCAAGGTTATAAGCATGTGTATAAGCAGTGTAGAAGAGAAAGAGTTATTGTATGCCTATGTAAGAGGCAAATTTGTGTTTGTATGAACTACATCAATTTTATGAGCTAGAGAGGTATGTTTCTAGGTTTTATATAAATATAAGACTATAATCAAGTGTGTAATACTTTACATCAGAGGTGGAGATTAGTTTGGAGGTGATTGAGTAGGTGCTTGATCATTTAAGGGGTTGTAGCCTCCTTGCTAGTTGGTGCTAGCTAAAGGTCAAGTGGGTGCTTGACTAAATTGAGGGGTGGGTGCTCCTTGATCAGTTATTTATGATCTAAATTGAATCAATATATTTATAGGATAGTATTCCAAATCTTGTTTCAGTGGTTTTTCTCCCCCATGAGGTTTTCCCACATAATTCATGTGTTATGTGCTTTGATATTGCATTTTTTTCTTTGTTCATTTCAATGAATGGTTTATATGCTTAATAAATGATTTTTTTTGAATGGTTAAGAGTTTTAATAATTGGAATTAATTTTATTTTCTTGAATCATTTATTTACCACCCCTCCTTTCAATGATTATGCTTTCAATAATTGGTATTAGAACATGTCCTTTAGGAAGACTTGACAGCTAGAAGGTGGTCCTTGAAGCATAAAATGGCAAAGTAGCTAAGGAAAGAGAATCAAGAATTGAGATTTATGGTAAAATGTCTTAAATATTTATTTGAGATAAGGTGGATTAATTATTACTCCAATGAAGATGAATATGAAAAGATAATAAAATGTGAAGGAGAGGTGACTCATCTCAAAACCAAGTTTGAGATAATGATGGAAAGAGTCAAAGAAGATAAGATGATTATTCATGATCTTAATAATAGGTTAGATTCTGAAAATTCAAGTTTAATGGAATATAATTATGATCGTGATCAATTAAAAATTGAGTTAGGATCCTTGAAGTTTGAGCATGAGAAGTTAGTGGTCAAAATGAGCAAGGTTGAGCATGAGAAGCTAGTAGTCAAAATGAGAAAGGTTGACCAAGAGAAATAAAATCAAGTAAAGAAGTATTATATCATGAATAATAAGGTGAGAATACTAGTAAGGCATCCCAATGCCATGAGTTTTGTTAATTTATCTCATATTCAATGTTATGCTTGCAATCAATTTGGTCACATTGCAAGAGATTACAAAAGGAGAGGTAACCGGTCAAAAGAATATAACAACCATCATCAAGAAAAAGGTATGAATGATATTATTTACTTCATATATCATAGATTTGGTCATATTTAAAATTATTTTAAAATATGTTGAATGAGTTCTCAAGGTAAAACAAGCTGTATGGAGCTCCTAGTGTGCAAGGAAGAAGTCATACATGGATATGCAGACCTAAGACTACTAAGAGAGATCAGATTGAGACCAAAGATGATTTTTTTTATGAGAATATCAGTCAATATGGTTTGTTTGTTGTGGTATATATGAATACAAGGAAATAATACTATTTATTGGGGCATGTTGACAAGGAAGTCAACAAAAAGATAGATGAGCCAATCAAGCTTATGAGGAGGCTTAGGAAAGACAAGAAAACTAAATAAAATATGAAGACTTGGAAATATCCTAAGTTTTAGGTGTTCTAAGTGACTTGGAAGGTGAGGTTTCTCCATTTGGCTTCATATATGCATTATTCAATCATTTGAAGCATCATGGAATGGTGTTTCAAGGTTGATAAGTGAGAGACTAGTCATTAGGTCAAGGTATGTTATTCATCTTGATATGCATATAATTGAGTATGTATTTTTTCAATTTATTTCAATATTTTAAAATATATATATTATATATTAAAATCTATGATAATTTTTTTGAATATCTGAAGTTGTTTATGGAAGAAGATCTTACTTTGAGTGTCCTCAATTGGCATAAGGGTTCTAATGCAAGAAACACTTGACATGATAAATCTTGGGTTGTACAATGATTTGGATCACTAAACTTGGTGAGAAGGTGTAAAATGTTGATATTAAAGTTTTCAATTAGGTTATGGTGTGATAAAGGTAGTCCCTTGGTGTGAATGTATGATAATTTCAAGTTATGTATCTTTGTTTGTAATATATCTCCTTCAAGTGACATAAGAGAGGAGTATATTTTCTTGTGCAAAAGAGAGGTTCTTGAAAGGACAAGCTTGGGAAGATAAGTACAAATTTTAGTATAATTAATGTATTAATGCAATTATATTTCATCTATAGATGGCCTAATGAGTGAGCTTGTTCATTATTGGTAGCTTATAAGTATGGATTCATGGTAGCTTGTTCATGTTGTTTATGTTGCTTTGAGCATGTTATTTTTGTTCAAATAAGTTATAGTTGTTTGATTCATATGAAAATTTGTATATAACTTTTAAATAGGTAATTTGGACCCAATAATATTAGCATTTCGTTCAGTTTTCTCATGAAGGATGTTTGGATAGTTGTGGTAGCCTATGTGTGGATAGAGATGGCTCCATTCAAGGTATGTTCTTATAAGAGAGTTTACTTATGTATGTTTGAAATATTTTGGTTTTCTTCAGATGGAATATGGAGTTAGGGGGATATAAATCAATTTTATTGAGGAGTATGTGAATTTTGGACATGTTTTCTATATGCTAAGAATCAAGGAGCAATTCAGATAGAGGTATGTTCTCTTCAATTGATAATATTCAAGGTATGCATAGAGTGAAGGGAGAATATGTGAGATGTTTCAATTACAAGGAGATTTTATGGTTGATTATGTTTTCATAATAGGTTATATGAGATTATCATGATATTAAGGGGAGATTTCTAAGCTCTATAAGCAGTTTTGTAGGTCCAAGGATCAAGTTATCATGTTGAAGAAGAGACCCTTTATCATTAATGTCAAAGGGGGAGAAAGTTTAGAATGAAGGAGTTGTTAAATTTTGGAGAGATAATTTTGAAATTTGTTTTCCATCAGTGAAAAATTGGTATATTTTTTAAATATTATTGAGATGCATTGATTTTCATTGATGTCAAGGTGATCTTAGTACATAATGCATTAATGACAAAGTGATAGGTTCCAAGTGGACCAAGTGGATTTGAGAGTGCATATCATGTGTGCAGGTATTTAAGGTGTTTGACCATGTTTTTAGGGGTAATATTAGGTTTAAATATTGTTTTTTTAACTTATGTAAGTGAAATGAATCCATTGTAATAGTCTTGTGAAGGTCTAGGTGATCCTAGTCATCTTGGTAGAACATCTTGAGTAAGCATATTAATGACATCAGAATTCACATGTGTGAAGGTTGAATAAGAATGTGGTCATATGGGTTTGTTAATATTTGATCCTAGTTCATGTTATTTAGATTTATATTCTTGACATGGTGTCTATCAAAATGTATAAAAGTGTCAAGTTGGTCTCGTAGGCATATTTCTCTATTTTCCATAGTCAAATTTGCATTAAGAAGTGACCAAAGGAAAATTAGTCTATGTTATTGAGTTTATAACTTTTGATAATGGATTAATTTTATGGTGGTGTAAAAATAAAATTGGTATAGGAATTCAATGGATATCCAAAAAAATTTATTAAGAGGTTTTATTGGTCATACAAATGCATTTATTACATGTGAGAGTTGACTATTGTTGACTGTGTTTTTTTTTAATAAACCAAGGTGAAAAGAAATGATTGTAGAGGAAAAATTATTGATAAAATATTATTGATTTAAAAATTAAAAATTAATTATACTCCATATATATTATCCTCAAAGTGATTTGGACTTTTAACTATCCATACAGGTGAAGTTATTGCAGATCAAAGTTAACTTTTATTGACTTTAATTATTACAAGTTTGAGTAGGCTTCTTGCAGTGGTGTTTATGAGAATTTGGAGGCTAAATGAAGGTGTATTATGGATTGGATGATGTTCCTAAAGTCTTTATATTTCCATCCATATGTTTATTTTACATGTAAATTTTATATTTAGTTAGTTTGAGCCTCTTTTGTGAAGATAATGTTTTAGGGCTAGTTAAGCCTAATAGGTCTTTTTGACCTAATGGAGGTTTCAAAGTATGAGCAAATGATCTGAGAACTATTAATAATGGTAAGAGGTATTATAGGTTTTATTAAATTTATTTTTAAATATTGAGTAATTGGTAATATCTTTATGGACCATCTTGGTTCATTTTTTGTTCGTTGAGTAAATAAGGGTAATTGGAATAGGTCTCCATGAGACCTAATGAAGGATTGAGGCCTATTAGTGTATTCACAAGGTAATAAAGTGGTATAAGGATTGAAATACATGGATAAGGTCTATAATACCTATTTTTATGTATTTAAAAGTGTTCTTATGTTTGGTGAGGTCAATTCCATTGTAAAAAGGTCTTAATGTAACTTGTGCCTAATGGAGGGCTATTTGCTTAAGCCTAGTGAGGAGGTTAGTGTCATTTGAATCATGGCCAACCTATTGAATGGATAGGATTTATATGTAACATATCATAAATATGTATTTTTATGTGGTATATATTCCTTAAGGGTTAATTTAAGTGTTATGTCCGACCAAGATTGATTGAAGAAAGAGTAATGTATATGTAGAAGGCAATTTTGGCCTCATTGTGCTAGTTAGAGAATGGAAGAGTGAAATGAATTATATATGAATTTTTATAAGGGTAATATTCAATTAAAAAAATAATAATATATGACAAGGGTCTAAGATAATATTTTTTAGGTCATGAGCAAGTAATAATATTTGTTTTAAGGCTATTAGGCCTATTTTGCTTTGGTGACCTAGTGCGAAGGTTTTGATAATTGAGGAATGAAGTGAATGGTATGAGGATTTTAAAAAGTGTATGATTAAATTAAAATCATCATAATAAATTTTTTAACATGTCATAAATATTATACAATGGTGTTGAAGGTAATCAATAAGTTTGCATATTAATTCAAGGCATAATTAGGCCTAGTTTGTCTAGATGACCTAGAGTGAAGAAGTGAATTGAATATATGTTATAAGGGTAATGAAAAGGTTGTGTATGTATGATATTCATGATGTTTTAATAATTTATTTACATATAATAAGATCAGATTGAGAAGGATTAATGGCCTCAATATTATGAGCATGTGTATGAGGAGTGTAGAAGCGAAACAATTGTTGTATGCCTATATAAGAGACATATTTGTGTTTGTATGAACTACATCAATTGTATGAGGTAGAGAGGAAGGTTTTCATGTGTTATATAAATATAATATGATCATTAGGTATGTAATACATCAAATCATAGGTGGATATCAATTTAGAGATGATTGATTTGGTGCTTGATCATCTAGGGGGTTATAACCTCCTTCTTAATTGGTGCTAACTAAAGGCCAAGTGGGTGCTTGAATAAATTGAGGGGTGTGTAATTATTTATTAGTTGGTCTTGATATAAATTTAATTAATATATGTATAATATAGTAGTCCAAATCTTGTTTTAAGTGGGTTTTCTCCCCTATGAGGGTTTCCCACACACTTCATGTGTTATGTGCTTTGATTTTTTATTGTTTTATTTATTCATTGAAATGAATGGTCTAAATGATTCATGAATTATTTTTTTGAATGGTTAATATTTTTAATAATTGGAATTAATGCTTATTTTATTGCATCATTGATTCACCCCCTGCCTTTCATTGATTATGCTTCTAACATTATATAGTTATCTTATCCTTTTGAGGTAAAGTAACCACCATATTCCATCTACCTCACCTCAAAAGTGGGGAATATAAGTGGATATGTAATAAATACATGACCTTCACACTTGTATAGTTCTCAAAATTCATAAAATTTCATTATAGTTTACATGATTCATATATACACTTGGGTCAAAATCTTATACATTTCACTGATTTTTATAGTTGTGGATAGAGTTTATAGATTTGTGATAGATATTATACATAGTTATATATTAGATGTTACATTTTGATAGATACTTCAGTTTGAGACACATTAGAGGTGTATATGCCATGTAAGTGCACTAAAAATTACAAATACATATTCAAACTTATTTACCAAGAAGAATTGTTTTGATTCTTTTATGTCTGCATTCATTAGATCCCTTTATTCATGTGGTTGAGATTTAATGGCCTTAATGACCTAAAACTACTTTCATTTTGTAGGTTGATTTGGTTATACCACTTAACTTGGATTTTATTAGAATATCACTTGAGTTATGTAATTGAGATTCAATGATCTCAATGGTCATGTCACAACTCACCTTTTCACTAGATTAGGGGAATAATTACCTTCTAATCTCCCTATTAAAATATCCAAGGTTAAATTTTGAATGAATATTAACTCCAATGCTTCATAAGGAGGCATATTTACCAATACAAAGTACCTTTTGTTGTTCTATATTTGCACCCTAGTTGAGAAGGGGATTATTAAGATCTTCCTACTCAAATATAGTCCAACATTGGACTAATCCTAGGTTATGGGTATCCTAATAGTGTATCAGACCTTTGAAGAAGGCTGACTTCATTCTAGATATATAACCTACACTAAACCTAAACTATCACTTGGAAAAGGGAGAGAGATTTTAGAAATAACTTATAAAGCATGTAAAAGTGATGATACACCAATGAATTGATCACTCCAACTCACATAAAATAAACTATGAAACACTTTTAAGACAAAATAACATAAAAATCACATTAATATTTTAGAGCAAGGCATTAATCAGTTTCTAAATTAGCAAGAGAGGGAAGATATCCACCTTCAAACTAGGCAATAAGTTGTATATTATGCTTATAATGACCTATGAGACTATTAAGCACTTTTTGAAGGTGAGAAAAAATCAGACATAAACAAGGAACATGAATTCACTTAAAAATATTGGATGAATTCATATAAAACACTTAAATCTAACTCAAAAAAGGATGGAATTCAATCTTTATTGCCTCAAAAGGCATTGCTATAAAAATTTCATTAGAGTCTAGTCATACCAAAAAAAGGGATAAAAGGATCAATATTAAGGTTTAGAAGCCTATACTTATAGAAAAGATAATGAGAGAGAGAGAGAGAGAGAGAGAGAGAGAGAGAGAGAGAGAGAGAGAGAGAGAGAGAGAGAGAGAGAGAGAGAGAGAGAGAGAGAGAGAGAGAGAGAGAGTTGTGCATTGGAAAGGCTCAACTGATTTTGATGGATTAGCACTCTCAAGGATACTGACTCATGATCTTATCAACAAGGAAATTTTTTTGTAAAATAATTAAATTTCCATTACCCTTATCTAACTACCAAATCTTTCCTTAGAAACATGTCATTATTTACTTGATCTGATAATGAGGATCATTTCTTAAAACTAGCTGAAATGTGCTACATCTACATTAGGTAGCCAACTATACTTGCATTATAAAAAATGATCAATGATGATAGGAGAGGCACAAGTCCACTATAGGTGAAATTGAATCTTAAACCATTAGTTTTCACACAATCACAATATCTATGAAATTATGCAAACTACCTGACTTTGCTTTACTATCATTGATTTGTCTTTGACTTTTGTATTAGACACAAAGGATCTATTTCATCTATATAGAGATTTATTGATGATGATTAGTCTTTGAATTATGTCCCTAGTTCAACCTTAGTTCATCTTCAAACTTGGCTCTTTGATATTTAATTTTCCCATGTCTCAAATAAATTTTTTAACTTTCATCAAAAATGTCCCTAGGTTACTTTTTCTTAGTATCTATTGATAGCCAACTTAAATTGATTACATCATGCCCACATTTCTTTATGCTCATTAGTTTCATAGATATGTTGACTTATTGAATTGGCCTTGCTATGTTAATTTGCTTGTGTATGGATGCCCGTGAGTCATCAATCTTCTACCAACTAAATGCACTTGTACCACTTATCATGCACACATTTTCTCTTTGGATCCTTTAACCCTTTAACCTTCACTCATCATTAGATCTAAATGATCAATTAAAAATAAGCCTTTAGATCTCCCTAGTCCCACTTTCCTTTCAATTCTTGTGCTCTATTAGATTAATAATTATAAGCTCATGTTGATCATTTAATTTAGCTTAGACCCATCCTTTTGTCAATAAACATGCACTATTGGATCTCGTCTTGATGATCCCACATCATTGGATCATGTCCAACTTGTAAATCTTTAAACGGTTTAACTTGGGTACATTTTGACCTATTTGAATCCAGTGTTTATCATTATATCTCATGTGTCATTATGAATGTTCCTATAGACCATTATATCTTGACCAACTTCAAACATTTTAAGGACCTTTTGAACCCAAGCGATTACTTGCCATGGTCTAAATTTGATAGATGTGTGAATGTCTTATTGACTTCTTGATTTGATATGTGTCATCAGATATTTGCTTGGATTGAACATAGACCATCGATATTGAACCCATTTGAATACAAATGGCTATTTATTTTAGTTTTAACTTTGATGTCTGCATGAATGTATTTGGCATCTATGAGAATGTCACTGCATATTTGAAAAATAACGATCATATTTTGTGTTTGAATTTGACACTTATGAGGTCATCCTAAAATTTTGTTTAGGTCACCTTGTTTGAAAGAAACCTTTGGAAACCTTAGACTGAACCATTCTCTTAAGAAATGACCCTTTGGAAAAATTATGTAGGGCACTTTGCAGTGAAAATTGACCTTTTGAGACTTCTCAAAATAGACCACTTCATTAAAGAATGACCATTCAGTACTTTTGAATGGTTCACTTTCTTGAGAAAAGACCCTTCAAGAAAATGTTATAGGGCACTTTACTTGGAAAAGATATCCTTCAAAAAAAGTGTTTAGGACACTTTTCTTGAAGACTTATCCTTCAAGATTTCTAAAATGGACCATTTCATTGAAGATTTATCCTTCAAGAAAATTGTTTAGATAATTTTCTTGAAAGAAATAGGTCTTTGTATTTTACTTCAGACATTTTTCCTAAAATAATTCAATAGTTATCCAAAAATGGGGTCTTGAAATAAATAGCTTAGAAAAGGAAAGCCCGAAAGAAATAACACTTAATCAAATGAAAGGTCCAAAAGAATTCAAGTAAAGACTTGGCCCAAAAGGATTTTTTTTACTTACATTTTCCTTGAAATTAACTTGAAATTTTTATTTGATCCTTGAAAGCTTGGACACTATGAAAAAACTGCACATATACTTATTTCTTCCACTAAACTCTTGGACTAGGCATATTTTTTGGTATGCAAACCAAATTTGGTCAGCATCTTTGGCAACTTAGCTAAGCAACATGCCTACTATGCTTGAGAACTCAAACCATATGCATGAATATAACTCATAATAGATAATAAATGGACCATTTACATGATTTCAATATAGTCTTTTGATTTGAAAAGATAGAATAATTCCAACAATAAGGAAATAAATAAACTAAAGCAGAGAAACTAACCTAAAAGTAAAGGCAGCTAAACTACTAAATAAAATGTGCAAAAATAACACTTATTGGGACAAAATAGAAAGGAAACTAATGTATTATAAAAAACTTGAATAAACAATAAAAATAACTAGGTATATGGGACTTATCTCTTCTTAATAGCAGTGCTTGAGATGTATCCCATTAATTTGGATAGGAAGTTATTCACCATTCATCCTTGTAAGCTGGAAAGAATTGTGGGATTTACTATTGGATATTTTATATGGACCACTCTAGACACAATCAAATTTTGTGTGTTGTCCTAGTTTGGCTCTATCTTCATCCCACTTGAGGACTAAATATCCTTCTTGGAGAGATCTTAAACTATCTCCTTTATCAAAATATCTCTTTGTCATTGTTTAATGGGCCTCCATGGATAGCATTTCTTGATGCATTATTTCCTCTAGCTCCATAAGCTTTCCATTGGCTTAGTCTTTAAAATCTCAAGCTGATGCATCAATTCCAAAGTAGGGAATTTAAGAGAAATAAGCATTCTTGCTTCGTTACCATGTACTAGCTTGTATGGAGAATTGGCAATTGAACTCTTATAGGTGATTCTATCATCCCATAGAGTTGACTTCAATTTGAGATGCCATGATCTTTGATTATCTTCTATACTCTTCTTAATGATCTTTAACAAATTATTGTTGGTAGGCTTAGTAAATTCATTACCTTTTGGATAATAGTTTGATGAGGTATTGAGAAAAATACTGTGTTGATCTACCCACTAGATGATCTTAGATCCTATAAAATCTATAGCATTATCAAAAATTATAGATGAAGGGACCCCAAACCTAGTTAGCAAACCTTCATAGGAGTCCAAAACACTAGTTTCATTGGCTTCTTTTAATGCTACTATCTCTATCCATCTGGTAAAATAATTTATAGTAGTTAGGATCCACTTATGTTCTAAGTTTGAAGGGGGTTTGATAACACCAATAAAGTCTAATCCCCATTGGACAAATGGTTGATTAACTGAAATTGGTTAGAGAGGTAAGGCTGTAATTTTCACCTTCCCAATAAACAAGGCACACTATCTACATTTCCTGACCCATGTATAGAAATAAATAAATAAACTTGGCTAATAATACCCACCTCTCATAATCTTATGGGCTATGATTCTTGTTGAGTAATGTCCTCAACCATGTCCATCATGGAACTACTCAAGTATCTTATATGTCTAACCTAGTTATATGCATCTTAGTAGCATATCATTGATATCTTTTTTAAATAATACATTATCAACATGGAGAAAAGGATTTGACTACAATCTAAAATATCTCTTCTTTGAAGGAGTGAGATGATAGGGATAAACATCATCCTGGAAATACCTTACCAAATCCTAGAACTAACTGGAAGTGGAGGCCTAATCACTTGCAATTTCTTGATCATTTGACACCATAACCTATTATTTAGACTCTTGCAAGTCTTGGGCTAGATGTTCTCAAAGTCCTTTGCCTCTCACTAGTTGTGTGACTTTGATCTCAATGTCATATTCCATGACCTTGGTTAGCCAACTAGATCTCCTGTCATTTATATCTTTATTCAAGCTTATGTAGTTGAGCTCTCATTAGAGGTTAAAGCTTAGGATTAATTTGCCTTTGCCTTTGTCTGACTGACCTAGTCTCATCTTCTAACTCAATGGTATGTTGAGCTAAACTTGGATCAAAACCTTTAAGGTCATTGTACTGCCATGCAAAAACATCTATAAAATTTGAACATAACTTAATAAAAGCTTCTTTCTCTAAAGATGTGCAAACTTTTCCTAGATTTAAATTTTTTCCACTTACGATCTCTACATTTGTGTAATGTTCTTCCTTGGTTGACAAATAAAATTTTTATTTTCTTAATTCATCATCTCTATTGAATATATTTTCAAGGGTGACCATCCTTTAGGTAACTTATTTCTCTTTAATTGCACAATCTAGTCATCATACTATTGTAAATGTTTGTCTTGGTTCCTTGAGGAGAAATCAACTTCCTCTTGTAAGAATCTGATAATTTGATTGTCATCTTCAAATAATTTCCAATTGTCATTATTGTTTTGGACATAAGGTCTCACAACTACCTTGATATGTGATTGAACTTTTTCCCTTCTAATGTTATCTAGGATATTGAATTGTGACCCAATAGTAGCTAGCTTGTTTGCATGCTTATTCTAATTTATTGATATGGCCTAAATATTGAAGGCTTGAAATTCTTCAACTAGGTCCCATACTCTATGATTATAGGATCTAAGTAGTGGGTTCATTCATATATTAATTCCCCTTACGAGGTGAACTACTAGTTCACTATCTCCAAAGATGTGTAAGGAATTGACTTTCATCTTTCTTGCCCATTGAAAACCATGCACTAGTGCTTTATATTTAGTTACATTATTGGAACAACCAAATTAAAACGTAAGAGAATATAAATATATTTTATTGGCTATATAAATTAACATCATTCTAGTTTTAGTTCCATGTTTGTTCTTGGATCCATCAAAATATATCTGCCATAATCCTTCATAGGTTGATTATCTTTCATCAATGTTGGAATTGGTGCATCATTTTCATGAAGACAATAGACATGAAATCTTTCTTATTTAATTAAATTTTATGGATAATGCTCATGAAAATTAGATTCCCATTAATCAAGTAAAATATCTATGACTCCATTTAGAGGTGATTCAATTTTCACCTCATTACTTTCTAGCACCTTGTCTGAGATGACACAATTATGTTTACCATGCTTGGCATATATGGCTCTAAATGAAATATTTCAATAGGTTTAAAATGTGTTGTCACTTTAGTGTCTTACCTATTTTTTAACATTATATAGGTCTAATCAACTAACAAATATCCTCTAATATTTGAATTACAATCTCTTGATAGGCACATGGTACAATAAGGAGGAAAGTCCACTATAACTACATCTTACTAAATAAAAACATTGGGGCAAGCATGTAATTTTAGTATTAGGCCTTTGAATATTCCTAATATATTTATTGGTGAGCCATCTAATTGCAATACTCCTTTGGTATTTAGCTCATAGATAAGACCAAGCTTGTCTATAATTTGTTTGGGCATGATAGTGCTACTAGTTCCACTATCTACCATAAAATTATGGACGAAGCAGTCACCTACTATAAAAGAGAGATAAAAGGGAAGGGTTTTTTTTTACTTGACATTGTCTTTATCTAAATTTATCATGTTATGTATCTGTTGCTCAAGCTTCTTGATTTGTTGGTCTGAATTAGCCAAGATAGCTCCTTATTTATTAGTTGGTTTTTTAGATACCTTAAGATCTAAAAGTTCTTGAATCATCATGTCCTTTTGCCCTAGAATGTAAAGATAATCCCACATTATAATACTAAAATTTGATTTCTTCATCTGATCTATAATGCTAAAATATATTCCACTAACCTTTGGTTATAATTTCTGAGCCACTAGATGTTCTCTAGTTAGAGGCATTTGGGGAATTTTCATTTTTCCTGTATTTTGATTATTCTATACTATAGGAAAAATAACTTGATCATTAAAATTCTTTGACATAAAATTAGGAACATTATAATTATTGCTCATGTTTTGAGATTCTTCAACTTCTCTTCTTTTAATTCTAGTTAGAATTGCCACTTGACCATTTATGTTACTAGTTTCACCAACTTGGTTGAATGCAATGTGGTCATCCAAATGCTAATTAACATTGATAACATCAGGTTGTCCTATAACTTGTTGATATTCTCTTTGGACTGCCATATTCATGTCTTGATACTAAACACCTTGAAGAGAAATCTCTTCTTGTGTCATATATGGCATGGTAATATCTTGTGATACCAAGGTTTGATTCTAAATCTCATTTGGATTAGAAGGTTGCCAACCTAGATCTTGCATCAAGTTATTTTGGGGAATAATATCTTTTGATCTAGAAGGTACATTAGGATCAAGAGTTACATGTGGCTTAGTTTGGGTTATATCCCCTTGATTTTGATAGGGTTGCCTATTATCCTTAAAACCTTAATAAGGGGGTCTTTGGTTATTGAGAGACTGATAAGTATCTAGTGTTTTTGATGATAAGGTTTACCTTGGTACTATTGTCTCTTGAGTGAAACAATCTCATTCCCAAAAGCTTGTAAAATGCTTTTCAAATCACTAATCTCACTAGATTGATTAGGAGGGGTTATAACTTGGGCTTTTAGAGATGGAATAGGGGATATCGATAGAATTTGAGGGACTTGAGGAGGAGGAACAGGTCAAAAATTTTGTAATATGGGCATCAAAGGCCTTATACCATCTTGAATCAAGCTATTTTTTGCTTTGATGGTAATTTCATAGGCATTTGGCAAATTATTACCTCTCGTGGATTTATCATGACACTTATATTAGAATGAAGGGCCTTAAGGTAGTACAAAAATGCATACTATGGGGATGGCCTAGCCAATGTAGTAATACTATTCCATGTCTTTTAAAATCTAAGGTTGAAATCAAACATGAATTTATGAGGGTACCTTTTTATGGTAGTCAGTTGTTCAACTAGAGATAGATGGTTAGACTTGTCTTCAAATTGTCTAAATAATGTTGCACCTAACTCATCCCAAGTATAAATAGAGGTCAAAGAAAGATTTATATACCATTGTAATTTTTTTACCTTGAAGGAAGCAGTAATCAATATGATGGCCACATCATCTTGAGTAATATTATGAACAAAACAAAGATTGGCAACATCTTGGATATACTCAATAGCACTAGTTTTATCCCATTTTCCTAATAAAAAGGGATGATTTTTAGGGTAGACACAAGAATGTCATCATATTAGGATAAATTTAGAGGACTAACCTTATTAAATGAGGTAAAAACTTGATTCCTGATAACCATTCAACCAAAAGGGATTTGGCATATAGGTACAATAGATTAGACTAAAATAATAGCTTAACTAGAGGATGAATTTTTCTTTAAATGGTAAGGCCTTATACCATTGAATATTTATATTTTATAAGAATTAGAAGGTAATTCAATATGTTCAAAATAAGCACCTTTACTCAATGTTCTTGTTATAACTCTTGGCATGAAAACACTATCTAGAAGATGCTATGAGCTATGTAACTTGAAATATTTTCAACTTTTGATGGTGATAGATCTATCCTACTACCACAAGTATTTCTTCTCAATTTTCCATCTTCAATTATACCAAAGAAACTTGGTCCCATTAGGTGTGCCAAAATTGTTGGGGTTCTAGATTTGCACCCTAGCTGAGAAGGGGATTGTTTAGATCTTCCTACTCAAATATAATCCAATGTGGGACTGATCCTAGACTATGGGTATCCTAATAGTGGATTATATCTCTATATAAGGATGGATTTTTTCCTGATCTATCACGTACACTAAACCTAGAATAACACTTGCTTGGAAAAGGGAGAGATATTTTGATAATAACTTATAAATCATGTAAAAGTAGTGATGCACCAATGAGATGATTTTAAGACCAAATAAAATCAAACTCACATGAGTGTTTTAGAATAAGGCATTAATTAGTTACTAAATTAGCAAGAGAGGGAAAATATCCACTTTAAAATAAACAATAAATTGTATATTGCACTTGTAATGACCTATGATAACTATTAAGTACTTCCTAAAGGTGAGAAAAACTTAGATAGAAGCAAGGAACATACATTCACTTAACAATATTACATTAATTCATATAAAACACTTCAATCTAGCTCAAAAAAGGATGAAATTTAGTCTTTGTTGCATCAAAAAGTCCTAGTATACAACTTTTTACAGAGTTTGGTCATACCAAAAAGAGGGATAGAAGGATCAATATTAAGGTTTAGAATTTTATACTTATAGAAAAGATAAGGAGAGAGAGAGAGAGAGAGAGAGAGAGAGAGAGAGAGAGAGAGAGAGAGAGAGAGAGAGAGAGAGAGAGAGAGAGTTATGCATTGGAAAAGGCTCAACTACTTTCCATGGATTAGCACTCTTAAGGATACTGACTCATGATATTATCAACAAGGAACATATTTTGTAAAAGAATTAAATGTCCATTGCCCTTATCCAACTATCAGATCTTTTCTCGGAAACATGTCATTATTTATTTTATCTAATAATGAGGATCATTTCTTATGACTAGCTAAAATGTGCCACATTTGTATTAGGTAGCCAACAGTATTTACATTATAAAAAATGATGAATGATGATAGGTGAGGCATAGGTCCACTATAGGTGAAAACCAATCTTATACCATTGGTTTTCACATAGTCATAATATCTATTAATGTGAAAACTTCCCAACTTTGCTTTATCATCATTTATTTGTATTTGACTTATATATTAGACCCAAAGGATCTATTTCATATATATTAAACTTTGTTGATGAGCTTGGTCTCTAAATGGTGGCCCTAGTTTAACCCTAGTCCATATTTGAGCTTGAATCTTTGATATTTGATTTACCTAGGTCTTGAATAACTTTTTTGGCTTTCATCAAAAATGTCCTAAGCATGATTTTTCTTATTGGCTATTGATAGTCAACTCAAACTATCTACATCATGTCCAACTATCTTTATGCTCATTATTTCTATAGATACACTAACTTATTAACTTTGCCTCACTCCATTTTATCTACCTATGCATAGATGCCCATGAGTCATCAATCTTCTATCAATTGAATGTGCTTGTGACACTTGTCATGCATGCATTTACTTTTTGGATCATCTAACCCTTTGACCTTTACTTGTCATTAGATCTGAATAAATGATTAAACATGAGCCTTTAGATCTCCCTAATCCCACTTTCATTTTAGTTCTTTCACTCCATCAGATTTAGATGTATGATCTCACATTTATCATTTTATTTAGCTTAGACCCATCCTTTTTTAGTAAACATGCACCATTGGATCATGTCCAACTTGTATATATTTAATGGGTTTAACTTGGGGACCTTTTGACCTATTTGACTCCAGCACTAATAATTAGATCTAATGTGTCAGTATGAGGGATCCTATGGACCATTCGATCTTGACCAACTTCAAACTTTTTAAGGACCTTTTGAACCCAAACAATTATTTGTTGTGGTCTAAATTTGATAGTTGCACGAACATCTTATTAACTTCTTGACTTAATGTATGTCATCATATCTTTTCTTAGATTGAATGCGGACCATAGATCTTAAACCCATTTAAATATAAATGGCCATTTCCTATATCCTAAACTTTGACATCTACATGAACGTATTTGATGTCTACACAAACATCACTATATATTTGGAATACAATGGTCATCTTCTACATTTGAATTTGACACTTGTAGGGCCATCCTAAACTTTTGTTTGGGGTACCTTGTTTGAAAAAACCTTTAAAAACTTGAACTAGACCATTTTATTGAGAAATGACCTTTCAAAAAAATTATATAGGGCACTTTGCATTGAAAACTGACCTTTCAGGGCTTCATAAAATGAACCAATTTGTTGAATAATGGCCCTTCAAAACTTTTGAATGGTTCACTTTCCCAAGAAAAGACCTTTTTGGAAAATTTTATAGGGAAATTTACTTAGAAAAGATATCCTTCAAAAAAAGTGTTTAGGACACTTTTCTTGAATACTTATCCTTCAATATTTTTGAAAAGGACCATTTCATTAAAGAGTTATCCTTTAGGAAAATTATTCAGATAATTTTCCTAAAAAAAATAGGTCTTTTTCTTTTACTTCAGATATTTTATCTGAAAGAATTCAATAGTTAGCCAAAAAAGGGGTCCCAAAAGAAAATAGCTTAGAAAAGGAAAGCCTGAAAGAAATAACACTTAGTCAAATGAAAGGTCTAAAAGAATTTAGGTAAAGACTTGGCCCAAAAGGAGTTTTATACTTAGATTTTCCTTTAAATGCACTTGAAATTTTTGCTTGATCCTTGAAGGCTTAGACACTATGAAAAAATGCTTAGACACATGATTCTTCCACTAAACTCTTAGACTAGGCATATGTTTTGTTATGTAGACCAAATTTGATCAACATTACCAAGGGGAAACATGGTTGCATTAACACACAAATGTACTCCTCCTTGCTCTTTTTATTTTTAAACATTTTAATTATGTTAAATTTTAGATTATATGCATCTATTCATATTGTAACATGGTCTTGGTTATAGGTCATGTAATAACAAAACACATAAAGTGGGCTCAATCGAAGGTAAGGTGTGTTATACACACCCAATTATGTATTTATTTATTTTAACCTAGTAATTTCATCTTCATGCATTACTATATTAAAGGGGGAAGGGGGAATGCAAATACTAAAATATGATTTAATAGCATCTTAGTTTTGTATACTTGATAAAAAAACATTCATAGCTCTACCCTTCAATTATAAACCTCTCTATTGCTAGAAGGCTTGCCTTCACCTTCTCATTGCACCTAATTTTTTATCCTATTATCTATTTTACTATTTTTGGGAAACTAAGTGTTTAATTTCCTAATTTGTAAAAGGTCTAGATTAATCTATCAAATATGTAATATAGTATGCCTAAATTAACCTACTAATTTTCTAAATCTAAATTTGATCAATTAATTACTAAAAATAGTAAGCAAAGGGATATAAAGTGAACTTAGTTGATTTATGGACTGAGATAGAGGAATATAAAACTACAAATTGATGGGTTGATTGGGTAAACTATTAGAAATTGGACCCAAAAGTCTATTTTTTGCCTAGATAGTAGCTCCAAAAACTAGACACTTTAGGGTCCAACACTATAGTCCTATTTTTGGCAGTATAACCCTTTTGATCTACTTCCTCATAGAGTTTTGGGTTCTATTTTGATGCTTCTAGAGGCTCTGTGTCTAAATTTTCAAGTCTTGATCATCTGTGGAGCTCTGTGTGTAGTTGATTTTGTCTCCTAAGATCCTAGTTCCTCCTTAGGCTTGACAAGTACTCTTGAGTCAACTTGAAAAATGGGTTAGTGTGTATTATGAATTAAACATGTGATCACATCCCATGTGTGGGCACGTTTCCTACATATCAATACTTCAAAGAGGGATCAAGGCCAATGTAGTTCTCCCAAATTGAATATGTATTATGAAATCTTGTATATGCAATGAAAGTATTATGTGAATCTAGGCAAGCTTGAGATGACTCATGACTTGTGTGATAACTTTAGTAGTCTATAAATAGTAATGGTTGGTTGTATGAAGAAAATAGGAAGATTTTCTTGAAGGTGCTAGTATATTTCTAGTTTGTGCCTTTTGAATGATTGTCAACCCTTCTAAATGGCCTATGAATAGGATTTTATAGGGAAACTGATGATCTTGGGTTAGATGACTTTGTGTTATGCTGACAAGGAAAAAGATAAGGAACTGAGGAAATCTGACCGTTTGAGGCCAAGAGTGACTTGAACAATAACTCTAGAAAGTGGACACCCTGGGGTCCAACACTATAGTCCAACTTATGGCACTAGTGTCCAAGGGGAAAGGGACCCTAGGGGATAGGTCTATGCTTATGAGAGGAGTCTGGGATAGTTGAGGCTAAATCTAGAAGGCTTCAGATGACTAAGAAATATTAAAATACATGCCTAGTGGGTTGTGTAAAGAAGTAGGAGAAACCTATGGTTTGGGTGTCACGAGTCATGCTCAAGTTGTACAAATTACATTTTTATGTGATTACATTTCTCCCCCCCCCCCTTATTCTAAATATGCATTAAATTGAAATACTAGGATGAAAGATAAAAATTGAAGTGTACCTGAACTTACCTGTGAGTCTAAGCCCAAGAAGTTATGTGATGTTGGATTGTGAGTAGTGAGAGCATGTTGTACTATGTAAATATACAAGTAATTAAAGTGAAAGTAGATTAGTTATTATTAGATATTCTATATCTAAAATAATAACATACAAATCTAGGTAAAGAGAGAGAAATGAATTAATACACCTCACTAGGTACGTGAACCAATAAAAAACCTATTGTGCTACTAGATTATGTTGAGTGATGTTGGATGTATGTTTGAACCAAGATTTATATCAATGGATGAGCTAAGTGCTCAATCCCATGAAAGGTGGCTCAAGAATGCAAAGGTATTCCCTTTGTCTCCATCATCACTAACTATGTGAAGTTAACAAATCATGTGTGTATTAATCGATGTCTAGATCATGTGTCCAATCTCTCAAAATAGGTGGCTCAAGAATACAAAGGCTAGCTAGTCCTTTGGGTCCATCATTGCCCTATCATGTGAAGCTGAATAGAAAGATACCATTATAAGATGAATGTCATATGAGATGGCTCATGAAGCCTATGAACGTGTTATAATATGATAATGTTAGCGTGGATAGCTGACTGTAACTAGAAACTAGGCTAATGTTGACCACTTTGAAAGATGGATATTAGACTTGTTTAGAAGCCCCTCTAAAATTGGAATGAAGGCTTAAGAAGCCACTTGGGTATGTAGGAATAAAACTTGTATGAATTTTACTTGAAAGTAATGTCAACCACCTGTAGATGGATTAAGGCATGCAACTATTGGGAACATGCAATAAAATGTACTAAACTTAGAAAAGAGAAGGCCCATGTGCCACGCACATTGCCCCTAATAACTGGTGTCTAGAACATAGATTCTAAACTAAAAGTTTTATCAAATTCCATGTCTAAACTATAAGTGGAAACTCTCATGCCATGCATGATTCCCCCTATATCTAGATTCTCTAAGCAAATAAGTGCTAAAAACTACTATATTTTAGATTATACTATTATGGAAAAACCATGAGTGAACTCACCCTTCTACTTGATTTTGGAAAAACTAGAAAATTTTTTGTCTAGACACTAGTGTTATAAACTGGACACTTCGAGGTCTAGCACTATAGTCCCATTTTTGGTGTTATTGTCTAGAGCCAAAGCTAAAAACTAGATTATGTTCTATGTTGTCTGCTTGTACTGAATTCTGGAATCTAGGTTGTGTATTCTAAAACTACATTTTTTTACCATTTAGGAGTTCTCTTCTTTGTGAAAAAACCCCTATTTGTTTCCCCCTCTTCTGGGGGTAGGAATGAAGACCTTGCAATGACCACCCTCAGAATAAGAAGCCCTGTGAGTGTATTAAGCTATGAAAATGTTTGATATAGCATTGATATTCATGATCTCAAGATATAACAAAAGTTGTATAGAGAGATTGTTAGATCCACAAGGGTATGCCTAGATATATATAACAATGTAATAGCATGTGCATAAAAAGAAAGCTAGAATGTGCAATGTTAGTTGTTAGTTTGTTAGTAGCATGGAGGGATTGAGCATGATGTCCATCATGGCATCCAAGAAATAAGGTAAATGAATGATTTGAATCATGGCATTGTACATACAAAGAGAAATAATCAAGTAACAAGAATAAAAGTCAAGAAGCAAGAAACACATAAGGGTGGCCAAGGGACCAAATAGACATGCAAGGCATACAAGGCATGTTCAAATGTTGCATACACACAAAATGGGAATAAGCAAAGATTGGCACAAAGGCCACAAGCACATAGAAGGCACACACAAAGGACATTGGCAAATGTCCAAAGGCACACACAATATAGATAGAAGTAAAGGACATTGGAAAATATCCTAAAACACAAGTAGGAAGAAAATAAGAGATGGAAAATGCAAACACATCTAGCTAATCAAATCACAAATGGAAGCATATAAAGTACTAGAAATATAGACAAGCATCTAACTATGGAAATCAAGAAGCAAGAGTATACAAGATATTTGGTACAAGACTAATGTATATGCTATGAAATACAAAAGTGTGATAAATGTTATTGGATGTCAATGTAATATATGTGTAAGCAAGTAAGGTACATACTACACAAGATGTCTAGAGTGTGGAGTGTGAGAATGACATAACCTAGATGGTGTAGTCATGTAGAGTGTACCCCTAGTGGGTAGATGTATCGATGTGTAGTTGGAATGTAAAATTAAGATGCCCCCTCAATGGGTGGAGTAAAGCAATGAAGGATCTAGATGTACTACACACACTTAAAGAAGATCAAGTGAAGCATGGTAATATAGATAAATCAATAAACAAGTAGTATAGAATAGCGTAATGTAAGTTTAGCATAGTGTTTTATCAATGTAAGAATATAGATGATGCATATAATTGACATGTTTTTATATTTTTAAATTTTTGTATTATTTTTATATTTTTGAAATAAGCTATGTTCAATCAAGCAGAAGAAGACTATGTACAAGAAATACTATAAAGGAATGATACTAATCAATGAGTCTCATTTGAGACCCCTTATCATAGTGTCTAGTATCAAAAAGCATAATTATGCATGATCATGAGACATGATGGAAATGTTAAGACTAAGGCTTTGAAAGTGGGATATGTTGTAAATGTTCTAAAATTTGTGAAGTGGAAAATGATTGTAGGGATCCTCTATAACTCTGAGAAGTAGATGCAACTATAGGGCTCTTAGGGACCCATCTGTAATTAGGAGAAGCTCTTTGAACATGTGCTTGATGTGTAGATGCATGAGATCTTAAGGAAACTACTCTAGGTGGGAAAATTGTAGCTAGAATTTGTCTATAATCTTAAAGTTATGGAGGTGTATGGACCCTATGTACTAGTGATGGAGCTAGAACTAGTGTTGGAACTAAAACTAGCATTGAAATCGAAAGTGGTAACTCATATGGAACTCTAGTAACTGTAATAACCTAATTTGAATGAATGAATTTCATGCATAGATGCACTATAGATGGAATCACTCAGAGTTTTTGTATCCAAGGTCTATCAAGTAACATGTCAAAGACTCCTACACTAGGAACTATAGTGAATGGGGTGGTCATGCATGTAGGACCAACCTATAAAGGGATGAGGATCACACCCAATGTAGTCTGACTATTTCTAATGAATATACTAATAACTATATTTATTATAGTGATATCATGTTTTATATATATCAAATACTGTAGTAGTGTCATAGTACACATATTAATGCTAGATCCATTGTCAATTAGAACACTATGAATGGGATGATCATGAATAAAATCCATAATGAAGAGTGCATGATAATCAGTGTTATCCTCGATAATCTCCTACTTGAAAAAGGAGATGGAAGAAGGTTGAAATGAAAGGTACCAATCATGTGGCTCAATGGATGTGAATTGGTTACAAGTGCCCTATATGTAGCTAGTGGAAGATGTGCCTGATATGCATGATGTACACCTGATGTGTCTTATACCTATGACTTGCCATGTTATGGAAACAAATTTGAAAAGATTTTAAGTGACTTATCCTGTGTTGGTTTGGCCTGAGGAGGCTCAACTAAAGTTCTTAGATCAATATAGTTGGCATCAATTAAATCTTATATCTTATCCCTGAGACTAATACATCTATTTGTAATATGGCTTGGTGCCTTGTGAAAGTCACAAACTTCATTCTGATCATATCCCTGTGGAAGAGGCTTTGTTGGATCAACTTTTCTAATAGGAGGTAGAGAAATGATATTACATTCAAGTAGCTACTGTAGAACTCTAACTGGAAAAATTGGTAGATTTGTAAAAGGTCACCGAGGAGGTGCTAATAATGTGACTCTCTATGGGGGATTTAAAGCCACATTGACTATTTGTTAATTTTGTCCTTTATTGTCATTGAACTTGACCTTATATGGGACTTTGATATTACTCGTATTAGTTATATTTGATACACTTGTGTACTTGAGTTTGCCTATTAATATGAGTTTGATTTCTCATTATTTTAAAGTGTGACATAATTTAGTGAAAGAAGAGAATCTTTTAAACATTATTATCTAATGTAAAACTGGTAGAACACTTTGTTTGAAGATGTCTTATAACTCCTGATCTGCCATAGGGATAGTCATCTTAGACAATATGGTCGTATATATGAGAACATACTCAGTGAGAGGTTCATTTGAATTCTATTTTTGTTATGCAATTTGAGCATATGACACCTTCTCACTGATGTTGATACTGAAGTGTGTTATAAACATGTTAGCAAGAGGATTGAATGCATTGAACAACTAATTCAATAAACTGTAAAACCATTATAGTGCATAATCCTTGAGGCTCCTTGGAAATAAATTATTTAATATCCAATCATCTCATATATAATCCAAACATGTTACATGAAAGGCTCTCAAATGTGTCTTTGGATCACCCTTGCATTGCAAAGATTTAGCTTAGGTTGTACAGATCTAGGTGGCAAGGGTGTAGTAGTTATATGTCATGCCAAAGGTATATGTAATAAAGTGATAGAATCTAATGCATGTGTAGATCTAGTGGTACATTGCTCAAAATGTTACACCTTGGATTAAAGAGATTGAATATCTTGCACAAGTGTTACCACATCAGGAGATAGGGATGTAGAAGCTACAAATGGTGGCATAGAAGAAGTTGGGTTTTTATAGGGGGTTATTGTGACATAGTTGCCCCCTAGTGTTATGTGTAACTGGTGTTTCTCTAGTTTGAGAAGATTCAACTTATTTGGATTTCTTTAGTTCCATGATATATTTCAAGACCTTAGCATGATAATGGGGCTATTCATTGAGTCTTTCTCTAAAGTTTTATAGAATTAAAACTTCATTGTCAATAATGGGTGGAAGTGGATCAAAAGTCTGATGTGATGGAATATGATCATCAATATGTGTGTCATCATTATTATTCTCATATTTCTCATTATCATAATCATGTTCATTAAATTTTGTGTAATTTGGATGTGCAAGATCTATAATAAGAACTGAAAGTGGTTACTTATCCATTATATAGGAACAAGTTGCAAGAATCTGGTTGAATTCAGGAGGGTTGCCACTAAGTCTTGCACTTCATCTCAAGTGGAAAGATGTAAGTAGCTTAGAGGGCAGAAGGAATTTTTTTTGAAAAATACCAGAATAGATTACATAAAAATAAGCTAAATAAGGAATTGGAATGTGCATAGAAAAGGATATCGAACTACAAGTATGTATAGTGATAGATCAAGATGCAATAGGACTGAGTGTATGCAATTAGGGATTTTTTTAAAAATATTATTTGCATAACAATATGAACTTTTGAATTTGAAAATGATTTTTTGATCTTAATATTCAATCAAAATTTGCAAAAAATAAGAGGAATATTCTAAAAAAATACTGGAAATTAAGTGATCTAACTAGGGTTTGAAATGATTTTTTTTCAAAATTAATGTAATAATTTGAAATTTTGACTAAAATTTTGTAGATATTAACTTTAAAAATTTAGGAAAAATCTAAAAATATTTCTAAATTTAGCAGAGTTTTTTTCTTAGTGATCTGGAAGTGATTCGTGCAAAAGGGACCTAATATGTTGAAACTAGGGTTTGTCTACTACCATATTCTTTCTTATTTTCATATCAATCATAAGATAAACCATATTATAAGTGTGAATCACTCAAAGAACAACCCATATGTAATATTTTTCAAGTTAAAAACTAGATCATTATATACCTTTGCATATAGTATATTTCACCCTTGTGTGCACATTAGCCAAGACCTAGGGGAAAAATACATAAGTCTAAAGCCCTACTTGGAGTAATAGATATGTAGGCAACACTCATTGATAAAGAGGTCCTTAAGGTCGGCTCAGCACCATGATCCCACTAACCCATTATTGGAAATGTATAAAGATCTAAGGTGAAGATCTAGGGTTTGATCAATATACAATCATCAACAACTTATGTGTGTAAATAAAAGACATCAAAAAAAGGTGATAAAAAACCCAAAAGGCTCTAGATAGTCCCTTATAAATACAGTGAATATTTTGTATAGGATAATTGTGTCAAGATCAAGAAAGAAGTGTCTACACAAATCTCTAAGCCTCCAAAAACAATATTTATAGAATTTGACATCTGGATCCTGATCTTGTCCCTACATATTTCCATATTTATATTTCTCATAGCTACCTGTACATTTTAGATAAGCTAAGTATTATCCCTTCTTCCTGTTTATGTAATCAAACTATTATTTTGAGTGTAATTTTTATGTTTAGCATTACTCAACATTTTAATCCAAAATATTCATTTATATAAATTTCTAATTAATTGGCTTGCTCTAAAATAATATTATCCATTCTTGTGTATAAGCTATTCTACCCTTTTAACCCTTAACACCACATATCCAAAAATGGTTAAATAACATGCAAAAAACATGCACACAAGGAAAATGACAATGTATCAACAACAATAATACCTAATTATTGGCGAGGGAACACACCATTAAAGGAGGGTGTTACAATATTCAAGATCTCATATTTCTCTAATACCAAATATTATTTTTTTTGTGAGTTTTCAAACAAAACTCAATTGATAATATTCAATCCATGAAGAATTACATATAGGTAAATCATCTCATAAAATTTAAGGATCATGTCTTATCACACACAACTACACAATCCCTATTTTATAGGGATGATTTTTTATCATAAATCATAATGCATTTACACGCACATACTAAATAATATTTCATTTATTAATAATATTAATAGGATCCATGTGCTATATGGAATGCATATGCTATGTGAAGATGTTTAGTGGTGCTTGAAGCGTGAAATTACATGGTGTTATATTTGGAGTTATGAAAAATCCATCCAAGTGATGTGAAGTATGCACATAATGTAAGGATCTATGTGGAGGTCCTCAAAGTGATAATTTCCATAGAGATGTATAAGTTACTAAGGCACGTAAAGACAAGACGTAGGTCTAAATAGATTCACATGGATCAATGTTCATCTCTCATGGAATAATGATATAGTATCTTCTCATTCTATATTCCTCCTAATTATATATAAACTAGATTCATATCCCTATTTCCCCAACTCCATAACATGTACCATCCTCTTTTCATAAATGTTTGTTTACTCCATGCAAATATTTTTTACCTTTTTGTCAACTAATAGTAACTTCATACATACTATTATTTGTTTGATTTGTACGGAAATTAAATAATGTTTCATCCACTAAGTTGTAGGTTATTATTTCAAAATTCAAATAATAGATTTCAATCATGCCTTACATAAAGTATATGCACATAGTTACATGCCATTTATTAAGCCTTGAAATGTGCAATATTCTCAAGTGTCCATATAACCATTTGGTTTTAAATGTTAGGTATCCTATTTTTCCAATTTTTGATCCACTCAAATAGATTGATATGAAATTTTCAAAAAAAAATCATACAATGATTCATATAAATTTAGATCAATGCATGTCTTTCAGTCTTCTCCAATATGCATCTTCTTTTATGCAAACTCCATTTTCTTATGATCTATATAGTAATTGAATTCATCCTTTGTAACTAATTGGTTTTTCTTGTGGTTTCATACCCTAACTCTTTATAGTAATTGGTTACAAAAATAACATTTTAGATAACCTTAGTTTACATGATATAATCCATGTATAAGACTTAACTACCACCTTGAATTGGCATTCAACATTTTTAGGGTACTCACCTAAGATGTATAATGGGTTATATGTGAGCTCTAGTTAGAGAATACACAAAAAATATATTGTGCATGCAAGAAAGAGAAAGTAAATAGTAAAAATTAACTTAATCATCCATAATATCCATAAAAATACATAACATAAAGTTACACAACATATCATCATCACTATATTCATAAAAAAATAATTAGAAAAAATAGTATGGGAGTTCCCATCTACATTTATTGTCTCTAGAGAATTGTTTATATAGGTATGATATTATACATCAAGGTAGTTAGATACACACATCACTCTACCTTATCCCTATGTATAAAACATAACTTATCCCACCCCCAAAATGCTTATATATTTAGTGCACTAACCTAGGTACATGGACCATAACCCAAAAGGGGTCACATGTCCTTATACAATAAAATAGATAGGTGTACCATTGTAATACAAAATAATAAATTATATTTTACCAAGGTTATTACATAGTGCCAACATAACTATCTAAAAATATTTTTGTAAAGAAACACATCATATGGAGCATTTAATTTTCCAAGATGATCTCCATGATCTCACCATCCTTCTTGTATTCCTTATCACACTCTTCTAACTAAAACAATAAGAGCTTTCATGTTAGCTAGGTTTTTATTAATGGATTGATATTATGATCTATTGATTCAAATTATGAGCCAAGTATGAAGAAAATTATCAAATAATTCATTCACTTCATCCCACATCTCCTTTGGGAGCTCATTAACCCCTTGATGTGAATGTGAAACTCATGAAAAATGTGGTTCATCATATACCCAATAGCCTGATCTTCCTAATTAAATTATGTATTATTCTTCTCCTCAATATAATGAGGCCTCTTTATCTCCATAAAAATATTCCATATAAACTTGGTCCTTAATGTGATCTAAATGACTCAATATAGTTATGTTTTGTTAACACAAAAAGGCTCAAAATTACATGTCTTCTAAGATCCCAATGCCCTAAATAAATGTGCATAATCCAAAAATAATAATATCATTATGAAGATATATTAAAATTTATTTATGATGGTTTTAAAATGGGATCAAATAGATTCTATATGAAAGGGTTATATCCTTTTGAATTTAAAGTCTATAACTCAGATTTCCCTCTAAAAGTGATAAAATTCAAAATATAAATAACAAATTTTTTTTAAAAAGGGCAAAAAAACATGATTTATTCACTTATCACTCTTAAATCAATTAAAATCCTCTTAATTTTTTTTGAGATGACCACTTTAATCTACTGACACTTATCTTTCCATGTTTTCTTAGGATGTATGACAAGCCAAAATTTATAAATAATAAAAAATTGACTTCTAATGAAACTTAGATACATGTCATCCAACTTAACCCATTTTTCATGAGTTTTTTAAATTTTTGAATTCCTTTGAATTTCAAGTTGTATGAATGAAATCACATTATACCATATGGCACTAACATGCTATAAATCCAAGTAATAATGCAACCTTAACAACTAACATGTAGAAACTACTAATAGTCCTCCTAAGCTCTTGTCAAACTACATGTCAAGTTTCCTACCAAGCCATTAAACACTAACCAAAGTATCACATGACAAAACCATACAAATATTTTAGAGGGATATTCAACCTTGATACCTCATTGACCTAAATGCCTTCATCCAAACTATGTTACAAATTAAACCAATCCTATGAGCACACCCCTATATAGGTTATGTGGGGTTTTGTTAAACCCCTACTTTGAATCCCCCATATGTGCACATGCAATCAACTATTGATCCCATCATGTGACCAATAGGGGGGTCACCTTGGTAAAGTGGTACATAACACATGCAATAATACAAGGGTAATTTTATTTGAAAATTATGCATTAATATATTAATGAAAATAGGGTTGGTAGTGTAAAAGTGGGTCTTAAGAATAAAAGGATGTAGTGGTCAATCCATCCAAAAATGGGTGATATTAAAAGTATCATGCTCATGAATTTTATGGGCATTATTTACCAAGTGACCCCCCATGGAATACTTACTCTACCTCTGATCCAAGACTTGCCACTTGGTTCATTTTATGGATATTATTTACCAAGTGACCCCCCATGGAATAATCACTCTACTTCTCATCTAACACTTGCCACTTGATCACTAATATGACCACTCGTTAGCGTCTAAGCATAAAACACTACCAAAATTTAGAGATAATTTCAAAGGGAACCTATTATTTTTTCACATAATTAAAAATAAGCACCTATGTATTTTTAACCTGGGATATTAAAATCCAATTATATCTAAAAAGTATCACACCTAAATAGGATTCTCTTTAGAAACCCTGACTCATCTATGTAGACAAAATCTTGTAGCAGGAGAGCTCCATAACCCTAATTATTTCAAAAAAAGTTCCTACTATCTCAAAAATATACAAGGAATACATATCTAAAATCATAACATCTCATTTTCCCATATTTTTCTATATCTTTCTCTTTATTAAAATATTTGATCCCTTGACAAAAAAAAATTGCAACAAAACAACTCTTCACATTTACTTTGTGCAATCTCTCATCAAAAAAAGGAAAAAAATATTGGTTTTTCACTCTTTATACCATAATCTATGATGGCATGTGAGATTATACAAAAAGGTCCTTAATCAAACAATAATGAAAACTCCAAAATAAAAGAAAGTATTAAAAACACTAGGATTCAATCCATCAAATCAAGACATTTTATCTAATTGCATAGTGTTACATTTATAGGGTGAATATATCCTACAACTAAGGAGACATTTCTCATCTTAATTTCTACAGTATCTCCTTATATCTCTCAATGTTATCCCTAATACATTTTACATGAGTTGTATTATCAACTCAATTACATTATTGTTTTATTTACTCACTATATAATATATTATGAGCACTAACCTATGTGATTATTACTTCATGTAATAATCACTCACATTATTTTATTACTAGCCTAAACACTATTGTTCATCACAAATGTGAACACTAACCTAGATAATCTTAATAGAAAGCACAACATAGATACATGGTGGTGTCAAAAGATACCTTGAAGAATAATAACTTAATAACTATAATAAAATGAATGAAAAATATGTTTGAATAGGTTAAATGTATTTAATTTATGTACATCATAAAAATATGATAAAAGGTAGGCCAACTTTAATTAAGACACTAACCTTGATAAAATAAAATTACACTTGCAAGGTATACACTACACAATTTGGAGGCTGCATATCCCAAGTTACATGTAACATAGTGGACCCAATGGACCCAATGGAATTCCATAAGTGTTGTCAACTCCAAGGGATTCATAAATATGGGTTTCAAAGAAAATAATGTTATTATTGTGAATCTAACATGTTGAGTAGATTAGTTTTGTAGATACCTAATTTTAGTATAAGCCATGTAGTTGAAGTGTTTTTATCATACTTTCATATATTCAGTTCATTTTATAACTCTAAGCTCTTATTGGTTTATTTTATGTGTTTATGAGATAATTTAGATGAAAAAATACTATGAAGGGTTTAAGGTACAAGCCATGTTATCACTATGTATTTTTCATGTTTTCATGCACTTGGTTAATGTGCATACATTTGACTATTTTTGGTTTTCTTTCCCCTTGTGGTGGGCCCTATATTATCTTCCATTTAATTAGGTTTTCCTTTCAAATTGATTGTATGTTCATTTCAAGTTAATGATAATACCTACATTAAATCCAAATTTATTGAAATCATAAAGATCAATTATTTGTTTACCCCTATATGACCCTTTATTATCTCAAAATGTCCAAAACATTATTTTAAGGGTTTTATTTAACTATAAACATGGGTCTAAAATTAAAATCTGACCATAATTGTGGACCCAATATTATGGCCATGTACCTTATGGCTCTTTTGTGTCATTTTCCATGTTTTTGATGCCTTGTTTTTTAGATTTCATTATTTTTTATGGTCATCTTGTTTTAAAATGTGGCTTTCACACACTTGTCAAGGAATGGAGCCTATTTCTACAAATGTACCCTAATTTATTTATGATCCTTAAATCATGAATTACATTAATTATATATTTTGTACACTTCTCAATGAGTCTACACATTTATCATATTATGCTATCATTCCTTGTTTCTATCCATTGGAGTCTTAGGGTTATATACTTATAAGTTAAAATAAGGTTACATTAATGAACATATAGATTTTTCATTGATTATCTAGGGAGAGAAGGTGAAGTCATATCTTTCACTTATGTTGGGTTACTCAAATGCGTAAAACTACATGAGCCTTGATTTTGAGCATGTAGGATATGTAGCTACAACCTTCAAAAAGGGGCTTGGGACACTACATTTGCACATTTATATATTATTGCGATGTTTTAGAGAATTAGCATTTTATCAAAGAAGAGCTAATTTTGAGGACCATGATTAACAATTCTATGAATAAAAAATAGATTCTTAGTCATTTGCCTCTACCAAATCATCCCAAAAAGTTTTTCACCTCCAAAATTAGAATTTCCACAATCTTAGTAGGAAACCACAATCACCAACATGTTTTCATAATTACGGTTATGATTTTGGTTGTCTTTATTGGTGGTCCAAAATGCTAGTCAAATTATAAAACTTTTTTCAATTTTCAAAAGATTATTTAAGTTCATATTATTTTTTGAACATGTTATTCACTATTTTTAACCTCTAGCAGTGCGTGTGTAAGTAAAAAAATGAGTATTTCTCTTTGAATCTCCTTTTTCAAGTTTAAAACATCTAAAATCTCAATTTTGGAAAATTTCATATTTGAATTTATTAGTGTAGTTAATATATTTACATAAATTTGTATTATGCCTTAGATTTACATAGTTGGATTAATGTTATTCACCCTTGAGTCACTATTTAGTAAAACACATGTGGTTCATCTTGGTCTTTATTTCTTGAGACTTCTTCCTTGACCATTTTCAAAGCATACCAAAGTGGCTTGACCCTTTTTCTAACATTAAAAAATTGGTTAAGTTGTTTTTGGGTCCTTTGTTCCATCATGGCATGTCTTCTCATGCCTTCATCATCAATTTGTATGCTTACCATGGTTAGCCTAGGCATAAATGTGTTTCAATTTGAACTCAAATATGCATATATATACACATGTACCCTAACCCATTTATCATCTCCTATAATATAATATCTTCATAGACATTGATCATATCCATCACACACTTTTCAAGTATTTTACATTTTTTTGTTTTTATTCTACTCATATCTATCAAAGACTTGTGGTTGCATACTTGTATTAATGTAAGCATTTCATTTAGTGAAGGAGCATATAACATATTGATTATCATAGGGAGATATGGTGGATGATTCTTTGACATTGTGATGAGTTACTCAAATTCATAAAATTACATGATCCTTGATTCTCGAGCATGCACAATATATAGAGAAACCTCCACTCAAGGGCCCCAAGCCACTAATTATGTATATTTCCTTTATTCTTGGATTTATTACTATATATTATGTATGGATTAGGGTTAAAAAAATGATAAAAGTTTATAATATTTAATCACATCATTCTAATCATCAAAGAGAGGATTTTGGACTTTTTTTTTGATGAAGAGTTTTAATTTTTTTTTAACTCTAAGGATCTATAAATTCATTTATAGACCTACCTGACCATTTCCAAGTGAACCTCCCTCTTTCATATTCCATTTCTAATCACTGCCATTTTTGGAACAAATCAAAATTGGTCATCATATAATATCATTTCCATCTTTCTATGAACTCTTATACAATGCTTCAAATCTTATTTTCAACATCATCAGTAGTTGTCAGAACTTAGATAATTTATATTTAGGGACACATCTCTCTATCTTTCCATTTCACATTCCAATCTTCAAATTTTCAATGTACTTAAATTCAATCTCACACTAAATTAGGTCTTTATTATTTTATTTCATGTATTAATATATTTAGGCCCAATTTACCCTTTGTGTTCCTCTTTCATTTGGGCTTTTTAGTGTTTTTAACACTTGTGAACCCTATACATAAGACATTTTGGTGAACCCAATATTTCATACCACCTAGCCTTAGGGTTTCATATCCTTATCCCTATAGGGATTGATCTTTTTGAGATATAATTTTTTGTGATTTCTATTAACTCTCTCTTGTTTGTGCCTTATCGCACTTCTCTTTTCTTAGACCATTTCATCTTTTCTAAGATTTGGTTATATTCCCCTTGCTAATACCATGATGACTTTGCTAAGACTTGGTCCTCTCTCCTTTCGTAGCTTATGTATATGCTTGCACTTTTCTCATGGGTAAGTGTGATTTATATATAACATTTATTTCTATGATAGCATAAGTATGGAGGGTTTATATCTTTTATATGTTGTTGGACTTGATGATATGGTTTCTAAGAAAATGTTTATCAATGATTGCACATTTATTTCATCACATATATTATACAATGTTATCTTATGGGTCAAAGCATGATAGTGTTGTATGTGATAACAAATTTATATGTGTTAATGCCCTTATAATTGATAAATTTTAATTCAATCCCTTTAGTGATACATCTTGTGTGGATCATTGTATGATGGCTCATTATGAGGTAGATGTCATAGTAACCCAGAGGGGTAGAGCTTGCAATGCTTCTATCCCTCCTCTTCCCTTTCATCCTCAAGGTGTGGTTAACCAAAATAACCCTCCTAACCTTCCTCAAGCTCCTAGACTTAGAGTGCATGTGGATAAATATTATGGTATTATTGTTCAACTTAATAATACCCGTGCTAAATTACTATCTTAGATTTTCTCTAAATGTCTAATATTTATAAGGATATACTTTATTTGACTAGTGTGATATTACTTTACCACATAATATTGAACCAACATACTTTTATTCTTTCATTAATACTTTACAAGATAATGAAAACCTATTCTATTTTGAATTGGAGGACTTAACCTGTAAATATATTTTAGATAAACATTTACCTTTGTATATTCAATTTATCATTCAGAATAAATGGATTAAGTGTGTGCTTCTAGATAATGATTCGATATTGAATACTTATAGTGAGGCCTTCCTTAATACACTTGGGTTTTTCCCTGATTCTCTTAAATCTTTGGATATGATCATATAAGTGTTTGAAAATCAACTAAAAAATGCTTTAGGAATAATTAAATTTAACATAACTTACATCTTGCTTATATAGTTTCTTATACAATATTACTATAGCTTACATATTATGTGCTTGTTTAGATGGATAAATTGTGTTACTTCACATGTTGGTTACATGACATGTTATATTATTTTCCATGTGATCAATCAAGTTATTTCATGTGTGTGATTTTTCTTTTGCATGTTGTTTTTCATGTATTGTCATGTGTCATCTATATAGGTCCTGTAGTTATTAAGTTGTGACACTAATGTGTGATTGATTTCTTGTTAACTTTGGTCACTTTTATTTATTTTATGGTTTCACTTGCTCAATGTGGTTACATAATTGTGTTTATTTATATTGGTTGACTACACTATGTGGTGTTATATATTGGGTGCCATGATCTATATCATGTAGTTCTTACTTGTAGTATATTATGTTTGGTGCATACATTTCCATAGTTCATACCATGCATCTATCAAGGTACACTAATATTTCATGATTAATTTCTATATATCATCCTACGAGGGGCATATTATTACTATGAGACATATAAAGTGTCCCTCTTTCAAGGGTGCAATCAAGCTATATCACTTTCCCATCCTTTTTTACACCCTTGCTCATAATGATCTAGTTTTGGCATATTAATATTGGGCTACAAGTTACTATTGATATTTATATGATGATATATTTTTAAAATTACTTTTGTGTTTACAAATTACATATCAAATATTATTATATATTTTAATTTCTATCTATCTTATGCATGGTGCACATGACTCTTTCTTTTGAGATGAGTGATATGCAAGAACATCCCTCACCTTAAAAAGGGGGCATATGGTTAGTTTATTTTATATTTCATTACATATTTCATGTGGTTATAATTTATAGATTTTATTGGTTACAAATTGATGCCACATGTTTTCTTATTTTACCAAGAAGTAGATTCTTCCCTGTGGCATTGATCAATGAGATCTAATTTTTAGTCTTTAGTTCTTTAGACACTTGACTAGGGAAATTGATCCCATGATCAATTTTAGAGTTTTCATAGATGAAAACATGGTTTGTGTACTAACATGTGTATTCATTTATTTAATTTTAGTATCTCACTTATTTCATTTGGATACACTTTATTAAATCATCAAGATATTGATTTGCTTATATGGATTTAAGTTTGCTTGCAAGTACACTCAAGATGTTGACATTGGAGTATTCATGGAGTACATAGTTTCCCAAACCCTCTTAGGTATCTCTTGTTTGTTTTATATTGATATTTATATACACACAAAGAGAAAAGTGGGACATTATCTAGACACATAAATTTGGTAAAAGCTATGTAGTTAAAGTGAGTTTTTCATGCTTACACACATTTGGTTCATTTATTTAATCTAGACTTTTATTGGTACACTTTCCCTTCACATAATACCCTTCATAGTATTTCTTCATCCATATTTTCTCATAAACACATGCAAATATGTTATTTTTTTCCTTAAAAATCCACCCAGATATCTTACAATTGATTTTGGTCTATGTTTCATGGGTCTTCTACATTGACCATTTTTAGAGCATCCCAAAATTGGCTTGACCCTTTTTGGAATAGTCAAAAGTTGGCAAGTTGTTTGTGGGTCCTTTGTGCCACCATGTCATATTTTTCCATGTCTTGATTGTCTACTTTCACACCTTTCCATGGTTGGCCTATGTGTGAATGCATTTCAATTTGAATTCAAATGTGCCTATACATGCACATGTATGTTAAGACATTTATCATATCATACAAGCCATACACATTGATCATATCTATCACACACTTGTCAAGGAGCATGCACATTTTATTTTTATTCCACTCTCTATTACTAAAGTCTTGTGATGCATACTTGTACCAAAAGAAAGCTTATGTTTAGTGAAGGATCATATAGAATATTGATTATCATGGGGAAAGAAGGTGAATGATTCTCTCCCATTGCAAAGGGCCACTCACATGCATATAACTATTTGAGCCCTAATTCTCAAGTATGTGAAATATGTAGATAAACACCTACTTAAGAGACTTGGGATGCTAAATTTGAGTATTTATTTAGTCTTGGATGTATTTTAAGATATTATAGATGAATTAGGGTTATATCAAAGGAGAAGAGATTATGATATTTGCACATATCAGCTAATTTTTGAAGAGAGTATTCAGAACTTTGCTACCAATAAGGGATTTTAATAATTTTTAGATCTCAAGGATCTATAGAGACATTTTCAAACATGGTTGACCATTTTCTAGGAGATGCACAATGCCTTGAGTAAGTGATCTCATGGAAGGTGGTGTCACTCATTGCATGGAATCAACTATTTCGTAGGGCACACATTAATTTTTTCCCTTGTTTTAATCAAATTTACTAATAAACTACCCAAGAAATTTATGGAATAAACAAATGATGTGTATTCACAAGAATACAAGAATATACTCAAATTTACTAGTAAACTACCCAAGAGAGTTATGGAACAACAAAATGATGCGTATTCACAAGAATACAAGAATAGATTGCAATTGACATTTTTCAATCCTTAATGATCTATAACCCTTTGGTCAAATAGACTTGGAAGCATATATAACTTGTTAGGTATTTTTTTTCAACCTTCTAGGGGCATCTATGACCCTTAATTTGACTTCATTATCTTTTCATTTATTTTTGGATGAAGTGATATAAACCATCAGCTTCTAGTCTTGAACTCTTTGTAACATTAACATAACAACCATGGTAGTCACACATTCAATAAGGCCAATATGAGAATGTTGAATTGGTTGTGGGACCATTAGGATAATTACACAAGTTCTAATGATAATTTTTTCACCTCATAAATATAAATAAAAAGTATAGATGAAGGTAAGGTAGAGCAATAAAATTTAGACACATGCAAAAAATCACAAACAAACTCTAGAAGAGAATGAGTCAACATGATAAAAAGAAACCATGGTTAATCAATTATATTTAACCCAAAAAAAATGGATGTAATGAAACACATTGGAGAAGATAAAGGCCCACTAATAATTAGTGAAAAAATATGTTGCCCAACCAAAAAAAAATCCATATACATACTAAATTCCCTCCCTCTCATGACATTGCGACATATTTAATGTAAGGAATGCTTTTTTTTAAGGAGTGGGACCCATCATCTCATATAGAGGTAAAGACACCAAAATAAAATTAAAATATATATCTTGTTTGCATTATTTTTTTTAAATCAAAGAAATTGTAAGGAATGTATGAAACAAGTCTAAAGTAAATGCCATTTTTTTTTAAATTAGGTCATCACAAAGAGCATATATGGATGAATTATTCCAATTTATTAGAGATAAATAGTCTATATTTGTATAATGTATATCCCAAAGGCCCTCTAACTAGCAATTACCCCCATGGTGCAAGAGAAGTCAAAGGTTAGATGTAAAAGTTCTTCATATTAGTAAATGATAAAGAATTTTAATTTTTTTATTGTATATAAAAATAAAGTTGTTCATATAAAGTGTATTGTATGTAACAATAGTTAATAATATTTATATATTTTTCTTATTTTATATAACAATAATTACAAAGCTATAATTATTATGAATGGTGTGAAAGATGTAATTTTGTCAATCTTTTTTCCTCTAATTTTTGAAGATTTACATATTTGCTTTCTTTCATTATTTCAAAGCATTCAAAGGTAAATGTAGGAGAGATATACATGTCACTAATTGAACATACTCTTAATACGGTAGTAAGTGTTAAGCCTTGGTGATCAATATTTCTAATATCAATTGTAGCTTTATTGTCATTCCTTGTGTTGTGTATGGTTAGAGCCCATGGCCCATATCTATAGGGCTATATCTATATCTATATATATATGTATGGGGTAGGGGTGCCCCAAGACATAGTTAATATAAATCATGCCAATTAAAATATATACCATGGGGTGTCCCTACCATCTATGTCTTCACTCTATATGTTCTTTTTGCCATATAAAATCTAGATGAGCCTTCTGGATTTTCTTGAGCATAGCCCCGTATATCTATCTAGGACTCTTGAGCATAGTGAATAGGGTGTTATATTGAACATAGTAAATACTTATCTTCTATTGAGCATAGGATGGATGTCTATATAAATAAGGTTTTTTTGGCCCTCTATATAAACTAAACTCTATATGGGAGTTTGAGGCTTAGAGTTTAGAGTTCATTATAATTAGTTATATACAGAGGGTCCCTCAACTAACTCTATCTAACTCCATATATATAGAGATGGGGGCCCTCTAACTCTATCTAATTACCATTTCCAATAATCATTTTTCCCACCACAATGAAGTCATGTTGCTCGGCCACTAATATGCTTATACACAGTACAATATTATGCATGTCACCACTACCTTCAACCATTTTGATAAATACCTTGTGCAACAAATGCCTAATTACATTTATTTTGTGTGTGTGTGTGTGTGTGTGTGTGTGTGTGTGTGTGTGTGTGTGTGTGTGTGTGTGTGTGTGTGTGTGTGTGTGTGTGTGTGACTTGGTTCTTGTATTTATATAACAATAGAAATAGCAATTGTAATTACAATTGTAGTTGTTGGCATGGATACTTTCATGTTATAAATAATGATTATATACATCTAGATTTATTCGTAATTGGTGGAAGCATTTTCTAGAACATACCTTGTTACTTTTATCTTCAAAGAAAATTTTTACCCATTTTCACATGTGTCTATGCTTATAAATGTGATATATTATGTATACATAAAACATGTACCATCTATGGATTTTAAACAAACTACATCAAGTTACTAGGTATCATTTTAATTCTTACATATTTGTATCTGAAGTGGTTAGAATTTGATGTCTGTTCAAAATCCAAGAAATAAAAAAGGGATAGAACATCCTCCAGGTCTAGCCATGGTAAAGTATATGATTTTTTGGGTATATCATATCTATATCTCATTGTGATAAGAGTCTTGCACCATGTCAACAATCAATCAATCATGATGTGGACATTGTTAAGGTGTCTGTCAGCAATAAACACGTTGCCAAATGGTATATTCTTTTTCTTGTCTCTTGTGAGATGAATATGGGGGTTTCATCCCCTATAGTTAATTAATATAAAATATATTATATTAGGGTAGATGCAAGATAATGGGGGATAAAAGTGGAGGGGGGGGGCGGGGGTATAAAGTGACATCTTTTTTCTGAAAATAGCAATAGTTGAACTTGGAGAGAATGTTAGAGACCATTCAAAAAAGAATTTTATAATGACATTAAAACATGAATTATGGAATTTTGAATTTAGTTTATAAATATATAATTTTTTTTAATACCCAGATGATAAAAGTGTGTAAAATATATGCATTTATGAAAATATATTGATAATTTTTTGTAAAAAGATAAGGAGAGTGCATGTGTATAAACACACTTTTTTTAAGTAAATGATTGAATTTTTGTATGAAATTTCATATATAGATAAGTGAAATGTCAAATATTGTTGAGAATATTTTGTATTATATATATAATTTTTAAATAATTTTATACATCAATACAATTGGAAAATTGAAACTGCAAATGTAAGAACACAACTTTTTGACCTTAACTTCATGAAAATCAATTTTGTTAAAGCATAGTTGACAATGTGTAGATTGTTGAGATATAAATTTTATAAAATTTTGATTAATATTCAAAAAGTTTTAAGGGAATTTGTGATGATATGTATATAGGCCATAATTAGGTATGTAATGTTTAAATTAAGTAATAATTATAAATAATATTCTAACATTAAAAAAAATTATATATTCTAAAACTACACTTTCTCCTCTACAAACACATATATTTTTTTAAATAATAAAAGCTACTTGATCAGATGTGTCGAAAAAGATGAAAAAACACCTAAATTTCTTAGAAACTAAGTGGGTTGCTCCATGACCAGTTTCAAAGTAGGTTCAGACCTCTCCATAACTATACCCAAGGTAGATTTGGAGGGAAAATGAAAAAAAATGTAATGTTTAAAGGGCATATGCCATTTACAAATGGTGTACATCCTTTATAAAGGGTGTATGCCCTTTTCAAAGGGCATGCACCCTTTATAAAGGGAATCCTTTTAGAGTGAAATTTTTTTTTCCAATTTTATGTTGTTAAAAGATGCATATATATAATTTACAACTAGAGGTTGTTGTTAAGAATCTTGGACTGAATTTTTTTTTCCATGTTTGATGTTTTGCAAGCATATAATTAGTAAAATAAATGTTAAGTATTTATTATACTTTAAAAATTATTTTATTAAATATAAAAAAATAGGGCCATTCAGCATCTTCTAAAATTGATTACAGAGTTATAGGAGTTACCATTCAAAAGTTTTTTTTTCAAATTTCATTCCAACCAATACTTAATTTTTAGAATTTTAAGATCAGAAGATAGAATGAGAAATGAGGTTACAAATCATGTTATGTATGTAATAGGTCTATGCCATTGATTATGCCCCATATTTAACCTAATTGAGTATGCCCTACCTACTTTACTTACTTGAGTATGCCCTACTCGATTGAATACCTGAGCTTGAAGGTGGATTCATTAATAATTTATGGGTTTTTCAATCACTGGGTCTATCAATATTCATAAATGATTGCTCTGTATCATGTAACTTATAACATACATGGCATTTATCACATACTTATTACATATATGTATGCATTCACTCATACATGACATCTTCCTATAATCATGATACAATAACTTATACTTGACATGAATATAGATAATAACCCTAATAGACTCCATTTGAAATAGAATAAATCAACACAACATTCAAATTCATTCCAAAAATATACCACACTCTAAAACAAACTTAAGATAGATGGTCAATTTATGCATTATTTCAAAGTCATGTAGAATAAAGTCATATTCTACCACTCTATATTCACATAGAAAACTCCCTTATTAATCCTCATCATCCATAATCACTCCCTCATCAACCCTCATATTCATGTTTATCATCCCTATTCATTCCCTCATTGGTTCTCATTGTCCCTCATTATCCCTAACCACTCCCTCATTGGATATCATCATCCTTCATTATTGTTAATCACTCCCTCATCACCCTCATCATCCCTAGTCACTCCCTTATCATCCCTCATTGTCATTAATCATCCCTAAACACTCCAAGTCATTAAAACTCATCAACCCTAATCATAACTAATCACTCTCTCATCATCTGGAGCATCATCCCTAGTCAATCCTTCATCATCTTTCATTGGACCCCTCATCATCCCTAATCACTCCATAATCAACCCTCATTATCTTTCATTAGACCCCTCATCATCCCTAATCAACCCTCATCATCCTTAATCATCCCTAATCACCCCCTTCTCATTTGTCCTCATCCCTTAATCTCCCTAACAATTCCCTCATTATCACTCATCATACCTAATCACTTTATCACCATCCTTAGTTATTCCCTTATCTAGTAGAGTGTGTTCCAATCTAGTAGTCAGTATAAATTTGTTTTAGACTGAACAATATCTTTTTTAGATGAATCTTGAATGGTGTTTCAATTCCTTTTATTTTGATTGGAGTGTACTAGGGTGATTATTCTCATTTATGTCTAGTATATTAGATAGGGTCACGATGGATTACTCTAGGAAGATTATTGAATGATTTACATGGTGAAAATAAGATAATATCCTCTTTGCACTTACATGGAAAAAAATCATTTTGAACTATGAGGGATGATGAAGAATGGGGATAGATTAAAAAATCACCTCTTTGCACTTACTTTGTATGAGGTGAAATCCTTCTTCTAGACATAGTTATTTCCAAATCATTGAGAAAAAGGGCCAGATCATTTTGGATCTTCTCATGCTTGTGAGTTATTCTCAAAAAATGATGTGGGTCATGAGTATAAATTATTAGAATTTATTCCATTGACTTTGCTATGACATGATTTCTCCTTGCATTGAAATATTTGTGCTTACATATTAATTATGATAGGAAAGTGGAGAAGGGGTTGAGTTGAACTACCAATGTTTGCGTCATTCCTATGTAGTGTGGTCTCCATAATGTATGTTTAGTATTTATCATTTAGTTTTCATTTTTAGGGTTTAGGGTTCAAAGTTTATAGTTTAGTATTTGGAGTTGATTATGTAGAGAGGCTTACAAAGAGAGTTAGTCAAGCATTAGTCAAGAAATCATGAAAAATGCATTAAAGACATAACAATACTTAGCCTATTTATTCATGCATGAATTACAAAAGATAGTAATAAATAATTGAAAGAAAGAAACATCGATTACCTTCCCAAATGGATTCACCATACAAGTACAGCTCAAAAGCATGTTCTCTATTGATCAAGATTTTTTTTCTTCATCAACAATGGTGGTAGTTCCTCCCATGTCTCAAGAATTCTTTACATAACCTAGGCTCAAAGTAGAGAAATCTTAAATCTAACCTATAAAATGAAGCTTTCTAATCAAAAATAATGATCAACACAAAGGATTGGAAAGATAATTTAGCATTATAACTATGCACAAATCAAGCTTAAAAATAATGTTCAAGGCCTCTCTACTTATATATTTTTGAGATTGATCAGGATCAACCATGACCATCCATCTCAAGATTGAGATGTGTGGCCATGAATTAATCTAATTATATAATAAAATCCATAAATATCCCTCATAAATATTTGGGATAGAGGGGAATTTAAGATGCATGGAGGATCTTATTGAGGCATGGGAGACCCATAATCTTGATATTTTATGCATTTATGGCTTATGGATGCCACCCCATATGATGATGTCATTAGGTGATGCAATTAATAAAAATCAATTTCCAAAAATAAATATTTAACAACTCTCATGGAAAATCCAATTAAGCTCTTGATTTAGATCAATTAACATTAAACAAGGTTCATCAACATTGTGCAATTATTTGGAAATTGGCCCTCAATTAATCAAAATGGTCAGAAGTCATATTAATAGGTCATCATTTGACTCGAGAAGAATTAGAAGGTGATGTTAGATGCATTAGAACTGTATTCCTATTTAGGATGCTTAGAACATAAAATAACAAAGGTATGTGACATGTACCAGTGAATTAGAAGAAAAGAGTGATCCAAAGAACAAAAAGGCAAAATTATCATTTTGACTTGAAATGAATTGACCAAAGTTAGGCATCACATAAAATGCATTACCCTATTTATGGATACTTTGACCTAAATTGGCACTTTTAAATGACAAGTTTGAACCATTTAGGGTGTTTTAATGATTTTGACCTAAAATGTGCACTTGAGTGTAATTCGAGTAAGATTGATAATTTTAACACAAATGGTGTAAGGAATTAGATGTCTACATTTTGCCTCTATTTTAGGTGTAGTGAAACATTAAGATGAAGCAACATCTTTTCAAATAAAATAGTTGTCAAGAAGAAATTAGAAATGACCCATGATGTCCCTTCGAGAGGATATATTAGGATAAAAGAGAAGTATGGACTCTTAAAAAGAAAGGAATAATAAGAGATTAACCCATGGAATAGATCACATCCAAATGAGCTAATGCTTGCACGCGTGATTACCATCAATGATCAAAATATAATTTAGATGCATAATAGGCCCTAGTAGATGGGGGGAATGGGAAATATACAATCCATAAATTTAAGTGACACATTTTAAACATACCCAATTTGAGAGTACAAGTTGTGCACTTATGACATTGATCAATATCGAGACAGGTTACACACTAAAATATTGCCATCACAGGCATTAGTGTGGACAGCCTATAATTAGAGGAAAAGAGAGAATGTTATACATCAAGAAGGGAAGCACCACTAGAATGGGGTCTCCAAAGATAAGATAATAAGAGGTACTCTAGTAGAGTAAATATGATCATGATAAAATAGTTTTTCCCCAATAGGGTGAATTTTGATCATTTGATAAAGAATAAATAATGGTTTGCCCCTATAGAGCTGATTTGATTCTAAAATTATTTATATTTTATGCCCCAACATGGGAAATTAGAAATAAAAATATCTCAAGGATATAATCCAACAAATAAGTTAAAGCAAATGGGTGAAAATGTACATGCGATGGTGTAATGGCTTATAAATCCATATAAAACCCAACATACGAGAATGCACAAAGTGATGAGAGATATAAAAAGAAGAATGGAGATGGCTGAGTTGATTCCAAATGTACAAGATAAGTGGACACTACCTACATAATTCCATGGACTCATGTTCTAACATGAACTTCAGGCCAATGTAGTTCACCCTAGTTTGGGAGAGAATGGAATGATGAATGATGAAACCTAACCAATAATTGATTAAACTCATAATGTATGTGAGGAGATGAACATCTAAGCATAGAGTTGAGTGCTAAAATACATGATACTTAGATGCCTATTTTCATATTATGAGCCTAGATTATGCAAAGTGTTCTTAAGAACTGTTCATTGGAGTGATGTTGATGTTAAGACTTTGAAACCTGAGCACAAAGTGCTTACTATAGAAAAATAAATTAGGCATCATAAGTATGAATAAATTATAATGACATAATATTCCAATTGCATTGAGCCAATTCAAATGTGAATACCTATAACTAAGGATAATGGTAAAATAATGACCAAGACTAAAGTTACAGCTATTTACATTTAAACAAAAAATCAAAGACAAAGACAAAGAAAACAAGACATCTTAACAACATGAGATCAAGATACGAATAATCAAGATTTATGTGGACCATCAAGATGTATTTAGAAAATAAAACAAGGAAATAAGACCAAAAAGGAAAATAAAAGACCAGACAACAATAATAATCAAATAAACACACACAAAATGTTTTTGATTTTTTGAGTTTTTGAGTTTTTGAATGTTTTACGAATGTTTTTAGAAATTTTCAAGTATCTCAACGTGATTGAGAATTAATAGATATAGAACAGTCTAGCTCATGAAACAGTGAGAGCGCACCAACTTAAAATGCTTACAATGTAATGAGAGTGTATGATAAGAGGGATTGAATTGACCTTGACATGAATCAAGCATGGCCTACATAACCCCAAAATAATCCCAAGTCATAGTAATTCTATCGACACAAAAGGTGATGAAAAATTGACTAGGTCACAAGTTCACAAACAAAGGTGAATGATAAGACAAATGATAATAATAATGACCAGATGATATGGTAATGTATGATAAAAATTTATTGTACCTAATTTTCCCATAGGTGGTTATAATTAGGAAATAATGTCATAATGCTAATTTTCCCAAAGGTGGTTATAATTAGGGGTACCAAAATAACATTGATTTTCACATAGGTAATTATAATCAGTGATACTAGATAAGATGATAGATGAAAGATAACTTATTAGATCAAATGTCTCACTACTACCATAGACTATCATTAAACACAAAATTCTAAAATTATTGAAACTAGATCAAAATCCCCCCATAGAAAGTGCAAGATGAACCAAGGAACCAAGATCAAAATGGGATCGATAAGATGACTAAAATCAAGCGTTGTAGTAAATAAATGTCATAATAAAAATGGTCTAATGAAATGATTAAAAGATAACTAGCTATAGTGGTAACAAAGTTTCCCCCAAGTAATGATTGGATTAGATTGCTCACAAAATGATGAGTGCATTACTTAGGTTGCTCGCAAAATAGTGAGAGTGTAGCAAAGGGGTGATCGAGCTAACCTCAATAGAAATTGAGCATTGCCTACATAGTCCCAAATGACCTCAAGTCAATGTAGTTCAAACAACATAGTTCATGGATCATAATGGTATAATAATGCCTAAAAAAGGTCTATAGGGTTGCCCCCAAGAGACGAGGCATGGTAATGGAAAATGGTAATTGGAAAAGTGAAAAATGGTTTTATTATTCTTACTGACATAGAGATGCACATCCTAGTATATATATGAGACAACATAAATGATCAGATATAAAGTTTCTATCCAACACCCTTTCAAAAAAATTACTCTATCAAGAACTGGCTACAAATTTGGACCTAAATAATGCTATTATGATCCCCATTGGAAATCAACTCTACTACTTTCAAACATTGAGGTAAGATTACTTCATAGCCTAGACAAAGGAAAGTGTTGCCAATGATAAATGATATAAGTGTGTAATGAATAGGTGGGTGATAATGGAATGTATAATGAATGGGAAACAAATGAAAATTAGGACTTTCGGTCACATGTAATGTTGTTGATGTCAGATTTGACATAGATTTGGTTGTGGTAGGGCCGAAGGCCTTTGAAGATGCTCTTGATAGGACCACCATATTTTTTTGTTGTTTGAACTTGAGAGTAGCTACCATCTAATTATGTTTTATATTGGAAGTTATTTTTATTTGGTCTTGAATAATATCTTTAGTATATAGTGAAGAACTTTTATGCTCAATTGTTGGTGCCACAATGAGGTTTTCACCATTGAATTTGTTTTGATTATCCCATAGTGCCTCTGAGAAGGTTTCACAAAGATATTTTAACATTTGACTTTGATTGTATTCTAGTGATTGTGAAAAGGTTTCACTAAAAGATGTTGAGTTTGATCTTTACCTGTCCCCTAGCACCTTCGAAAAGGTTTCACTAAGAGATTATTCTTCTTCTAAATGAATGTGGTCTTGGCCCCCCTGATATTATAAAAATGGTATGTCACCATGGATGTAGTTCAATAAAGTCTGATTTTGTCAGTCCCCCTCAATGTTTGTGGGAGGTGGAATGTCAATATAATGGCTATATTGGGTGGTAATAGTGGTGGGATGATGAAAGGCAGCACAATCCTCATAGAAGATACTAGGAGAACTTGCATCTATGATGAAGTAATCATCCTCAAAACCCATTTAAGGATCACAAATATATTAAAATTGATCTATAAGATAATTATAACCAATGTTGTAACAACTATGACTATAATCTATTTTTGAATCTGATTCTGATGTAAGGGACTTTGAATCTGATGTCACAACTGATGTTGATTCTAGTTCTGATGCTAAATCTAATGTCACTTAAAAAATGGAACTTGAATCTAATATTAATTCTTCATTTAATGTGGTTGTTTCTATAATGCTTAGTTGAATGTTGAATGTTTGATAAGTAATGGCATGTGATGGCATAATGGGTTCAGTAAAAATGAATTCATATTGAAAGGGTTCAACATAGACTAGTTCATCTAAGTGAATCCCCCTAAAGAGATGGAACTACTCAAGGGATGTCTCCACAAAATCATGTCTATCAAAGTGAGACTCCTTAATGAGTGTAAAAAGATCAAGAGACAACTCTATAGATATTGGCTTGTCAAGGAGATGAGGCTCTTTAAAAATAGGTAAAATATTGATAGGTAACTTATCACAGGTTAACTTATCACAAATGGATGTTTCAACAATAAAATTTTGATTTTGGTTCATAATTGGTTGCAAAATATGAATTTTGAACACATTTTGATCCTCATAATATGGCTCTTAAAGAGGTAATGGTTCTTTTTTTGGCTTGAAGATCGGCACAAATTTTCTAAAGTGGGGAACATTTGGTTTAGCGGGAACAATGGTTTGCAGTTCAATAATGGACTCTCCAAAAATTAGATTATTTAAGAAGGGATAACATACAACTAGTTCATCAAATGGAGGTTATTCAATAATAAGTTCATCAAAAACTAGTGATAGGCTAAGAATGGTAATAACTGTATGCTTCTTAGTTTGGTCACTTGTGTAAACTAAAGGAGGAGATCCAAAAATGGTTACAAATGGATGCTTCTTAGTTTGGTTACTTGTGAAAATCAAATGAGGAGATCCTAAAATGGTAACAACTAGATGCTTCTTAGTCTGGTTACTTGTGCAAACTAAAAGAGGAGGTCTTAAAATGGTAATGATTGGATGCTTCTTTGTTTTGTTGCTTTTGCAAACCAAAGAAGGAGGTCCTAAAATGGTAATGATTGGATGCTTCTTAGTTTGGTTGATTGTACAAACCAAAGGAGGAGGTCTTAAAATGGTAATCTTCGTATGTTGTAGAGCACAAATCAAAAGGGAAGGATGAGGATGACATATGACAACTAGCATGGATGTGATTGGTTTTCAATGCATAGGCCCAAAAAGGCAATATCTTTAAACAATATAGATTGCTCATGTCCATCATAAAAATGCTCTACCTTGCAACTAGGGCCATAATAAACCCTATTTCAAGTGTACCTTACTATCATTATTTAAAAAGAGTGTTCTCAATGTTTGATAAGATTTGGACAATGTTTTTCAATTTTTTAAATAAAATATGAATTTTGATCCTTTTATAAACAAACAATTAAGGCACCAAAGAGACTATAAATGGAGGGTGGCTTGGAACCACACATAATTAGAAGATTTGGTTCATAAATTTACCCAACTTTTGGTAAAGTTGTAATCATATAAATTAGAAGAGGGTAAGGTAATTCAAAAATCTAAGGTAAAAACTAGTACACCAAAGCTTATATTTTTCTGATACACCTATACCATAAAATCTAGTTTCAACTTCAACAAGTTAACCCTAGAAAATTAGAGGAAAGCTCTCTAGATTATGAAGAAGATAATATGAACTAAACAACTCAAGGTGTAAAAACATACACAAATCATTAAGTACAAAGCTAGGACCAAATGGGTAGCACAACGTTTACACATGGTTCCAGTAGGATAGAATATGTTCTAGGACTCAAAGCATGAGTGATATGTAAGATGACTTGAGTACACCAAGATGATAATATAATTTTGAGTCTAATAAATGGCCCTCAATCTGAATGGAAAATTGAACCCAAGTTAAAAAAAGTTTAGTGTACAAATGGAGAACCTAATTTAATACACCAACCCTTAGAACTTAGAAAGGTTTAATTTTGAATGTGAATTATAAAAGAGGGACTTTAAACAAATTAGAGAAAAGGTCTAGACTCTATTAGGCAACATGACTGTGCCAGAGTGGATGACATGACACAAAGTTTTTGATAACAATTTTGAACAAAGAAAAGATAAATTTTCCAATTAGATAGTGTAATGCCTCCCTTGCTCAATAATTTTGAGTTCAAAGTGTTTTGGTTAAATTTATTGAGTTAACAAGCAATTTTAGACACAAATCAAGACCAAGTAGGCTATTGACAAAAACAATTTTCTTAAGTCTAAACTGACAAGGTTACATGATATTATTGGAGTCCATCTATATACATCATTTGAGATGAGTTTTAAGTGTTCATCCTGTTGATGCAGGAAAGTGCACCCAGTGGCAGGAAAACAAGTTCCTACCTTCTCCTCGCAACATGGAAACTCCTCTCTCACTTGTGGGATGGCGAAGCAGGAGAGGAGAGTCTCTAGATAAGGGCTAGCTCCCTTTGATGTATCATGTTTGTTTCAACAAGTGCAAATACATACAGGTATAGATATATATACAGCTATATAAACTAGGGGGATGAAAAGGGAGGAATATACAGGAAAACAAACTACTCTAAGGAGGTGATACACCAAAACAAGATGACCTTCTCACACCCACTCTCAAAATCAAACAAACACACTTATACGCTTCACCCTTGACAGAAGAAACAATTTGCAAACTTGACAGGGAGGTAAAAATGAAAGATACAAAAAAGGGAGGTTCACCAAAGGTGTTGTAAGAAGCACTTTGTAGATGATCTCCTCTATTCTACACTCCAAAATAGAACTCTTCTCCTATCACCTGCAGATGGTGCCTTGTAGATAGCTGGTGTGTTGGTGTTGAACCTGTGAGAGCATCAAAGACAATGACTGAACATAAATCAACACTCAAGACATACATAGAATATCTATCCAAGAAGAGGTAAAACTATGTTTATAGATTCAGGTAGAAATTTTAGCAGGGTTGTGCCTTGTAAAATTGTGAAAATATGATTACAAATGAACAAGTTCACAATATATATGAAAAGCCAAGAGGCCCATTTGGCGCTCTTGCTTTTACAAGTGGCATACGTGTCTCTTCATGAAAAGAACAAGTCGCTCAAAATATTAATGAGCTGTTCATTTTGCCTGCTTGAGAACTACATTTCTTACTTAGGTGACTTACACGGTTTGGCTTCTCATTAATGCAAAACAGAGGAAATAGTTGCACTGCTAGCTGTTATCATTCCAAATGATCAATTTGTTGGCACTATCTCACCTACCAAAGTCGCTTCTTCAATTAGCACCAGTTGGACAACTACACACTCATTCCTTGCTTGTCTCTTTGTCCATTTGTCCTATCTAGCTCGTTCGGCCCCCTGGGGAAAACATCTTGGTGGGTCACTGCGTTTTGAGCTTCTTTCCATGGCCATCACTTCCTTTTTTTGAAAACAAACGGTTATTCTATTTCACTAAATTTGATGTCTCTGCAGCCGTCATGTCTTTAAATATCAACAGATATTTCACCCTCTTGAAATTGATGGCCTCTCAAACGTCATTACTTGAGAACCAATGGCTCTTTCATCTTGTTAATCTTGACGGCTATTGGGATGTCATCAGGTACACATGGCATCATATCGGATCCCTTATCAGCCTTTGCTTTGTATTTTTTCCATGTGGGCACCCCTTTTGCCTTTGAAACTACCCTTCACATTATTTCGAAGGGATGGTGACCCTATGAGTCCTTTGAAATGCCCCTTTGCACTTGGCCAGAAGTCCCCCGCAAGGGCACCTGCCCTTCGAGGTCCTTCGGTGGGTCTCTTTGTAGGGTTGTTGGACCTTCAGACTTCTCCCTAAGCTCCCTGTAAACAATTTTCCCAGATCAATTTCCCTAGGTCTTTTGACTGTGGCTTTTCGCTTTGTATTTCTGTGGACTTTTTGTTCGCAGACAAAAAGTCTATGGAAATTCTACCTCGGCTTTTGACTTAGCATTTGAAATGGCCCGAATTCCTTCAGACAAAATTCTGAAAGAATTTGGACTTAGTCAAATTTCAAACCGAAAATGAATCTTTGAACTAAACTTTGAACTTGATTCTCCTTTTGAAGTGTCGACCCTCCACTAGGGCATTTAACTTGGACTTCCCCTTCAGCTGAAGGGCACTCCTTTGAACTGAACCCGTTGAACCAAAATTTGGTTCAACGGTTCAAGGTTCAACCATTGCGCACCGATGAGTCATGAAGGCTGATGAACTATTTGCATTGAACCGAATCCATTAAACTTTTGACGTTGAACCTTTTGGCATTGAACTGAACCCATTGAACCAAAATTTGGTTCAACGGTTCAAGGTTCAACCATTGCATGCTGATGAGCCCAATGAACCAAGTTGATGAACCTTTCCATTGAACCTTTTGTTGAACCAAATACATTGAACCTAGTCTGTTGAACCAAAATTTGGTTCAACGGTTCAACGGTACGAAGGTTCAACACATATGCATTGAGATAGTTTGAATTGAGCGATGAAACTTTTAGCCTAAACCAAGCAAAGAAATACTGAGATGAACTTGTGCACCCTGAAACAACTGTCTTTGAATAGCAAAGAAAGAAGGTGAACAATTTTGGCCTGTGGATAAAAAATTGGTCAACAGATGGTGACTCACAGGGGAAGCGTGCCTGCTATGCTTAAAGACCAACTGCCTTGAAAATCCATTGGGCATGGAGTCAAATAGTAACCTTGAGAACTAGCAATAGCTCTATTAAAACTTAGAACCAGTCATGCAGATCCACCTCTGAGGAAAGGAAAACACATGCAAGACTAAGAAAACTACTACTTGTGCAACAGCACTTAGGGAAAATAGGAAAGAAAATAGGGAAAATATGTACAAGTGAACCCAAAAATTAGTGGCAATGCTTCAGATGTATCCCATTAATTGGGATACACAGTTCCTCACCGTCTAACTTGGAAAGTTGGAACGCATTATGCTACTTGCACTAAGTGATCATGTAAGGACCACTCCATAAGGCATCAAATTTTGCATGTTTTCTAGGCTTAGCTCGATCTTCATCCCATTTCAGGACAATGTCTCCTTCAGATAAATCTCTTGACAAAGATTTCTTATCGAAGTGCCTTTTTACTTGTTGTTAGCGACTAGTCATGGAAGTGATAGCCCGATCCCTTACCTCTTGGAGTTCCATTAGCTCACACAACCTGACCTCCAAGCCATTTCCTTCTTCAAATTGCAATTGGTGGGAGAAATCCAACACTAGCAATTCAAATGAGATGGGAAGCCTAGCTTCCCTCCCATACACAAGCGTATATGTAGAATTTTTTATTGCTCTTTTTGGAGTAATTCAATTGGCCCATAGAGTTGTCTTTAGCTTGGCATGCCAAGTTCTCTGATTGTCCTCCATAGTCCTCTTTATGATTCTGATTAGATTTTTGTTGGTGGACTTAGCCAGCCCATACCCCTGTGGATAATAATTTGATGAAGTGTTGAGATATATGTCATACTTCAGTGCCCATTCACTAGTTTTGGTTCCCAGAAAAGCCAAGGCATTATCTGAGATTATGGTGGTGGGACCCCAAATCTTGTTACCAGGTCCTCATAGAACTCTAAGACTATTCTTTCATTCACCTCTTTTAGAGCGACAGCCTCCACCCACCTGGTGAAATAATCTGTAGCAGTCAGGATCCATTTGTGCCCAGCACTAGAGGGAGGATTGATCATCCCTATGAAGTCTAGGTCCCACTGCATGAATGGTTGCTCAACTTGAATGGGTTATAGAGGCATGGTAGCCAATCGCTATTTTTAATCAAAAAGTGCACACTTCTGGCACTTTATTACCTAGGCATGGGTGTCCTTGAAAAGATTAGGCCAGAAATAGCTAGCCCTCATTATCCTTGTTGCCATAGCTCTAGGGGTGAAATGACCACCTGTTGGCCCATCATGGAACTCAGCCAATACCTTATCAGCTTGGTTTGGGTCAATGCACCTTAGGAGGACCCCAGAGAAATACCTTCTAAATAATACTTCATCAACTAGAACATAAGGAAGAGACTAGAGTTTAAAATACCTTCTTCTAGTCTTATCAAGACCCTGTGGACACTCACCCGTGAGAAGGAAATGCCTCATGTCCAGCATCCAATCCTTAATGACAGTTGGTTCTTCTATAGTGGTTGCATCATGGATTAACAAGCTATCTTTCCTCTCTTGCTTTAAGTCTGTAGCCAGCTATTCACACAGGCCTCTTCCCCTCGCCAACTTGGTGATCTTAATGTCTATGTTGTACTCCATCACTTTGGTAATCCACCCTGCCCTCTTTTCATTCAAATCTTGATTGGTCAAGAAATCCTTGACACTAGGATGTGGGACCATAAGGTGAATCTTGATGTTAGACAACATATCCCTGAATTTCTTCAAGCTCTGCATTACTACTAGGACTTGCTTCTCTACATACATGTATCTGACTTTGAAGTCCTCTAACCCTTGGCTAAAGAAAGCAAGTGGCTGCTCGAGGTCATCACTGTTAGCTTGGGTAAGCATGGCAGATATCACCTCCTCATTGCTGAAAGTATAGAGGTTGAAGTCCTTGCTGAAGTCTGGGCTGATCAAAGTGGGAGCCTGAGTTATGGCCTGCTTGATGGCCTCAAAGCTATCTTTCCTCTGAGTTGTCCATTTGAAATCTTCACCTTTTTTAAGCATAGGGGTGAGTGGCTTGACTATCTCTACAACATTCAGAATTAATCTCCTAATGAAATTAATCCTACCAAAGAAACTCTGTAGACTTTTCTTGTGCTTTGGTAGGGACATCTCCAGGATAGAGTGAACTCTCTCGGGGTCAATAGAAAAACCCTCGTTGGACATAATGTGGCCAAGGAGTTTCCCCTCATGAACAGTAAACATGCACTTCTTCATATTAAGAGAGATGCCAAATTCCCTGCACCTTTCAAAAATTTGCCTGAGGTGTTCTATGTGTTGGCTCACTTTCTTGGAGAGTATCGTTACATCATCAAGGTATACCAGCATGTTGTTATTTATCAAGCCACCAAAAGCCATGTCCATGGCTCACTAAAAGGTAGCACCAGTATTGGATAGCCCAAATGGCATCTTCTTGTAGGCAAACGTTCCCCATTTAGTGGTGAAGGCTATTTTGTGTTGGTCACAGCCTTGCACTACAATTTGATTATACCCTGAATAACCATCCAAGAGGGAGAAATGCTCACTACCAGTTACCTTCTAAAGGATCCACTCCATGCTCAGGAGGGGATAATGATATTTTAAAGAGACTTTATTAAGGTCTCTAAAATTGACACACAGCCTGATCTCCCCATTTTTATTTCTAATAGGAACAAGGTTGGCCAGCCATGAGGAATGTTTGATTGGAAATATAATTCTAGACTCAATCAATTTGGCCAATTCCCTCTACATGATGGGCTCAATTGTAGGATTTACAAGCCTTTGCTTTTGTATGACTGGCCTGGCACCTTCTTCTAATTTAATAGTGTGTTGGGCAAGCCTTGGGTCAAAGCCCTTTAAATCACCGTAATCTCAAGCAAAGACATCAAAGAATTCTTGACACAACAGAATGAAAGCTCGCCTCTCTTGAAACGTACAGACCTTTCCAAGCGTAAGCAACTTATCCTTGAAGATTTCAACCCTTTCATAATTCTCCTCTTTGGTTGTGATGCAGGCCTTGTCATTTCTTAACTGGTCATCTCCGTTGAAAATGCTATCAAGCGTTACCAGACCTTTAGGGAGTTTATTATTCTTCAACTGAACAATCTGATTGCCATATTGCTGCTACAATTTCACCTGGTTGTGTATTGCAAACTCAGCTTCTTCTTGTAGGAAGAAAGCTATCTATTGGTCACTTTCAAAGACCTACCAATTTGCAATGTTGTCTGGGACAGAGGGCCAGACTAGTGGCGTGAACCACAATCTTGACTTATTTCCCTTGAAACATCAAATTGGGTGCCAATTGCTACCAGCCTGTCAGCCTGTCTGCTCTATTCTCTGGGAATGGAGGTGATATTAAAAGTAAGAAAATCCTCCACCAAGTCCCAAACTCTATGCTTGTAAGACTTTATCAAAGAGTTCTTGGTCAGATTCAGGCCTCTCACCTGATTTATAATCAGCTCGTTGTCTCCCAAGACTTGCAACTCCTTAATCCCTCTTTTTCTTGCCCATTCAAGGCCATGGATCAAAGACTCATATTCTATAACATTACTCATGCAAGAGAATTGGAAATGGAAAGCTAAAAAGTACCTTTCCTTTAAAGGGGAAACCAACATCGCCCCACCACCAGTGCCTAGCTTACTTCTGGAATTGTCAAAATATAGCTACCACAGGCCAAGGTCTTCTTTGCTTTCCTTCATTAAATTTGGCGTGAAGGTGCCCTCTTCATGCATGCAATAGACTCCAAGGTCTGCCTCCTCTATGAATTTGTATGGATCATGTTCAAAGTTATCATTTCCCCACTCATCCAAGAGTAAGTCTGCAACTCCTTCAAGAGCAAAGGACAGAGATTGGTCTATCTAAGACTCTTTTGGGTCAATGATGGTGTAACTGACATTTGTTGTCTTGGCCGAATATGGTTCTAGGTGGTCCTTATAGAGTGGCTCAAACTCAATTTTTACTTTGGTCCCATACTTGGTTCTGAAAACTAGATATGACCAATTCGTTGCTAGATAGCCACCTATCTTTGACATGAAGTCCCTGGACAAGCAAATTGTGAAATACAGAGGAACATCTGCTACCACTATATCATGGGGAATTGAGAAGGTTGGGCAAGCATGCAACATCAAGACTAAACCCTTCACAATCCCAACTATTTTTGTAGGTGTCCCATCTAGCTTTAGGACTCCTTTGTTCATTTCTTCATACTTTAATCCCATCTTATCAGCAATGCACTTGGGCATTACTGAGGTGTTGGCCCCACTATCAATTATGCAATTATGTACCAAGAAATCCCATATAACCAAGGATACATAAAAAGGGGGAGTTTTCTCTTCCTTCTTTACCTATCCTAAAGTGGAAGGCTACCCATTTGTCATCAAGACATTATCAGTGCTTGCTGGGACAGTTTGACAATCCAACTCATGCAATTCCTTTCTCAACACGCCCTTCTGGCTTGGAAGAGACAATGAATCCCATAAAGAGATATTCATATTTAGCTTCTTCATCTGATCCACTATATTGATTTGAGGACTGCCATGCCTTAAGCTTTCCTTGGGGTTGATTTCAAGCTGAGCTGCAGGCTGAGGGGCTGAAGGTATAGATCGCTGCCTAAAATTTGGGGCCTTTAAATTGGAGTGTGATGGAGGAGGTGATGTTGCCACCTGGGCTTTTCCCATTTCCCTTCTCTTAAACCTCGTGTTGGCTGCAACACAATCAGCCTGACTGTCTGCAGCGCCCACATAATTCATTGAATAAAATTCCCCTTCCAAATGATTCATCAGGGCAAAATCAGGTTGAGCCTGATTGTTACTCATGTTGGGTTGCATTGAAGGCTAAAAGGCCTGAGATTGAGCAGCTATTTGGTTATCTGCATTCTAAAAATAGTTCATCATCTCATTTTTATAGACAGCCTATTCTTGACCATATCCCATGGTCGAACAACTTGGCTGTTCTTGTACTAAATTGTTCTGAACAAGCACCATGGCCTTAGATGATGAAGAGGGACCGGTGTTTTAATTTTGAAATGGCCTGGTTGTAGTGAGTTTCCCCTGACCGTGGTTATAATTTTGAAATGGGGGTCTAGGGGCTTGACCATATTGCTGGTATCCCTGATTCGGTCTATTGTTTTGAGCTTGTTGCCTTTAAGGGCAACAAGTTCGTTTAACATGTTTTACAATAGGATTTTAACCTCATGAAGCTCATTTGATAGAACAACATCTGGCTTCTCAATGTTAGGTAGGGGAGCAATTGTGGGAGCAACATTTTGAATTGGGGGCAGCAATTCTGGGAAAAGTGGCATGTGAGGCCTAGGGGCGATTTTCCCAGCTTGAACCAAGCAATTTTTGGCTACTATGGCAATGTCATAAGCAGCTGGCAATATATGTCCTCCCATGGATTAGATCATCATAGCAATATCACTATTTAACACCTTTAAATATTACAAGAAAGCATAGCTGGGAGTCAACCTTACCAGGATGGGAATTCTATCCCAAGTCTTTTGAAAATATGTGTTGAAGTCCTGCATATACTCATGCGGAGCTCTCTTTATGGTCATCAGCTGCTCAGAAAGCAAGAGGTCATCACTCTTTTCCCAAAAATGATCTGTTAACTGAGTGCCCAATTCATTCCAAGAATGTATGGAATTCATAGGCAAGGTCTCGTACTAGTCGAGAGCCTTGCCTTTAAGAGACAGCGCCAGCAATCTGATGGCAATATTTTCTTTTGTTACATTGTGAATATTGCAGAGGTTGGCAATATTCCTAATATGCTCGATGGCTATAATAGGTCCTACTCTATTGAAAGAAGGCACATTCTTTAGAGCTATTCCTAAAATTGGATCATAGTGTGGGAGGTTTAAGGGGCTCTCACCACGAAAAGCTGTAAAAGGCAATGCCATGGCTTGGATTGGTTGTAACTGAGGTTTTGCTGCAACTGTGTCTCTTATAATAGGCCCAAGAGGATTGATTGTTGTATAAGGATGGATCCTCTCAAATCGTAATCTTTTAGCAGAGTTTAAAGGTAACTCAATGAAATCAAAAGGGACCCCTCTTGAAGTAGATCTTGTGGTGACCTTAGGCATAGAAAGTTAAGCTACTAGTTTTAAAATAGAACTGAAGCTCTTACCAATGGAGTCACCAAATGCTGAAAAACTTTGAATTGGTTGTATCAAGACCAGCATCAATCTTGAACTTTACTGAGTAAAAAAACTTGTGGTCACATCGGGCATGCCAGAACTGTTGACGCAGGAAAGTGCACCCAGTGGCAGGAAAATAAGTTCTTGCCTTCTCCTCGCAACATGGAAAATCTTCTCTCACCTATGGGATGGTGAAGTAGGAGAGGAGAGTCTCTAGATAAGGGCTAGCTCCCTTTGATGTATCATGTTTGTTTCAACAAGTGCAAATACATACAGGTATAGATATATATATAGCTATATAAACTGGGGGGTGAAAAGGGAGGAAAATATAGGAAAATAAACTACTCTAAGGAGGTGATACACCAAAACAAGATGACCTTCTCACACCCACTCTCAAAATTAGATAAACACACTTATACGCTTCACCCTTGATAGAAGAAACAATCTGTAAACTTGACAGGGAGGTAAAAATGAAAGATACAAAAAGGGAGGTTCACCAAAGGTGTTGTAAGAAGCACTCTGTAGATGATCCCCTCTATTCTACACTCCAAAATAGAACTCTTCTCCTATTAGCTACAGATGGTGCCTTGTAGATAGCTGGTGTGTTGGTGTTGAACCTGTGAGAGCATCAAAGACAATGATTGAACACAACTCAACGCTCAGGACATACACAAAATATCTATCCAAGAAGAGGTAAAACTATGTTTTTAGATTTAGGTAAAAATTTTAGTAGGGTTACACCTTGTAAAATTGTGAAAAGATGATTACAAATGAACAAGTTCACAATATATATGAAAATCCAAGAGGCCCATTTGGCGCTCCTACTTTTACAAGTGGCATACGTGTCTCTTCATGAAAAGAACAAGTCGCTCAAAATATTAATGAGCTGTTCATTTTGCCTGCTTGAGAACTAAATTTCTTGCTTGGGTGACTTACACGGTTTGCCTTCTCATTAATGTGAAATAGAGGAAATGGTTGCACTACTAGCTACTATCATTCCAAATGATCAATTCTCTGGCACTATCTCACCTACCAAAGTCACTTCTTCAATTAGCGCCAGTTGGACAACTACACACTCATTCCTTGCTTGTCGCTTTGTCCATTTGTCCTATCTAGCTCGTTCAGCCCCTTGGGGTGAACATCTTGGTGGGTCATTACATTTTGAGCTCCTTTCCATGGCCATTGCTATCTTCTTTTGAAAACAAATGATTATTCTATTTCGCTAAATTTGACGTCTCTGCAGCCGTCATGTCTTTGAATATCAATGAATATTTCACCCTCTTGAAATTGATGGCCTCCCAAATGTCATTACTTGAGAACCAATGGCTCTTTCATCCTATTAATCTTGACAGCTACCGAGATGTCATCAGGTACATGTGGCATCATATTAGATCCCTTGTCAGCCTTTGCTTTCTATTTTTTCCCTGCGGGTACCCATTTTGCCTTTGAAACTACCCTTCACATTCTCCCATAGGGATGGTGACCCTCTGGGTCCTTTGAAATGCCCCTTTGCACTTGGATGGAAGTCCCCCGCAAGGGCACCTACCCTTCGGGTTCCTTCGACGGGTCTCTTTGTAGGGTCATTGGACCTTCGGACTTCTCCCCAGGCTCCCTGCAGACAAATTGTCCACAAACAATTTTCTCAGGTCAATTTCCCTAGGTCTTTTGACTGTGGCTTTCTGCTTTGTATTTCTACATACTTTTTGTCCACAAACAATTTCACGGGGACAAAAATTCTGTGGAAATTTTGCCTGGGCTTTTGACTTAGCATTTGAAATGACCCGAATTCCTTCGGATAAAAGTCTGAAAGAATTTGGACTTAGTCAAATTTCAAACTAAAAATGAATCCTTAAACTGAACTTTGAACCTGATTCTCCTTTTGAAGTGCCAGCCCTCCACTAGGGCATTTGACTTGGACTTCCCCTTCAGCCGAAAGGCACTCCTTTGAACCGAACCCGTTGAACAAAAATTTGGTTCAACGATTCAAGGTTCAACCATTGCGTGCCGATGAGTCATGAAGGCCAATGAACTATTTGCATTGAACTGAATCTGTTGAACTTTTGACGTTGAACCTTTTGGCATTGAACTGAACTTGTTGAACCAACATTTGTTTCAACGGTTCAAGGTTCAACCATTGCGCGCCGATGAGCCCAATGAACCAAGCCGACGAACCTTTCCATTGAACCTTTTGTTGAACTTAGGTTGTTGAACCAAATACGTTGAACCTAGTCCGTTGAACCAAAATTTGGTTCAATGGTACAAAGGTTCAACACATATGCATTGAGATACTTTGAACTGAGCGATGAAACTTTTGGCCTGAACCAAGTAGAGAAATACTGACATGAACTTGTGCACCCTGAAACAATTGTCTTTGAATAACAAAGAAAGAAGGTGAACAATTTTGGCCTGTGGATAAAAAATTGCTCAACACATCCAAAATTAAATGTGCATTATATAGTAGGGTTTTTACACCCCCTTCTCTCAAATGACAATACAGTGACATGGACCTTGAGGCACACTTTTCACTAATAATACTTCCACAACAAGTGGGGATTGATCTAAAAACTATAAGTTTTTGCACATTCTAGATGGATCTCATGTCTACCAACTTTCATGTCATCAAACAATAGAAATAACACTTTAATTGGGTGTCCATGGCACTTGCATTTTTGTAAAAAGGTCTTTCCCTTTTTGCAACCACTACATCCATCACTTGCTTAGTGTAATGTGATGTCCAAAGTATAGATACATCTCCTATGTAATTCCAACACTAGAAGCTATTTTAACTACTCAAACCTTTGATCCTAATGGGAGTGATGAAGTCAGTGTCAAGAGATGAAACCCTGGGTCAAAACTTCCCTATAGAACTTGTGGGAGGTAATGAAGTCCCCCTCACAAGCCAAGATGTAATGAAATAAATGACTAATAGAAAGACTTTAGAGTAGTTTCAAGATCACCTAAAATATTATTAGTTTTTTGGGAGTGCTTTATATGACATTCTTTTTATGCCTTGGACTAGGCATGTTTGCAATAAGGATGGTTCTTTTGATTCCAAAATTTTCCTAAAGCAGATAAGTGGAAGAGCATACACACAACATCCCTCTTTTTGCCAATCAAATTATAAGTTTAAACAACTATTGAAGATAAAATTTGACAAGTGAATTTAATTTTAAACACCAAATGAAATATTAGGTGGTGTTCTTTTGACCCCTTGGTCTTAAGTTGTAACTTTGAAAGCATAATTTGTCAAAACATTCACCTAAGTATCTATATTTTTTATTAAGCACCAAAACAAGGCTCCTAATCCATTTTAAACTTTCAAAAAAGGTTTAAAAATCATGTTTTAAAAAATTCTAAGTTTGATCCTAAAATGAAAAAGTTAGTATTTCCTTTAGCTTTGAAGCTAATTTTCAAATGAGTGAAGCAACTTCTCAAAACAAGCTATCTATTTCGAAATCACTGTTACATAGTTAATATCATTATTTCCATAAAAAATCATAATTACCAAAAAACACTATATTTGTTATGGGTTAGATCAATATAAAACACAATATCACTATTTTCCTATGAAATCGTCGCTAAATAAAATCATTGTTTTAAATGAAATCACTGGCCAAATCAATGATATCACTGCCCAGGAAATAATATCACTATTCTAGTTGACAACATCATTTCTCTTACAAAATCACTACCAAAATAGATGAAATCATTGTTCCTATTGATAAAATCATTATTTTTAAATATGAAATCACTGCACAAGGTAAACAATATCATTGTTTTGTGATAAAATTGTTGTTTTGGTGAAATTGTTGCTTAGGCAAATGAAATCATTGTTTCGATGAATGATATCGCTGCTCAGGGCTGCGAAATCATTTTTTAGAAAAAAATGATTTTGTTACAAAATCATTACTATGACAATAGTGATATTACAATAGAGATAAAAACATACGTTACCAAGAACAAAAATGTAATTATTAAAAAAATGAAATTTTAACTTAAAATTTCACTCTTTTGACTCCACTCCAATATTCTGCATAAAATTGGTTAGGAGGTTGATTGAAAGATCCTTTGTGATCAAATTTATGGGATTCAGTCCCATCAGACATGCGAAAATTTAGAGAGGAATACAAAGATATTTATTTAAGCATTGGTCAAGAAATCATGAAAAATGCATTAAAAATAACAAAACTTAGACTATTTATTCATGCGGGAATTACAAAAGATAGCAATAAACAATTTAAAAAAAGCAAAATTGATTACCTTCGAAAGTGGATTCAACATAAAAGTACGGTTCAAAATCATGTTCTCTCTTGATCAAGATTTCTTTTCTTCATCAATAATGGTGGTAGATTCTCCCATGTCTCAAGAATTCTTTGCTTAACCTAGGCTCAAAGTAAATGAAAAATCCAATCTAGCCTATCAAATGAAGCTTGATAATGAAAAACAATGATCAACACAAAGGATTGTGAAGATAATTTAACATTATAACTTTGCAAAAATTAATCTTAAAAATGGTGTTCATGGCCTCTCTATTTATATATTTTTGAGATTGATCAGGATCAACCATGACCATCCATCTCAAGATTGAGATGTGTGGCCATGAATTAATCCAATTATATAATTAAATCCATAAATATTCCTCATAAATATTTAGGATATAGGGGAATTTAAGAGGCATGGATGGTCTTAATGAGGAATGGGAGACCCATAATCCTGATATTATATGCATTTATGGCTTATGGATGCCAACCCATATGATGATGTCATTAGGTGATGCAGTTATTAGAAATCAATTTTCAAAAAGAAATATTCAACAACTCTCATGGACAATCCATTTAAGATATTGATTTGGATCAATTATCCTTAAACAAGGTTAATAAACATTTATGTAATTATTTGGAAATTGGCCCTTAATTAATCAAAATGGTCAGAAAGTCATATTACTAGGTCGTCATTTGACTCGAGAAGAATTAGAAGGTGATGTTAGATGTGTTGGAACTGTATTCCCATTTAGGATGTTGTCAACACAAAATAAAAAAGGTACATGATGTGCACCAACAAATTATAATAAAAGAGTGATTTATAGCACAAAAAGTCAAAATCATCATTTTGAATCAAAATGAATTGATCAAAATTAGGTATCACATAAAATGCATTGCCCAATTTAGGGATACTTTGACCTAAATCGGTACTTATAAATGAGAAGTTCAGACCGTTTAGAGTTTTTTAATGATTTTGACCTAAAATGTGCATTTGAGTGTAATTTGAGTAAGATTGACAATTTCAAAATAAATGTTGTTAGAAATTAGATGTCTACATATTGTTGGGGTTCTCGCATTTAGGTTTTAAGGTTTAGGGTTTATCTAGTTTTAGGATTTAGGGTATATGGTTTTGGGTTTGAGGTTTTATGGTTATGGGTTTGTAGATTAGGGTTCAATTTTTAAGGTTTATGGTTTAGTGCTTAGGGTTTTAAGATTAGGGTTTAGTGTTAAAAGTAATGGGGTCAAGGTTTGGGTTTTGGGTTTAGGGTTTGGGGTTTAATGTTTAGGGTTTAAGGTTCATGATTTTGAGTTTTGTTTTTAAGGTTTAGTGTTTAATATTAAGGACATATAAGGTTAAGGTTTTATGGTTTAGTGTTTAGTATTTATGATTTTAAGATTATGGTTTAGGATTTAGGGTTAAAGGCTTAAAGTTTAGGTTTTAGGGCTTAGGGTCTAGGATATAAAGTCTAGGGTTTAACATTTTAAGGTTTTATGTTTAGGGTATAGGTTTTGGGGTTTAGGTATTATTGTTTTGGGTGTAGGGATAATGTATTAGGGTTAAGTGTTCAAGGTTTATGGTGTTTAGGGTTCAAAATTCAAGGTTTATGGTGTTTAGGGTTTAGGGTTTGGGTTTTAAGTTTAATGTGTAAATGGAGTGTACTAGGGTGATTAGTTAGATTTGTGTCTGGTATGAGTGACTATACATGAATACAGGAATATGTCACGTATGAGTGACAACATACCTACATGTAGCACTAGGTATGGGTTAGATGTAATGTTTGAATGATTGTATCATTATTATATGTATGTTATATATTGAATGCTATAGGATAGCAATTTATGCATACTGATAGACCCATTGATTAAAAAACCCATAAATTATTAGGAATTCCATCTTGAATCCACCTTTAAGCCTTTTACATGAATGTCCCTAATCATTCCTTTATCTATATAGGTTAAAATGATCCCTTTCCTTTTAATATATGTTTTAGGGTCTAGGTTTTAAGTATATTATTTAGTGTTCATGGTTTAGGGTTGATGGCCTAGGGTTTAGGGTTTAGGGTTTAGGTTTCAATGTTTAGAGTTTAAGGTTTAGTGTTTAGGGTTAGGGGTTTGGGGTCAATGCTTTAGGTGGAAATAAATTGCACTAGGGTTATTATCTATATAAGATGTGGAACATGGTATATAAGGGTATATGATAGACATACCTTTTCTGAGTAAGAACACCATCATAGTTGACTGCAATTTAAGCGTAGGTCAGTAAAGAGTACACTTTGAGGAGTTGGCAAGAAAGAATGGGTACTAGACTTGATTATAACACCTCAACCATGGTTGTACCAATCTAATGAGATACTAGGCCAAGTAAATAGGGGTGGAAACTGAGCTCAAGCCTTAACCTATAGTTAATATATAAAACCTGCACACAATGAGTGCTCAAGAAGTCTACCTTAGGTTTTATGAGGTTTTGAGGTGTTAGGAGTGTGAAATAACCCTAAACATTTGTAAAAAGGGTCCCCATAACTTTTATTAGCCCCTCATATCATAATTTTTCTAGTAAAATAAAGGAAGTGACCTCTTTTTTGTCTCAGATAGAGGGCACTCCCAAGAGGAAAAATCCTATATGCTCAGTATGAAAGGGTAAGAAAATGAGTTAGAGACTGTTATAACCTTGAAAAGAGATTTAGGATGATGTGTTGAACATGAAAAAACACATGGGATTCATTATAATCATAACAAGTACTCATACGTGTTGATGAGTTATATGTGCAAACTAGGCCTACTAAGCCTTAACTAGGCCTAAAATCTCTAAGTAGATGTAGCCTCACTTCTAACACCAAGTGAACCTTGCAGAGCATTAGAGGACCTCCATATGGATATATAAGTTGTGTGAGAACATTTATTTTGTAGATAAGGCCATAGAGAGATAATTTATTCACTCAAGAACATGATAGGGTGCACAAAATACCTTGAAGAGCTTGAGAGGCCAAGTTTGGAAGCTCACATTAATATGGATACCTAGGATGGGAGTTTGAGGAGCTAGGATAGGTTGGAGAGGGTCATAAGTAAGGATCTAGTGGAATTTATTCAAGGTTTGGATTTCATAATTTTATGAACTATCCTTAAGGGGTAAAACTACCTAAAACCCTCTAAAACCCTTGTTAATTACCCGATTGAGAAGAAGTGGAAGAAAAGGCATTTTAGAGGGATAATTTGACTAGGAAATGATCTTGGACTTGTACAGGATTCCTTAGGTCTCCTTCCTATCAATTTGACTTATACCTTATCTATCCAGACATGGTACATAATATATTTTATTGATAATTCTTTTATGTTTTGTAGGTACAAGTGTCATACCCTTCCCTGTATGGATTGGATTGAGAAACTGATCATCATCTTAGTGCCAAATGTGAAAATAGGTTTAAAGAAGGGTAATTATGACTAAAAATAATGATAACACTTATCCAAAGGAATATTTTTGATTAGGGACACATCCAATGCATGTTGGAGCCTATTTCCAACCCCCCTTCATAGTGTAATGATCTCATCTTTGAGTTAGTTGGCTTTGTTTGTGTGTGTTCCATAAGTGATCATGAAGCAAAAGTGTGTGGTGTGTTGTTTTGTGTCTTTTAGGGTTGTAATATAAGTGTTTGAACTAGTCTGAGAGCTTCATAAAGTTTAAAGACATGAAAGAGAATCATAGCATCAATGGTGGAGGTATAGTATTAGATATGAAACTAGTCTAACATGTACATAATCAATATCATACATTCACATATAGACCTCCTACATACACACCTATAGGTATTCCAAATAGGGGAGTGTGAAATTGAATATTAGGTTCTATGGTGTAGTTTTTAGGATTTATGATTTTAGGCTTATGTTTTATGCTTTAGGTTTAAGGTCTTAAAGTTTAGGTTTTAGGGCTTAAGGTTTAGGGTATAAAGTCTAGGGTTTAAAATTTTAAGGTTATATATTTAGGGTCTAGGTTTTGGGGTTTAGTTATTATTATTTTGGTTTTAGGGATAATTTATTAGGGTTAAGTGTTTAAGGTTTATGGTTTTTAGGGTTTAGGTTTAGGGTTCAACTTTCAAGATTTATGGTGTTTGGGTTTGGGGTTTGGGTTTTAAGGTTAATGGTTTATGTGTAAATGGATTGTACTAGGGAGATTAGCTAAATTTGTGTTTGGTATTAGTGACTATAATGAAAATATAGGAATATTTCATGTATTAGTGAAAATATACCTATATGTCATTCTACGTATGGATTAGATGTAATGTATGAATGAATGTATTATTTTTATATGTATTTTATAGGTTGAATGCTAAAGGCTAGACATTTATGCATATTGATAGACCCATTGATTAAAAAACCAATAAATTATTTAGGAATTCATCTTGAATCCATCTTCAATCCTTTTACATGAATGTCCCTAGTCACTCCTTTCTTTAGACATGGGTTATAATGATCCCTATCCTTTCAAGATATGGATTAGCCAATGCCCCCTCTCCTTTCTCTTTATAGGTGATAACTCAAGATTATGGTTTATGGATAAAGGTTTAGGATTTATATATTTAGGGTTTAAGGTTTATGGTTGATGGTTTAAGATTCACAGCTTAGGGTTTAGTGTATAGGGACTAGTGATAAAGGTTCAAGTTTTAGTGTTATGGCTTAGGGATTAGGTTATAGGCCTTATTATTTATGTTTTATGCATAAAGGTTTGGAATTTATGGTTTAAGGATCAAGGGATCAAGAGTTTAGCTTTTAGGGTTTAGGGCTTAGTTTTTGGGGTTAGGTTTTTGGGTTTATGGTTTCAAACTTAGGGTTTAGGGTTTAGCATGTAAGGTTTAGGGCTTTGGTCTTAGGGGTTTGGTTGAGGTTTTGGGTTTAGAGCTTAAAGTTTTAGTATTTAGGGTTTAGGATTTAGTGTTTGGGGATTAGACCTTAGGGTTTAGGACTTGGGGTTAGTGTTTATAGTTTAGATTTTATGATTTGGGGTTTGGGGTTTTAGGTTTAAGGTTTAGGGTTTAGGGTTAAGGGTTTAGGGATTTAGGTTTAGTGTTTAAGGTTTTGGGTTTTATATTTGGGTTTAGAACTTTCAGTTTAGGAGTTAATGTTTAAGTTTTATGACTTATGGTTTATGGTTTTAGGCTTGGGGTTTAGGGTTAAGGGATTACATTTAGGTTTTAGGGCTTAGAATTTAGGATTTTAGGTTTATGGTTTGGGGCTTAGGGTTAAGGGCTTACATTTAGGTTTTAGGGTATAAAGTATAGTGTTTAATGTTTTAAGTTTATATTTTTAGGGTCAATAGTTCAGGGTTTATGGATTATTATGTTTGGTTTAGGGATAATGTATTAGGGTTAATGGTTCAAGGTTTATGGCTTAGGGTCTAGGGTTTAGGTATATTATTTATTATTCATGGCTTAGGGTTTGGGGTTTAAGATTTAGGTTTTAATGTTTAGGGTTTAAATTTTAGTGTTTAGTGTTAGGGGTTAGGGGTTTGGGTTTTGGGGTTAATTGTTTATGTGGAAATGGATTGAATTAGGATTATTAGCTACATTTGTGTCCAATATGAGTGGCCATATCATGACCACATGAAGATGTCGTGTATGAGTGACCAAATACCTACATGTAGTACCATGTATGTGATAGATGTAATGTATGAATGACTATATCATTACTATATTTATGATATAGGTTACATGTTGTAGGCTATTAATTTATGCATATTGATAGACCCATTAATTAAAGTTGATTTTCTATGTTGAAAACAAGGTTTTTAAGAAGATTCCAAGGAAAAGATAGTAAACTACAAGTATAGTACATCTCCAACTTTGTTTATTGAATATAAACCTCTTATGAAGGTCCAATGTTATTATGTAAACACTATATAATACTTACAAGTAAAGTCATTCAAAGTATTCAATAGTTAAGCCAACTTAATATCCTTCCAAGTAAGTAGAATAGACCATTCAGACATAAAGAGTAGAGTTTCCATTGAACTCTAATTCTTAAGAAAGCAATAAAGGAAATTGGTTTCTTATCCTCAGAGATAGTCTCCAAACATCTTAATAAAGATTTATAATAATCCTTTGATGAGATTAGATTAATAACACCTTTTCAAGACCAAACATTCCTATACATAATATTATAGTAGTGCTTAGGACTTAGTCAAATTTTTGGGCACTTTGGTGATCTAATTGGTATCTTGAGATTATGTAAAGACACCTATGAGTCTTTTATCATTGTCTTGATAATTTCATTGAGTTTTTGAATTGAATGAGTCCAAAAAATGAGGTAATTGTAGACCACTTTGTATCAAGTCCTTAAGAGGTAGAATTTGGCCTAATAGGCCTATAAAGGGTAGAGTTTTTATCATCTAAGATTTGAGATGAAGTTTTTCATGCACTAAGTGTAGACACCTGAAACTAGCCATTGAGAACCTCCAACCAAGATTTTGACCAATTTCTAGAAAATGTGCATAATTTGGCCTAAAAACACTAAAAATTGCTAGATAATTTAAAAATATCATATTCAAGTGCCAATTTTGGTCAGAGTATCATCAAATGAGGTAATGTAATTTATGAGGTAGCTAAATTTGATCAATCATTCTAAGTCAAAATGATGTTTTCGCACCTGGGTGCTCTGGATTGCTCTTTTCTACCAAATTTATTGCACAAGATGCATGCCTTTGTTATTTTTTGTTGGAAACATCCTAAATGGGACAATGGATCCAATTCATATAACATCACATCTTATTCTAATCCAATCAAATTTTAAGCCAAGAATATGACATTTTGACTAGTTTGATTAATTTGTGCACCAAGGGCCAAAATTTGCATCAAAATTACCTAATCATGTTTAAAAGATAATTAATTCAAATAATGATCCTAATTAATAATTATATGGATATTTTTGAATATTTATTTTTGGAAATGAATATTGAATATCTACATCATCAAAAGACATCATTTCTAGAGGGTAGCATCTACAAGCCATAAATGCATAAAATATCAGGATTAAGCCACCCCATGCCTCTTAAATTCCCCTCTATCCCAAATATTTATGGTGGATATTTATAAATTTAATTACATAATTGGATTAATTCATAGCCACACATCTTAATCTTGAGATGGACAGTCATGGTTGATCCCGAACCATTTTGAAAATATATAAATAGAAGAGCCATGAACATCCTTTTTAAGCTATCTTGGGGAAAATTTATAATGCTAAATTGATTCCAAAATCCATTGCAATTAGTGTTATAATTCCAAATTGTTCAACTAGGCCAAAGCCACAAGCCACATGGTGCTAAGAGGAGGTGAAAGATAACCAAGCTCCATTACAACAAACCTTTTGAAGCACAAAGCCAAGTAAGACACTTCAAAAATATATTTGAATCATCCAATTAAGTTGAAATATTACTTTGTCTTTGCATTCTAGTTTTGTATCTTATTTGGTTTTATTAATATGCTCTCCCCTTGAGATAGTGTAGACACTAGAGAATTACACATAAATAGTTCTAGATGTCTAAATGCATCAAGACCACCTAAACATTTTTAACCCACAAAATAAACCATATAAATTTGAGTTAAGTTAGATAAATAAGCTAAACTCAATAACTGACCCTTAACCCAATGCTTTCAACCTAATCAGCAACACTATTACTATTCAACAAGTCACTATTCCAAGTTACTATTCACTAACACTATTCATGTGTCACTATTAATGTGACACTATTCATTGTGACATGGAAATATTGAGGTGGATTACAAGTGAGGTGGCTTGGAGTGGGACACCCTAGTCCACTTGGGAGACAATTGGAATCATCCTTTTCAATTCCACATGGGTGTACTTGGCCAAATAGTAACTTTGGCACATTTTTCCTTATTCTTATTAACCAAACATGTGAAAGAGGTATTTTGGTCCAAATGGGACAAAAAATTGAGTATGATAACCATTCATGACCTTTGGAGAAGTCAAAATGAGGTAGGTGGATAAAATCTCAAGCATGTGAGCACATGCTTGCATAGTAAACTTGTCTCCTTCACTTTTTCTCTTCACATGGGAGGTGGGATGCCAAAGTGGGTCCTTTAAAAGAATATTTGAATACAATGTCAAAAGGATTATTTAAAATTAATATTAGATCATGTGCTCACATGGAGAATCATTTTCATGTTCCCCACCTTACATCTCTTCACAGGGCAAAGTCAAAAGCAATTATCAAGTTACAAATTTTAGATTTGATTGTGGGGCATGTATTTTTTACCAAACACATGGGCAAACCTTTCCAATATTCCCCTTTGCCTTCCACCTTTGGATAATTTCTACACACTTCTCCTTACCTTGAATTTCCTCTTGATTCCTCTCCTAAAACCCATAAATAGGTGTCTTCTTTCTTTCATGAGGGGGTTGGTAATTTATCTTGTGGGGTTGGAATCCTTTTATCTTTTAGAGGTATTGATCATTTTAGAGAGTCACTTATCTTGAGGTTGAGCATTCCTCTTTGGATATTATCATTATTTTTTCAATTTTAAGTCATTCATCTTAGAGAGAGAAGCATTCATCTTGGAGGTTCATCAACAACTCTTTCAACAACAACTTCCTCATCATCATCTTCAACAAAGACATCAACCATATGAATTTTAATAATAGAAATTAATCAAAATCTTCATCAGCATCACCATTATCATCTCATTTAACTAAATCTAACAATAAAGCTATCAACAACAACATCTCCATCAATACCCTCAACCAACTTCAACAACAAGACTAAGTTTTTGTTTATGCATTGCTTGGTTTCATGTTTTGGCATTCTAACATTCACCTAAATGTTATTTTTTTGAAAATATTAGCATTTCATTTAAAATTATTTAGTTATTTAGATCTATTATTTTCATGTTATTCTACTTTCTTTTATAATAATTTTATTTATAAACATCATTATCTCAAGAGAGTGGATTGATAGCCTCCAAGGAAGCTTACACTTCTTGTCTCTAGCTCACGCTAGGCAATCCACTTTACTACTTGTCTAACAAATAAGTTTTTTTAGTATTTTCTTATTGTAGGTTATTCCTTCCTAACCAAAGAGGAGTATCCACCATCATCTAGATCACATGCACACTTTATACCAAGTTCTCATAACCATTACCCTTATTGATAGTTTCTTTCTTTTTCTAAAACTAAAAAAAAAAAGCAAAAAATAGAGCGAAACATTTTGGCACACCCGGTGGGACCCTTGAGTTCTCTTGGGTTCATTAGTTATTTTAGGACATTTAGTTGCATTATTAAAATGGAATTTATCTGTAATTGCATTTCTAAAAATTAATCATTCATCTCTTTTGAAATGTAAGTTTTAGATTTTTTTATTTAGAAAATAAATAAAAAATAAAAAAGTAGAAATTTTCATTTTTTTCTTGAATATATATATATATATATATATATATATATATATATATATATATATATATATATATATATATATATATATATATCATCCTAGGGATAGGTTGCATTTTCATCCTACATTAAGTGTATTTTTAGTTATTCCTTGTTTGCATGAAAAGACACAAAAAAATTATTTTGGGTTAAAATCAAGTGCATCCATTGTTTTGCCTGCTTAATGATTAGCTCACCTAGATTAGTTAAATTCATTATGAATTAATTATATCACACATATGTTACACTAACAAACCACTTGCACAAAATAAACATCAAAACTTACTTGAGACAAGGTCCATTGGGATTTCATCACATTTTGGATCACCTTACCCTACTCAGTGATTCCACTTGGATTTCATCACTAAGAGGAGGACCCACTCCATTCTCTGATGAAGTATAAACTCTAGACAAATGGTATCTATTGGCTAAGTGGCCTATCTTAGCTTTAGGTTTGTGAAGTGCATAGATCAAGACCCCAGTACTAGGTCACATACCTGGTCTAGTACATATTCTTTGAGCACCAAAACTAAACCCAAAACCATCCTTAGATGGCTCTTCTAGTACCCAAATCATAAACCAATTTTTCTCTTCTATAATTTTTAAGGCATAATCCAAAAATGATTTAAAATAAATCCTAGGATTAATTATGTTGTTAGTGTGTGTTTTGTTTACTTTGAGATTTTATTTATTTTCTCATTGTTTGAGGTGAGAGTTTCATTATCCATTTCTCAATTTTTCATGTGGTCTTAACTAGACAACAAGTGAGAAACCAAAACAACCAACCACCATCTTCTTCTTCATCCTCATCCATGGATTATACCTCAGACATTGATAGATCACCTCATGTTCCACTTCACCATTCTCCCCCACCTACGGTGCCTTCAGTAATCCCTAAAGGTGATCTAGATTTTGTCACCTTTTTGGACAACAATCCAGTTACTTTACAACATTATCTTAATACCTAAGACTACCATATTTTGATGTCTTTAGTTGCTCCCACAAATCCACCCTATGGTATGCCACACCACCTCATGGTTGGTGTTACATCATACCACCCTTTTGTTAGCCAAGCTTCATCTTCTACCATTGGTCCATCTACCACCACCACTTAAACACCTGTTACCTCAACCAATACCTATAATGTTGGCTCAAATTTACCCCTTGTCACTTCTATCCCTTTTGCCAATGTGGTGTCTTCCACACCCACATCTACCATTCTCTTCAGCTTAACCAATATACAAACCTCAACCCTCTTTCATAACTTGGTACTCTTCATACCATAAAAACTTCCCCCCTATTAGCACTAGGTACTCTACCAATCAACAACCCACAAACACTTTAGTGTTACCAACCCAAACCATGCCCCCATCAACCAACCCAAATATACCCCTAAAGCAACCATTATTAGTTCCTCTACAAGCCCTCATGACCTCCTATCAATATATTTCCAACCTATTGGGATATATTACACCTTCCACCCAACCCGTAATGCATATTAGTCTTGTTAGGACACTATCCCAACCTTAAATTACCACATACCAATATGTGCCCACTTTTGTACCTCTGACCACATACCAATTCATAGTTGCAACCCAACCTCAACAGAACATGCCACCAAATTATACAGCTGCCCAACCCCAACCCAACATGATCAAGATGCTTGTAGATAAGATGACCCAACTCGAATCATATATCTATGGGTCCCATAATATTTTATCCTATGACCAAATCTGCAATGAACCTATCAACCCTAATGTCCTAATTCATGCTTATCCTCCTCAATGGGTGCTCCCCAAATTCTCTAAGTTTTAGAGGAAAGAGGATTCTTAGAAAAATTTAAGGGTGTTTCACCATTTTTGTTACTTGATTTCTTATGATGATGCCCTCCTCTGAACCTTCCCTATGTCCTTATCAGGGCCTACCTTGGATTGGTACAGTGCCCTTCTTAGACATTCTATCTTCTCATTTTCTTAACTTGCCCAAATTTTCTTAGAAGATTTTTCTATCAATATATCGAAGGTCTCCATAACTGACCTCTATTCCATCAAGTAGTTTGATGATGAATCAATTTCCAACTTCATTTTATGATGGTGAGGCTTCATTAATCAATTATCCTTTTCACTACCCCAAATGGAACTCATTGAAATTTTCTCTCAGGGATGCGTAAAACACATCACTCCCACCCTTCAAGTGCAAACATTTAGAACCTTTGATGAAGCATTCACAATGGCATGCAAACTCAAAAACTAAGCCATAGATGAGGGTAAATTGAAAATTTAAAATAAACATTCTACTTTTAAACCCAATGACTCATCTTCCACCAAAATAATCAACCAACCCAATTCTAAATCTAAAACATTTGCAAATGTGATTATCTTGAATATTGCCCCACCTTTATCCATTAACAAACCACATCGAAACACACCTTCCAATCCCTCTTACCCACTAAACCAAAATCAAAACTGGGTTCCCCCTAAACAATTCACCCTTATAGGGGAATATTATGCCTTTGTGTTGGATAAATTTCTAAAATCTAATGTTATTCAAGTTCTACCGATCAAGCCACCTCAACAATTTGACCCCTCTTGCCTTGTGCCTGGGTGGTAGAATGCAAATGACCATTGTGTTTTCCATCAAGTCATTAGACATGAAATAAACCAGTGTAACACTTTTAAAATTCTTGTCCAAAACCCTATTGACAATGGTGAATTGAAGTTTGACAACCCTAATGTACCTCCCAACCATTCTCTCAATATTTTTTGCAAAACATTCCCTAACCATCCTCCACCTACACAAACCTGTGATAATCAATTTGAACCATCTTTGTCTCATGAGGCACACATAATTAACATCATCATAAATGATCCCATGGAGGATGAGCCTCATATTCCCATTTCCTCTTCACCAACCTCACCTATGGAAGAAGTAAATTCACCTCTTATCCATTCGAAGACCCAAGTAGAAGGATCTATAACCTTTGCTTCTCCACTTGATCAAACTATATCCATGCATTAGCCATTGATTTAACCACCCCTTCCTCTACCCCACCAAATGAAATAGTAGAAATCCTTTATTCTCCTTTGGATACCCTAGCAAAGGAAGGAGTTGGAACCATAGCTACACCCTCAATCAAACAAACATCCCCTCTATTAATCACCCCACAAGCAACCATTATTTTAGAACCTTCTAGTTCAAGTAAAGATGAAGGAATCATCCCCTCTTCTTTACCCAAAGGCTTGACATTTGAAACAACAGATCAAGGAACAAAACCCGTTTATAAGCCCTTTTCTTAGTTAGTGTAAAGTTTGGAATTTGCCTCACAAACCAACCTATATAGATCCACTTTTAGGCATCATCTGGGGCTCCCATACCAAAATAGAGATGAACCCTCGAATTCATTAGCATCTACTTTCCAACCTATTACCATCTCATCACCAAACATTTCTTTCTCTCAAGACGTGAGGGAACCATATCACCCACCTCCACCTAGATCATCTCATAATCTTTTATCTAAACTAGCCAAGAATTTGAGTATCCTTCCCACACCTAGCATCACCCATCCCCACATCAAATTAGACCTAAACCCCTCTAGGTCACCTAAGAAACCACTAACCAAGATGGATCAAAGGGTGAAGTTACCTAAACCTCATCCTCAAGTTTGACCTATGCCACCTCTTTCTCATTTTCCATCTATTTTGGGACCCCACCCTTTTACCATCCTAGTCATTTATTCTAATTCAATTAAACCAATTCCCTTTCCTATGCCTACCCCTCCACCACCTACATCATTGACTTCTTCATCATTTTTAACTAATTTATCCCCCTCTACTTTTCTACCTATTATTAACCGCTCATTCTCTACTTCGAAACCATCTACCATTAACCCAATCATAGCTAAGCCAACCCAACCTAAACCATCTACTAATATTGTCCAACCACCAACCCTCTCTAAGGTCAAGACCATGCCTAAGAAGGTTTTTATTTCCCCGATGAGCATCTCAACACCCTCAACACATCTAAATGAATCTTACTCTATTATGTTATAGAGGTTATTGCAAACCTCCTCCATTGAACTTCCACCTATTAAGCCATTCATCCCTTCTAACACCAAACCCTCTTGGTTTGATGATACTTAGATCTATGCATACCATAAGACACCAAGATATAACGTGAAAAACTAAAAATATATCCAATCTCTTGTTCATCACTTATATGAGGATGATGATCTATTATCAGATGAACCACTTTCACCTACCTTACTAACCCAACTACCAACCCAACCAATCCAACCACTATCCCAACCTATACCTACTTCCTCACTCTTATCTATAAGTAAGGGTGAGGAATCAAAATAGTCACCTAGTCCAACTAATCCCATTGTTCATACTATCCACATGATTACCCGATCTTGGGCTCAACAAAAGGGTAAAGGAAGATGCAACACGTCCATTCCATGGACTTATTCTTTGGATTCTCAGTCTTCTAACCAAGTTCAAACACCAACACCCACACCATCACCAAGACCTAAAGTGTCCATCCTTAGTTCCCCTCCCACCAAATCTTCTACATTTATTCAACAAACTATATTGAAGCAATTTCACCAAGCATCAGTGAAGATGAGCCTTTACAACTTGATCAACACCTTGCCCCACCATCACTAGGCATTAATATATGACCTGCAATCCATTGAGGTTTAGCCATATGACACTCAACCTCTTACATCTTTTGTTGAAGCCCCCAACATTCTGCATCATCACCTTCCAATATTTTGAGATGCCTCTAGCCCACCATCACCAAGACCTAAAGTGTCCATCCTTAGTGCCCCTCCCACCAACTCTTTTGCATTTATTCAACAAACCATATTGAAGCAACTTCACCAAGCATCAATGAAGATGATCCTTTACAACTTGATCAACACCTTGCCCCACCATCACTAGGCATTAATATATGACCTATAATCCATTGACGTTCAGCCAGATGACACTCAACCTCTTACATATTTTGTTGGAGCCCCCAACATTCTGCATCATCACCTTCTAATATTTTGAGATACCTCTAGTCCACCATCACCAAGACCTAACGTGTCCATCCTTAGTGACCCTCCCACAAACTCTTCTATGTTTATTCAACAAACCATATTGAAGCAACTTCACCAAGCATCAGTGAAGATGAGCCTTTACAACTTGATCAACACCTTGCCCCATCATCACTAGGCATTAATATATGACCTACAATCCATTGAGGTTTAGCCAGATGACACTCAACCTCTTACATCTTTTGTTAGAGCCCCCAACATTCTGCATCATCACCTTCCAATATTTTGAGATACCTCTATCCCATTTTGAAGAGTTTGATCCTCCTCTCTTTGGCACTACATACATCAATCACATTCACATCAAAAGGGTGATGATTGATGGAGGCACTAGCATTAACATAATCTACTCCCATGCTTTTGATCAATTATATTTACTAAATAACATCATGGCCAAAATCATAGACATCCTTTGCTCCTTCAATGACACCATGACCACTACCTTGGGGACCATTATTATTCAAATATGCTTGGGACCTCGCATCATCCCTAACCTATTTTATATTGTTAAGGGTGAATTCTAATATAACATTCTACTCGGATGCCCTTGGATCTGAGCTATAAATTGCATCCCCTCCACTTTACACCGTTGTATCAAATCTAAAATGAAGGGCAAGTTATAACCATCAAGGTTGACCCAGTCCTTTCACATCTTACAACATGACTTATAGGCCTAATGATGTCCTTATTCGACCTTCATCTCCCTTAAAATCAGTCAACCCCATTAACACAAATGCACCATTAACCTTGACCTATAGTGCCTCTATTGTCACCAATGATGAAGCCTTAATCAGTGCCTCTGTCTCTTCTTCCTAAATGCCCATTGAAGGCTCCTTGACACAAACTTTTCAATGTCTCTCTCTTGAGTAATATTTAATTTTAGAAATATATGCCTTTCCCACTCCCCAAGAATATGTTAACCTTAAAAATGACCCTTCTTATGACCCAACATAGGAACCATCATCCCCTTTGGACTTCCCAACAATTGAACATATTTTGTCTATGGGGGACTTGATCAACACTGCTTGCTCCTATCACCACCCCATCTATTCAACCCTTCACTTACAATTTTTCTTATCTAATCAATCTAGCCTTTGCCAAAACCTATCTTCACCATTGTGTTTAGAAAGTATTTGGTATGATCCTAGACAAATAAGGACCTCATGAATTTCCCATTATCAAAACTCAGAAACCTTGTGAGTTTTTTGGGCTTGGGTTTAAACCACTAAAAGAACCCCCCTCATTAAAACCTACTGCTACGCCCATGGAAGAAAATCCATCCTCACCTAGTTCATCTTCCTAATTTGAGGACTTTAACATTATTCCATCCAACTTTTTTTTATCAATGCCATTAGTTTAGGCCCACTACCTTATCAGCAAGGTTGCCAAACCAAAACCTTTCCTCTTATCCATCCTAAAATGATCAATCATCATTCACCCACCATTCATACCATTCAGTGTCAAGATGATGATTCCATCCTCACCTACCTTGGTGTAGGAGATTCTTCTATCTATAAATCTCTCCCTCCTGAGAACCAAACCATGCTTAATGAATCAACTATCAATGTTAACCTAGGGACCTAGGAGGATCCTAGTATCATTAAACTGAGCCAATCCTTAAACCTAAATGAGTAGTGGGATTCTCCCACCTTCTTTCAAGATCATAGCATTGTATTTACTTGGTCTTATGAGGATATGCCTAGGATTGACCCCATCACCACTCGTCATAACATCGTTACCCATCTTGAGGCTAAGTTGGTATGACAAAAGCTTTTTAAAATGCACCCTTGTATAGTTCTTCTCATCAAATAATAACTTCAAACATCTTTTGTCCATCAAATTCATTCAACCTACCGATTATCCAAAATGGGTCTCTAATATCATTCCTATTACCAAACCCACTAGGGGACTCTGCCTTTGTGTGGATTTCTTTGACCTTAACCTTGCATGCCTCAAAGATAATTTTCCTTTACCCAACATCAACCAACAAGTTGACCTTACCATGGGCCACAAGATGTTATCCCTTATGGATGGTTTTTCAAGATACAATCAAATCCTGATTGCCTCCTCAGATCAATATAAAACTACCTTCATTACTCCTTGGGGAACTTTTTGCTATTGAGTCATGCCTTTTGGTTTAAAAAATGTAAGAGTAACTTATCAATTAGCCATGACCTATATCTTCCATGAACTTATCCATAAGATTATAGAGGATTATTTGGGTGATCTCTTAAAAAAATATAAGCACTAAAAGGACCATTTAGCTATTCTTTCTATCATTTCCAATCAACTAATCTAATTCCATGTTTGGCTCAATCCCAAAAAATGCATTTTTGGGGTTCTTTCCAAAAAGATTCTTGGCATTATCATCTCTCTTCTTGGAATCAAAGTAGACCATACTAAAGTTAGAGAAAATTTAGACATGCCTCCTCCAACCAACCTTAAGCACCTGCATAGCCTACAAGGAAAACTTCAATCCATTCATTGTTTCATTTCCCAACTTTTAGACTGGTGCCAACCTTTCCATCACCTTTTAAAGAAGGATATCTCTTTCAAATGAAATGGTGATTGTCAAAAGGTATTTGATTCTCTCAAATATTACCTTTTGTCACCACCTATCCTCATCCCTCTTAAAGATGACCACCCCTTTTACCAATATATCTCTAACACTGACCATTCCCTAAGGGAAATGTTGGCTCACCAAAAAGAACAACACAAAGAGCAAGTCGTATACTACATTAGCCACATTCTTGTAGAATATGAAACTATATATACACATACTAAGAAATTTTGCTTAGCATTGACCTTCATGGCCACCAAACTCTACCACTACCTTCTTAACCATAAAACCTATGTCATTACTAATACCAAACTGCTCAAGTACATGCACTCTAAACCATACCAAAATTAGCATATGACTAAGTGGCTCATGCTCTTAACTAAATTTGACCTTGAATTCCTCTAGTATAAGTCAATTAAATGGTAGGTCATTACCGACCAATTGGCTAAAGATCCTTTACCAAATAACCAACCACCTCCTCTTGCCTTTCTAGATGAGTCTATCACAACTCTTTTTCAATAAGATGGCATAACCTACCAAATGACCATGTTCTTTGATGGCTCAAAGTGCCAATAAGAAGGGGTGTTAGATTTATTCTCATTCCTCTCGATGGCAAACCCCTTCCTCTCTCCTTCAAACTTGATTTTGAATGCACCAATAATATGGCTAAGTATGAAGCCTTAGTGATTAGTTTCCAAACTGCTCTAGCCTTGGGAACTAAGATAATCCATGTCATTAATGATTCCTAGCTCATGGTCAACTAGGTCAATAGAGCTTATCAATGTAAAAATGATGTGTTGTAAAAATATAAACTTTTAATTGACAAACTCTTAACGTCATTCAAACATTACCTGATCCAATATGTTCCTCGATCTACCAACAAATTCATGGATATAATCACTTATCTTGCTTCCTAGATCCCTTCTCAACCTTCCAATTCCAAAATATTTGTCACCATTTATCATTTTACCATACCCTCTTATACCCAATCTAACCTCTTTACCATTTGTAATGTGGAGGAATCCTCATTCGACATTTGGTATGACCAAACTTTCAACTACCTCAACTTAGGCATCATTCCTCCCAACCTCTCTAGAAATGCCCGAAGAGCCTTTTTTTAGAGTACCTCTCATTACACCATCTTAGGGGGAATCCTTTACAAATGTGGTTTTTATGGTCTCCTTCTTCATTGCCTACATAGCCATGAAGCTTCCCATGCCATCAAGGAAACACATGATGGGATCTATGGGGGACACTTTAGTGGCCTAGCAGTCACTAAACATATCCTTCACCTTTGCTACTATTGGCCCACCCTCAACCAAGAATATTATGATTATGTAAAAAAGTGTGTTAAATGTCAACAACATGCTAATTTACATCACACATTAGCTAATAGACTCCAGGCATCTAAGGACTTTTGGATTTTCTCTTAATGGAGGCTTGACCTCATTGGGGAAAATAACCCCCATTCTTCATAGTGTCATAGTTACATAATCATAGCTACTAAATATTTCACCAAGTGGGTGGAAGTTATCCCTCTTATCTTGACCAAAGTAGAAAATATTTTTGACTTTATCAACCATCATATCATATATCGCTTCATTGTTCCTCATAAGATTATCACTGATAATGGTAAATATTTCAAAAACAAGCAAGTCCAAGGGTTATGTGATGCATTTAGCATCGAGTTAAGTTTTTCCTCACCTTACCCTCCATAATAAAATGGATAAGTGAAATCCTCAAACAAAATCCTTAACAAAATGTTCACCAAAACCATTAGTGCTTTAGGTTAGGATTGGCACTTACACATCCCATTTGCTTTATGGGCCTATCATACTAGCATTCAAACCTCTATGAGTGCTACCTCCTTCTCTTTAGTCTTTGGAATAGAGGCATTCTTGCCTCTTGAAGTCCAAATCCCCTCTCTCTGCATATCTTTGCAAAATTTTATTTCTGAAGAAGATTTTCATCAGCACCATTTAGCTCAACTCAAGCTACTTGACGAGAGTCCTTTAGCATCCCTCACCCACCTCCATATCTATCAAAATTATATCAAATGTGCTTCTAACAAGAACCTCAAATAATGAAAATTCAATATCAGTGACCTCATCCTAAAGGAAAACCAACATGTGACCAACATGGAAAAGAGTAAATGAGGCAAGTTTGCTTTCAATTGGGTTGGACACTACATCATTACCCATAAGTATAGATCAAGAGCGTATCCTTTGTCCTCTCTTAAAGGCAAACCAGAATCTTAGCCCCTCAACACTACACATCTCTATCTATTTTTTTGTTAAAGAAGGATCAAGCTCGCTCATTTTGTCTAACTTAATCTCATCCTTTGATTACAAGAGTTTAACCTTCACCCATATTTCTCCTCTCCTTTTGAGGATAATTTATTACAATATAGAACCATGTGATTAACCATCATAGTCATAGCCTAATCCTAAATGTGGGTACTATGGCTCTACCTATAGCATGGTTCTCATGGATACTTTTCATTTCTAACAAGATGGAATCTCATGGTCATTATCTCTCAAAACCACACCCTTTCACATATCATTGACCTTCTTGTGTTAAAGTTTTTCCCTCATAAAGGTAAACCTCTGAACTTAATTAAACTTGTCCATGTCTAAATTGTTCCTTGGAAGGACAGCTATCAAGAAAATTAAACAAAGCCAATAAGCTTAGACCAGTCCCTTGAAGGATGGCTACGTTAACTTTGTCAAAAGTAGAGAAATTCCTTGGAAGCTTCCTGCATCGATCAGCTTCCCATATACAATAATAAATCAAAAGAACCACTATCACAACAAATTCTAAAGTGATAATCAGCTCTCAAGTAACATAATAAGTTGGAAGCTGCAATCAGTTTTCACATATAGGCCTCTCGCATTTATCAGTCTACATCTATCATATGACATCGACTTGTCTATTACCATTCTTAGGTCACCTATAGAAGGGGTAAACTAATTCACATAAGGTTATCATACATATCACCCATTACCCTTCACACCACTTATCACCCATGTTTCCTTTAAACTATCTATAAATCAAGGGATTTAGAGCTTACTTAACACCCTGTGATCAAGAAACTTTTTTATCAACTAACGACCGTTCATGTGTAGTGTTTGAAGGGCTTATATTCATTAATCCAATCCCACCTTGGGTATATTTTCAGTCCTTTCCAAAAACAAAGCATCGTGCCCTATTCTTATCTTACTATGCTTGGTTAATGTTTTCATCATGACTTTTACCATCCAGTGTTGCAACAACAATAATCATTATTTTTACATTAAGTGAGAATACAACCACCATAACCATAACCATAAAATTCATAGGCATCCACATAACCTTAAGCATGATAACATTTGATTAGTGACATCCAACACATTTTATACATGTTTACAACAAACTATGCAATATTTTATTTAGGGTGTGAGGAGTCACACGACACATACATAGTCATTAGATTACACACACATTGCCTACATCACATGCATACATTATTTTCCTACCTAAGCATCAAATAGATTATCTAGTGACTCTAGATTTATGTTTAGCCATCCTTCTACTTGATTACTCCCTGTACTAACATCCATACCATCCCCTATCTTAGCAACCTCTAAAGGGTATACTCTATTTTCCTCTCCCACATTCATCCCTACATGATGAGAATCATATTCCACTTTGGGTCTCTCACACTGCTCACCTATCAAAATTATTGCATCCCTCTCCTCTAGTTGTTCTACTCATAGAGGTAGGCCACCATGAATTTATGACAAGACATTCACCTTCCTATCCCATCTACCCTCCTTTTATTACCAGCCCATTGCCACAGGCTCTAAACTCAGATCCCAACCATTGGAAGTACTTTCTCAAACATGGTAATCTTTTCTTTTGTGCCAACTAAGCATTCATATATGGTAGAGGAATGGTCACCTTCTCTAATTGTATAACCAATATCCTAGACTAGGTAACTCCTTACTACCAAGGCCTCTTCTAAATGGAACCCCAAGTCATCAGTTCTAATGAATTGGGATAGAGGATGTAGACATGGCCACCTTTCATCTAGCCTACCCATGTAGCTCTTGGGTTAGGCATGATCCATCCTCTATCATTCACCACCCTACCAATTTTATACCTTTTAGAATCTACTTGACCATCAAATAAATTCTTTGTAGGTCATCACTTTGCTATTTCCCTTAAAACTCAGCTCGTAACAGTGATGCACCTAGGCCAACATGAATTTTCAGATCTAGATAGACCCCCACCTCCTAAATCTTGACTTATAGTGATAGATGTCAACACTATGCTTATACCCTCACATAATTTTAGGTGTAAACTCCTCATGAAGGCACCTCTTCTTTGGCTTCGCTCCATCATAAGATCTTTGTGATGCTTAGCATTTTGCTACCCACTTCTTTATCCTACCCTACACATCTATGTCTTCTCCTCCTAATGCATGTGAGATTACTATGGTAACTATTCACCAATCTACATAATACACCTTCACCGTCACCAAAACCCAACACCTCTATCAGCTCAAATGTTGAACTACATTGGCCTGATGTCCAAGGACTATGTCGATGATGCTTCACATCTAAGGGCAGCTTGGCCACTAACAACTAATTCCCATTCCCTTTTTATTTTCACTCATTTCCATTGCTAATAGTGCCCTCTTTCTTAGGGCATCATACATCAAGTAATCTATGAATTCTTTCTTTAGCATCCTTATGTTTTAACACCATCTAATACTTCCTCTTAAGCTTTTCCCCCATTACTAGGAGAACTACACTGCCCTGAGGTCTTTTTAGACTATGTAGGTAGCACTCAGTTACTAAGGTCAACTCATCTGCATCCTTTATTTTGTTTTCCCTTCTCACCTAAAATCTCTTCCTATATCCTCACCACCTCCCTCCCTTCATCTTGTCAATCTCTTTTAACCACTTTTCCAGCTTGTTAATCTCTTTTAACACAAAGGTTGATAGCCTTCTTCATTGGCCCCTCTTATCTCCCATAAAACCACCACCTACTATGCCTCGCTAACCTCTCCATCACCTTTCTTTGTGCATACATTTTATCTCCATTCCTCACCCACTTTTCATGTTTTTGGTCTCTCTCTCCACTTATTACCAACCTTGTCCTTTATCCCCTTCAACTTCTTTCACTATCCTCATCATCTCCCCTTGCCCTTGGCTATTTGTCGTACCCTCTTTATCACTTTCTTTTCCTCACCAATTCCACATCATATTTTTCATCTTAAAAGCTTTCTATTTCTTTTTTTTTGTACTTTTTCTTTACATTTACCACCACTCTCTATCATTTCGCCACTCTTCCCACTATACCCATATTCCATTCTTCTTGTTTGCTTTTTTCTATCCTTTCATCCTTTTTGTCTTTTTTGTTATTCCACAACTAGTTTCTACCTTGGTATTTATCCTTTGAGAAGCCATCCATAATTTCCTCTTTTCTTATTCTTAGTTATTGCCTTTTTCCTTTTGGATTCCCCTTTTCCTCTTTCCATCTCGGTACTCACTTGTATTTTGCATCTGTGTGAGTATCCCTGATTCAATTCTTTAATTTTCTTCTTATCATCCCTGATCTTCATCCCTTATTTTCATCTCATGCCCTTTCCTTGTGTTCCCCTATTTCTTCACCACCTCACCCATTTTTGCCTTGTCAACCTCTTCTAACCAACTGATTGATGCATACATTATCTCTTCAAATTCTTCTTCACCCATCCTTCCCTTCCCCTTGTTTTTCTTAACCCCTTTCCCATTTTCCATCCTGTTCTCATCTCCAAAACCACCATCTGCTTTGCTTCTTTACCTATCATCATCATCCATGCTTACTTGGTCAAGATACCACTTGCTCCTTCATTCTCCTATCATCCTTTTTGTGTCCTCATTTCACTTTTTTTCCCTCCTATTTCCTTTCTTCGATTTATTGCCTTGTTTTTTATTTTACTCACCAAACTATTTTTTCCCTAGTTTGTTTTTAGACTTATTTTCAAACCCTTCATGGCCTCCCATATTTCCCATCCTCCCCTTATAATTCATGATTGTTACACTTCTTTCCCCATCCTTTTCAATTCTCCACTCTATCATTCTTTAGTACATCCCTCACCCCCCAATCTTCTACATCTTATTTTTCTTCTCTTTTATCCATTTCATTTCATTTTATTGTCTCCCTTGATGATATTCTTTATTATTACCAACATTCCTTTCTTATGTGTGTGTGTGTGTATCCATGCCTGGCTCCTTCCATCCTTCTCCACCTTCATCTTTATCTTTGACCTTATTTTTTTCTCTTCATCCATCTCCTGGTCTACCTTCAACTCATCCCTTTTTGGATCTTCCTTATTTTCTCCATTTCAACCTCCACCTCTTTAGAGTGTGGTCACCAATTGTGCCACTTCTACATATATCTCCTTGTCTACTTCCTCGTGTCCTCTATGCCCTTACTTTAATGCATGAAATCCATAACTTGATCCCTCATTTAATTAATATTATTATTATTTGCCTCACTCCATATTCTAAAACTCCTCAAAATCTTTCTCTGAATTCCCTCAAAAACTTAATGCTTACTTATTTTGAGGCCCCACTGGCTTAAGGGTCAAGGGTTCAAATCTTCAACACTTCTCATTTACCCACTCTACTATTTTGCTTCCCTGGATCACTAAGTAATACCCTTCTATAGCATGTTAACGACATTGTTGTGGAGTGTGCATAATATCAGCTTATTTGGGTGGTGATGAAAGAACCTGTCAGATCATCATGGTAATTTAAGTAGTGCCATATTTTCTAAAGCTTGGTAAAGCATATTTCTCCCTTTTCTTTTCTTTAAAATGGTGGTAGAAATTTCACACTTGAACTTGCTTATCCATGGCTACAGATTCCTTTTGCATAATTGACATAATCATTTAATTGCATCCTAGGTAATCTCATCCACTATTTCTACCCAACCAATCAAAAAATTATTTGATAACCATATGTTCCACCCTTTGGTACTTCCCTTTCTCCAATGTCCTTCAATAAAATCTAACTGCATGATCTCAAATCGGGGCAACCAAGTTAACCAACACTCCTTACCTTAAAAGAACTAAATTTGGCCTAACGTTCTTTTTGGATTCATGTCCATGGAACTATGTAGGTAGCATCCACTTGCTAAGTGCATTTGGAATTAGCTCAGCCATCCCCTTCCAACCCATACCCAATCCACCTATGATTTTACCATGTCCACCTTGACATTGGTTACTTTTGACCCCAACCATTAGCATGTTTTGCGATGACTTTGTGTGGTCCTTTAACTGCACTAACCCATTTTTCCAATGTTAACCATTTGAACACAGCACTACCTCATGCATAACTCAACCACTTGTGTTGTTTAGTGGGAGCACTTCCTCACCTAGATACCTATAAATGACATAGACCTTGTCTAGATGAGTTGATGGGAATGACCTGATCAGCTATGACCAACACTATGGATTGGATACCTTCTTTTATCTTTCTAGAACCTAACCTTAATTTATCAACATTGGCATCTTTAGTCTCTATGAAATCTTGACTATTACACTTAGTTAAATTTTAATCACCCATTGGCATTTCACATGCATAACTACCTTGTGGCACCACTTAGTGTCTCCCCACCAACTACTTATCAAACCTACACCCAATTCATCCTTTCCTCGTCAACTCTCAGTTTGAGGGAGGACACCTTCTACACTCAGGGCAACCAGACCTTTAACCAGCAATCCATTTTTGTTTTTTAGCTTGTCAATCCAAAGTTGCATAAAAAAAAAAGGAAAAATGTAAACACTAGAAAACTACACATAAACAGTTCCAGATGCTTGAATCCCTTGGGACCACCTAAACCTTTTTAACCCACCAACTCACCCATTAGACATTGAGTTAAGTTATCTAACTAAGATAAACTCACTAACTGACCCCTAACCCAACCCTTTCAACCTAATTAGCAACATTATTACTATTCAACAAGTCACTATTCCAAGTTACTATTCATTGACACTATTCATGTGTCACTATTAATGTGACTGGTGATCTGAACAACATTTCAAGTGATAATTTAGGTGATGGTTCTACCCTAATTGGTGGCAGAACTTGTGGGAGCCATAACTTTTGCACCATAGCTTCGTTTGACTCCCTGTTTGAACTGTTGGAAAGCTAAGAATGAGGAGAACATGATGAGATGGAATAAAGCTATGCTCAATGGTTTTTGACCCATAAAATCCCAATATAATTTTCCTAAATTTCAATTTTAATAGTGCATTCTAAAAAAAGTAAGTTTCTAAAAATAGTAATTTCTTAAATTTTGTAATGTTTTAAATCATGGAAGTTGAACCACTTCATCTCCCTCGAGATTGGTGACCTTCCACATCCTCCTCATTCTTTTAAAGTGTGTATAAAAATATATTTATCCCAAAAATTCAATCAAACATCTCTTTTTAGAGATAGGCATATGTTTGGATCTACAAATTTGATCAATAAAACATCTCTTCTTAGAGATAGCATTATTACAATTGTATTATTCTTATTTCTTGAATTATCTTTCAAATAAAGATCTTGAGTATTGGATCACATAAAAAGTTACATGTAAATAGTGAGGTGGCTTATAATTGAGTTAGTTTGGAGTGGGACACCCTGGTCCACTTGGGAGACAATTGGAATCATCTTTTTCAACTCCACATGGGTGTGCTTGGCCAAATAGTAATTTTGGTGCATTTTTCCTTGTTATTCATCATGAAAAATGTGAAAGAGGTCTTGTGGGACAAATGGGATGAAAAAGTGAGTGGAATAACCATTCATGACCTTTGGATAATTCAAAAGGAGGTAGGTGGATAAAATCTCAAGCATGTGAGCACATGCTTGCATAGTAAACTTGTCTCCTTCACTTTTTCTCTTCATGTGGGAGGTGGGATGCCAAAGTGGGTCCTTTAAAATAATATTTTAATGAAAATTAATAAGGATGATTTAAAAATACTATTAGATCATGTGTGCACATGGAGAATCATTTCCATGTTCCCCATCTTACCTCTCTTCACAAGGCAAAGTCAAAAGAAATTATTAAGTTGTAAATTTTATATTTGATTACGGGGCATGTATTTCTGACCAAACACATGGGAAAACCTTTCCAATATTCCCCTTTGTCTTTCCCCTTTGGACAATTTTCAAATACTTCTCCTTACCTTGCATTTCCTCTTGATTCCTCTCCTAAAATCCATAAATAGGTGTCTTCTTTCTCTCATGAGGGGGTTGGTTATTTATCTTGTGGGGTTGGAATCCTTTTATCTTCTGGAGGTATTGATCATTTTTGAGAGTCACTTATCTTGAGTTTGAGCATTCTTCTTTGGATATTATCATTATTTTTATAGGTTGAAGACATTCATCTTGGAGAGAGAAGCATTTATCTTAGAGGTTCATCAACAACAACTTCCTCATCATTATCTTCAACAAAGCCATCAACCATAGGAATTTCAATAACAGAACTTAATCAACATCTCCATCATCATCTCCCTTTACCAATTTCAACAATAAATTTATCAATAACAATGTCTCTATCAACACCCTCAACCAAATTTAACAACAAGGCTAAGTTTTTGTTTATGCATTACTTTGTTTTATGTTTTGGCATTCTAACATTCACCTAAATATTATTTTATTGAAAATATTAGCATTTCATTTTAAAGTATATATTTATTTAGATCTATTACTTTCATGTTATGCTAATTTATTTTATTATCATTTTCTTTATAAACATCATTATCTTAAGAGAGTGGATTGATAGCCTCCAAAGAAGCTCATGATTCTTGGATTTAGATCATGCTAGGCAATCCACTTTGCTACTTGTCTAACAAACAAGTTTTCTTAGTGTTTTATTATTGTAAGTTATTCCTTCCTAGCCAAAGATAAGTATTCACCATCATCTAGATCATGTGCACAATTTCTACCAGGTCCTCATAACCATTACCCTTATTGATAGTTTCTTTCTTTTTCTAAAACTAAGAAAAAAAAAATAGAGTGAAACAAATAAGCTTAGGGTGTTAGCTTAGGGTGTTTTTTGTTTAGATTTGATTTCATTCACTAACACCATAGTCATCTTCCCCTATTGCAATCCTATGTTCACAAATGGCACTCTCGATGGGACCTAACACATCCTACATACCAAAACGATCAATATACAAGTCTTAAATTAAGATTTGAATGCTTGAAACTTGTTAAATTTGATTTTTTAACTTTGTTTTGACATTTTTCTTTGTCATAGGTTTACACAGTAACCATCGACAGTTATTTTCAACCATTCATGGTCAGATATAATCATTGACCATCAGGTATAACCATCAATGGTCACTATGTTTCTTTTAATAGACTCAAGAGCCAATAGACCATTTTTTATAGCTTGGTTTGGGGTCATCCGGACTCTATTTTTTATGATTTTTTTAAACCACGTGTTTTTTCCTAAATTTTTAGAATATGCTATCAATTACCTTCAATTTGCATATTTTTTTAACAAAATCAAGTTGCTAACCAAGTCTAATCTAATGCATTTATTTCTTGAGGTTTTGCCTTCGAGTCAACAGGTGTTTACTTTACAAAGTTATTTGTTCAATCTCATAAGTGTTTCAAAGAAGGCAGTCCTAATCTTATTTTTACAGGTTGAAAGGCTGGTTTAGAAGTTAATTTGGGGGTTTTAACTAATCATACACTTCAATTTGGATTTTTAAAAAGAACTTGGTTAAAATCATACACACTTCAAGTTTGGTGCCTAAAATGAATCTTTATCATGCTAAGTCTTAAACACTTCAAATTTTGGATTTAAAACAAACTTAGGTACTTATTATTTCATTTAATCTTTTTAGTGCAATATTTACAAGTTTTTACATCTTAAATCCAAGGGGATAAAGAACACCACCACACTTTTCAATTAAGTGCTTTAAAATTGAATACATTTTCAACATTTGTATTCAATAGATCATGGCTTAATTAGATTTGTTTGGAAAAAATAAAGATCATGTATGTATGTTTTCCCATCCATCCCCTTTAGGGAACTTTTGGGATCATAAGCATCATCTTTATTTTAAAGTACCTTAGTCCAAATGCATAGAAAATAAGTTTTCAAGGCTCTTTCCAAGACCTGCATGGCTTGGGTGACCTAGAAACAACCTTTAAAGCTCTTTTACTTGTCATTTATTTCATGCATCTTGGCTTATGAGGGGGACTTCATTACCTCCCATGAGTTCTTTATGGAAGCTTTGACCTAGGGTTTCATCTCTTGACATCATATTCAACCCCTCTCCATAGGGGTATATAAATTGGGATACCCTCATTGGGATGATGGTTTGAGTAGTTAAACCATATATATTAGTAGAGACTAAGCTCGATAAGTTTGAATATGTTGGACATTTCACTACATTGAGCAAGCAATGGATGTAGTGGTTGTAAAAAAGTCAAGACTTTTTTAAAACAAGTCATATGACATAGACCCAAATGACGTGTTTCTTCTCTTATTTTCTAACATGAAATTTGGTAAACATGGGATCCATCTAGAACAATTGAAAACCAATTAGTTTTATTCAACTCACTTTGCCACACTCTTGATAGGAATTTGGATGATTTATTTGTATTTTGTCATTTTCTTGCTTGATGTTTTGAGACTAAAACTAATGTGTTTGTTTATAAACCATGTCAAAACCAATTTGTTTATACATCACTCTTTTATCTAAAGAGGTGTTATATTATCCATTTTACACCACACTTGTGCCTTGAAATTTTTTCTAAACAAATTTGCATGATGGGTACCATTATACTGACCACATCATTATCAAGTTTGAGCCTTTGAGTCTTTGAAACATAACATTAATCACATCATTAGATCATGATAATGCCATTATGTTGCTCAATTTTTTTTAAGACTTGTTTACCATTTTATTAAAACCATTGTTCAAAACCAGTCACATATGTCATTTAGACCTTGTTTAGGTGTCGTCATGATGTCCAATCTTATCTAGCTTCTTTGGCCAAATCCTAGTCTTCAACATTAAGTTTTTAATTAACCTTGTCAAGTTTAGATTCAAACATTAATTGATTTTTATTTGGGCCTCAATTCATGGGGTTGATACATAGATCTTTCTATTTTGGGTTGCATAACTTCGGTTAATTGATTACCCAAACTTGATGACTATTTATTGTTTATTTGTTTAATGCCTATCCTTATCATTGTTTGTGCCTTTATTTGGAATAACATAGTCTTTATCCAAAATCCTTTTGCTTTATGGCTTATGTAGACACCTAAAACTGGGCAGCGATAACCCCAAATCATGATTTTAACCAATTTCCACCCAAAATGCACAATTTGGCCTAAAAACACTAAAACATGCTAAATGATGTGAAACTAACATATTCAAGTTCCAATTTTGGCCAAGGTATCACTAAATGGGGCAATGCAATTTATATACTAGCTAACTTTGATCAAATCATTTTAAGTCAAAATGCCAAATTTATACCTGGATGCTCTGGATTGCTCTTTCCTATCAAATCTCTTACACAAGACACGTACCTTCATTATTTATTGTTGGTAACATCCTAAATGGGATAATGGATCCAACGCATCTGACATTGCATTCCAATTCCAATCCAGTCAAATTTTGGACCAATAACAAGGCATTCTGATAAATTTAAGTAATTTGTGCACAAAGTACTTAAACATGCTTAAGAGTTAATTAAACCAAATTAAGGCCTAATCAAGAATTCTATGGAAACTTGTTGAATACTTATTTCTAGAAATGAATATTAAATATATATATCATCAGGAGACCTCATTTCTTGGGAAGACATCCATAGGCCATAAAAGCCACAAATATCAGGATTGATGCCCTCCATGCCTCATTAATGCCTTCCATGATGCCCTCCATGCCTCTTAATTGCCCCTTTTTCCAATGTCATGATGAAGATAATTACAAAATTAATTCCAAAAAATTTAATTAATCCTCAACCACACATCTCAATCTCAGGATGGACAGCTAGGTTGATTCTAGACATTCTCAAAAATCTATAAATAGAGAGGCCATGAACATCATTTTTAAGCTATTTGGGTGCAAATTTATAATGCACAAATGATTAAAAAATCCATTATAATTAGTGTTACCATGCCAAGTTGATTCCAAGCCAAACCAAGCCATAAGCCAAAGGTGTCAAGGAGAGATAGAGGTAGTCAAGCTCCCATTGCCCAAGACTTCATGAGCACAAGCTGAGCAAGCCACTACAACAAGCATTTTGGAGCATCCAAGGAAGGTAAAAGATATTTATTTTGAATTTTATTTATGTGTTTTATTCATGTTTATTAACTAAGCTCTCACTAGTGTCTAGGCCTATAGATGTTATGTTGGTTAGTGTGTTTCTTTCATTTTGTTTTTATTTTAGAACTAACACCATACTAACCATCTTCTCTCGAGTCAAATTCCTAGATCACATATGGCAGACTTGGTGGGACTAGATGCACCTCACACATGAAGAATATCATTTTTCAACTTTAAAATATTCATTTGGACCCTTAAAACTCTTGCAAATTGATTTTCTAACTTTATTTTTCTATTTTTATTTGCCACGATTTTACATAGTAACTGACGTTAGCAAGTAAGACCGACATCAGTTGCATATCTTAACCAATGTCATTTATTAAAACTAACATTAGTTGTATACCTATCATTGGTCACATTAGTATAACCAATTTTGGTTGGATAACCGACATTGATTAAAAAATGCAATTGTCGTCAGTTATATAAACTGATGTCGATTACTATGTTTTTCTTAAAACATAAACCCAAGAGCTCTTTTTCTAAAGTTTATTATTTTAAACCAAAAAAATCTTCAAAGCTAAAGGACATGCTAACATTTTTGCTATAGGACCAAGCTTGACATTTGTTAAAAACATGTTTTAGATCACCTTTTGTATGCTTAAAAATTAATTAGGAACCTTGTTTTAGTGTTTAACAAAAGAATTTAGATGTTTATGGTGAATGTTTTAAAATTTAAAACTAAGACCAAGGGATCAAATGAACACCACCTCATTTTTTGAATTTGGGCTTAAAAATGAACTCACTTTTCCAAGCTTTTTGTGTTCAATTAATTGTTTAAGTTATATTTTGTTTGGCAAAAAGGGTACCACGTGTATGTTCTTCCATTTGTCTCATTTAGGGAACCCTTGGAATCAAAAGTGCCATTCCTATTGTATAAATCCTATCCCAAGGCTTAGAAATAATGTCATCTAAAGTACTCCCCAAAAACTTGTCAAAGTTTGGGTGACCTTGAAAACAACCCTAAAGTCTTTTTTTTATGTCTTTCATTTCATTGCATCTTGGCTTGTGAGGGGGATGTCATTACCTCTCATGATTTATTTAGGGAAGATTTGACCCAGGGTTTCATCCCCTAACATTGACTTCACTTACTCCTTTGGAGTTGCACATAGGACGTATCTACATTTGGATATCGCACTAAACTGAGTGAATAGCAAGATGTAGTAGTTGTAAAAAGGACTAGAACTTTTTACAACTAGCCAATGCCATGGTCACCTAATTTCTATGCTTTTATTTTACATTGTTTGGCATGAAAGTCATTTTGTAATTGATTCCCCTAGAATGATCGAAACCATGCTAGTTTTAGTCAACCCCATTTTGCCATACCCTTGTTAGGATTTGGACAGTTATACTTAGAGTATTTTAATCATTTTTGCTTGGTATGTTTTGAGACTAAAACTTGCTTGTTTATTCATAAAGCCATGTCAAAACCAATTTGTCTATACATCACTCTTTTGTCTAAAGAGGCATTATGCTAGCAATTTTACACCACGATTGTGCCTTGAAATTTTTGCTAAACTTGTTTGTGTGTGTGTGTGTCATTTGAGTTGAGGAGGGAAGTGTTATGCTGCCCAAAACATGTTAAACCCATTTTGCCTTTGAGTCTTTTGAAGCATCACATAAATCACATCATTAAAGCATGCTTACATCGTTAGGATGCTCAATTTATTTCAAGACTTATTTATCATTGTATCAAAAACCATTTGTTTCAAACCATTTTTTGTATACCATTTAGACCTTTGTCTTATGTCGTCGTGTTGTCCAATCTTGTCTAATTTGTTTGGTCAAATCCTAGTTTTCAACATTGAGTTTTTAATTAGCCTTGTTAAGTTTAGATCCAAAAATTGATTGATTTCTATTTAGGCCTTAATTTGTGGAGCTGATACATAGATCTTTCTCTTTTGAGTTGCATAACTTCAGTTAATCGATTACCTAAATTTGAAAACTATTGATGGTTTGATTGTTTAAAGCCTATCCTCATCATTTTTTGTGCCTTTATTTGGGAGAACACAACCTTTCTCAAAGAGCCTTTTATCTTATGCCTTATGCCAACTGATCATGTTTATGTTTGATTCTATGTGTCGGGTCTATGTCAAATTTGTTTTCAAACTTGTTAGATTAAATCAAATCACCTCATACCTTTGTTTAAGTCTAGCTTTTGACACCATTTGGCTAAAAGTCCTCACATATGCCTATTTGTTTGAGCTTAGGTTTTGACTCTGTGTTTAGATAAAAGACATAGTAACTCAACTTTTCCCTTTCCTAGTTTAGACCTTGTTTGGAACACTTTAACTTAGACCTTTGACATACTAGTTTTTATTCAGATGCTTGACCTTTTGTACATATGACATTTGATGTTAGACCATTTTATTCCAAATCTTATCAAAAATCATTTTAGAGATACAACTCCACTTTCAAATCATTTTGGAGATACAACTCCACCTTTCAACAAAGTTGGACCAAGTTTGAACCATTTGTCCTTTGGATCATCTTTCAGAGTTTGTAGAATTCTAAGCCTTTTTATTTTTGGAGATTTCATCATTTACACGGATATGTCTCACTACACTTATAGTAGAGTCACTTACAATCCAACTTATGATAGAATGGCCACACAAAATGACTTTTATGGCTTTAGTCAACACCCCAATGATGCTAATATGGTTTGTGAGATAGATTTTTATCCACCTCATATTAATCGTTCATGGGAAAAAAATTCATGAGATAAATTATGATCCAAATCGAGACCTTGATTGGCATGAAGAGGCTTATGAAGAAGACTTTAAAGACCTAACTATAGATAATGTTATTTGGGATATGGATCCATACCCTCTTTTCAATCATCAGTACGTGGAACATAGTCAAGAACCATCTTATGAGCCAACTCATGACTGGGATGATATGGTTTATGAGGAAGACTTAAATGTTTTGGCATGTGAAAACAATCAAGTTTCATGATGTCTTTTTGTTATCTGATCATCAGCTACCCTAAACCCTCCTTTAGATTATATGATCTATCAAGCTCCGTAGTATCCAAGGAATACCATTAACATTCTTAGACCTAGTCATTTGGCTTGTACAAGAAACTAAGCTCCACAAAACCCCTTCATCATTCCAAGACCTAGTCCTTTAGCTTGTGCAAGCAAGCATGCTCCACACCTCCTTATTGTTACCATCTCAAGACTTTATCCTTTAGCTTGTGCAAGTGATCATGCTCCCCAAATCCCTATCATTATCTAACCACAAGTCATTCCTTATCTAGTACCAATCCCATTCAAACCTCAACCCATCTAATTATTCAAAGACCAAGCTATGTTCAAAACTGGTATTTTCCAACTCATTGAAAATGAAAGCCTAGACAACCAACTAATCCAAGATGTTTTTGTTAAACCAACCACTTATGATAAGTCAACCTATGATGAATCACATATTGATCCTATACTAGTTGTCAATGAGTCTCACTTTGATGAGACAGTCTTTGCTGAGTCACTTCTTAATGATTATAACCACCTTTGGGTAAATCATTACCTCAACCATGTGGCTATTTTTCAAGAGCCTCCTATTGACAAGCCAGTCTCTAAGGAGTTGTCTCTTGACCTATTTCCCATCCTAAAGGAGTCTCACTTTGACAAACCAGTTTTTATAGAGCCCATTATGCAGTTACAGGTTATTAATTATCTAATACCAAGCATTCAACAAGACATCATTGTAATAGAGTACCCATCAGATGAAGAATCAGAATTAGACTTAGGTTCTATTCTTGAACTGACATCAGATTTAGCATTAGAAGTAGAATCAACATCGATCTCAACCTCAGATTCAGAGTCCCTTAAGTTAGAATCAGATTCAGACAAAGAGTATATTTATAGTTATTACAACATTAGTTATGCATGCCTTGTAGATCAATTCAAATACATTGTTTATCCTTATATAGTTTTTAAGGATGAGTACTTTAGCTTCAACATAAGTTATCCTAGTATCTTCTATGAGGATTATGTAGCCTTTCCCCATTCCATTACCATTCCATAGACCATTACCATCAACCAAGATAGCCATATTATTGACATTACATCTCCCATAAGTTTCGATTGGGACTGACAAAATCACACTTTGTTGAATAACATCCATGATGACATAGCAGTTGAAGAAGAGTAAGGAGGCTAAGACCACATTCATGTAATAGAAGAACACTCTCCTAGTAAAACTTTTTTGAAGGTGCTAGGGGATAATCAAAGTCACAACTCAGCATCTTCTAGTGAAACTTTTTTGAAAGCGTTAGAAGACAATCAAAGTCAAAATTGAACATTCCTTAGTGAAACCTTCTCAAAGGCACTATAGGACAATCAAGATAATTTCATTGGTGAAAACCTCTTTGAGGCAAAAATAGCTAAGCACAAAATTTCTTCACTACTTGATGAAGACAAAATCAAAATATCTTCCAATCTACATCTTAATCAGATGGTAGAACAACATAAAAATACGGTGGTCCTATCGAGAGAACAAGTCTTCAACCCTGCCATAATCAAAATTATGTCAAATTTGGCATCAATAACATTACATGTGACTGAATGTCCTAATCTTCATTTATTTCCCCATTATTCCACATTCCATTATCATCTACCATTCCATTTCACAATCAAACATACCATCCATTATTTATCCTTATTTACCATCCACAACCACATTTTCCTTTGTAGAGGCTACAAAGATACTTTATCTCAATGCTTGAAGGAATCAAAATCAATGAATGATGAAGATCACAAAAGCATTTTTGATAACCAGATCTGCATTGAGTTCTTGATAGAGTAACTATTCAAATGAGGTATGGGCTGGCAATTAACATGATCAAATATTTTGTTTATATCATTTGTTGATTAGGATGTGCATCTCCCCATCAATAGGAACAATAGAATCAAAAACCACACCCAAGCCAATAACATGTACCATACTATTTCACATTGTCATGCCATTACCATTGTTACATATGCTTATTTTCCATTTTCACATATTCCTACTATTTACCCCATCATTAGGGGGAAACCCTCTTACCATTTTATCTAATTTATCTAGACCATCATTATCTATAAGAATACCATATCATCATATCATTCCATTCCTATTTAGACCAAAGCCTATTTTTATTCATCCTACCCAATCCTATTTTGATTTTGGTTTATTTGGTTCTTCCTGCACCTTTTGTGGGAGATTCCAATCAAATTTAAACAATCAATCCAATTCATGTTTAAATGATAGTCTATAAAAATAGTGTGGCAGTTGATCTGGAAAGATATCTTTCATTATATACACATTTATTTATGTGAGCTTGATTATATTGTCTATGGGAAAATCAATGTTTCACCAGTCTTGCTACTAATTATAACTACCTATGGGCAAATTAGTATCATTGACCTATGCCATTGTATCCTAGTTATAATTGCCTATGGGAAAACTAGGGGCAACACTTGTTTACCATGCATTGTTGCATAACCTTGCCATTACTATTTTCATTTAACTGGCTATTTTTTAGATTTGAGAAATTGTTGGGACCTAGTTGGTTTTTTCTCACCTTTTGTGTGGATAGAATTACTATGAGTTGAAGTCATTTCGGGACTATGTGGGTCATGCTCAATTCATGTTGAGGTCACCTCAGTCCCCCTTTCCATACATTCTCACCATTTTTTGAGCAACCTAATCCAAATGCTCTCATCATTTTGTGAGTAGGTATCTTATCATTCTCTAATGAGTTAAGATACCTCAAAATGCCAAAAAATTCATAACATTTCAAAAATCCAAAAACATTTGTCCTATTTAAACCTAGTCAGTTATCCTCGATCCGGCCTACTGGGGCATTGTCATTGTTAGGATGTTTTTTTTTGCTTTTGTTTTCAGGCTTTCTATTTATTTATTTATTTATTTCAAGTTATTTGTTTATTTATTTTTTTGTTTGTTTGTTTTCTTGCTTTCTTGCATGTTTGTTTGTTTTCAGCACTGTCTCCTTGACTCAGTCTATATGTGTTCATTAGGTGATTCCTTGAAAATATTATTATTGAGTCCATCCATATTCATATGTTAACATTGTCATCATGATTTTTATCATTGGTGATTTATTTTTGAGTGTTTATTGGATATCGAGAGTCAGTTCTTATGCATTTTTTAGCCAAGTCTTCATGGTGTTCTATCATGAAGCCTACCATCACATGCTATAGCAAAAATTAGCTTTAGGAAGGTCTAAAATCAATGGAGTCATATAATTTTCTCATTAGCACCTTGGAAAAATCCTTCCATCCCACCTTTGATCAAATTAACCCATTGTCCATTCTAGTTGTATCATTGCTAATCAAGACGAGCATTTCCTCATTGGTAGGTACAATTGAATCATTTCTAATGATCAATCTCATTCTTCTTTTCATTTCTTTCATCACTTTGTACCCACTCATATTTAATCTATACTCTAGGCTATATCCTTGAGTTATGCTTTCTAATTAGCCCTAACTGGGGCACCATCAATTTTAGCCAATCTAGGTCTTCTTAATGATTATAACCGTCTATGGACAAATCATTATTTTGCCTTTTATTCTTGATTATAACCACCTTTGGCAAAATCAATAATCTTTTTAAATCAATGCATGCAAGCATTTTCTCATTTGGATTAATCTCAACCATGGATTAATTCCACATTTCTTCTTGTTTTTTTAAGGGACTGTCCATCAACAATTTTGACAACCACTCCCTCAAGGGGGCATCATCATAGGCTTCCCAAAACCATTTACAGCTTTGTTCTTCAACCATCATCTTCTTTTTGGCATACAAGACTTTTATCATTATTTGAGAATAAATTGCTTTGCCTACAATTTGTAACATCTTCCCAAATAGGGGCAAACTATAGACACCTAAAATTGGCCATCGATAACCCCCAATCAGGGTTTTGACCAATTTCTACCCAAAATGCACAATTTGGTGTAAAAACACTAAAACATGCTAAATGATGTAAAACTAACATATTCAAGTGCCAATTTTGACCAAGGTATCACTAAATGAGGCAATACAATTTATGGACCAATTAACTTTGATCAGATCATTCTGAGTCAAAATGGTAAATTTGCACTTGGGTACTCTAGATTGCTCTTTCCTATCAAATCTCTTGCATGAGACACGTGCATTTATTATTTGTTTTTGGTAACATCCTAAATGGGATAAAAGATCCACATCTAACATTGCCTTCCAATTCCAATCTAGTCAAATTTTGGACCAATAACAAGGCATTTTGATTAATTTGAGTAATTTGTGCACAAAGTGCTTAAACATGCTTAAGATCTAATTAAACTAAATTAAGGCCTAATAAAGAATTCCATGGAAATTTGTTGAATACTTATTTTTGGAAATGAATATTGAATTTATACATCATCAGGTGACCTCATTTCTTGGGAAGACATCCATAGGCCATAAATACCACAAATATTAGGATTCATGCCCTCCATGCCTCATCAATGCCTTCCATAATGCCCTCCATGCCTCTTAATTTTCCCTTCTTCCAATGTCATGATGAGGATAATTATAAACTTAATTCCAAAAAATTGAATTAATCCTCAACCACACATCTCAATCTCAGGGTGGGCGGTTCAGGTTGATTCTAGACATTCTCAAAAATCTATAATTAGAGAGGCCATGAACATCATTTTAAAGTTATTTTGGTGCAAAGTTATAATGCACAAATGATTCAAAAATCCATTACAATCAGTTTTACCATGCCAAATTGATTCCAAGCCAAGCCAAACCACAAGCCAAAGGTGCCAAGGAGAGATGGAGGTAGCCAAGCTTCCATTACCAAGGACTTCATGAGCACAAGCTGAGCAAGCCACTACAACAAGCATTTTGGAGCATCCAAGGAAGGTAAAAGAGATTTCTTTTAGATTTTAGTTATGTGTTTTATTCATGTTTGTTAACTAAGCTCTCCCTAGTGTCTAGGCCTAGAGATGTTATGCTATTTAGTGTGTTTTCATTTTGTTTTCATTTTAGAACTAACACCATACTAACCATCCTCTCTTGAGTCAAATTCCTAGATCATAATTTACGCCAGCTGATCATGTTTATGTTTGATTCCATGTGTTGGGTCTATGTCAAAATTATTTCCAAACTTGTTATATAAATCAAATCACATTAACTCTTTGTTTCAAACCTAGCTTTTGATGTTGTTTGGCCAAAAGTCCTAACACAACCTGTTTGAGCCTAGTTTTTGACTTGCTATTTGGACAAAAGACCTAGTGACTCTTTTCCCTTTCCTAATTTAGACTTTGTTTAGAGGACTTTGGCCTAAACCTTTGACATGCTAGTTTTTATTCAGATGTTTGACCTTTTGTATGTATGACATTTGATGTTAGGCATTTGACATTAGACTATTTTATGCCAAGTCTTAGCACAAACCATTATGGAGATACAACTCCATAATCAAACCATTTTTTGGAGATACACCTCCACCCTTTTGACTGAGTTCGACAAAGTTTGAACCATTTGTCCTTTGGACATAAGTTTTCAAAGTTTGTATAACTCTAAGCCCTTTATTTTAGAGCTTTCATCATTTATGTAGATATGTCTAGTTACACTTACAATAGAGTCACATAAAATCTAAGTTATGATATAATGGCCACACAAAATTTGACTAAAAACCCTTACAAAGATATATTTTTAAGGAGTTTTATTATTCTCCTTGCAATACTCCATGGGGGAAACACAGTTAAGAATTAGTTTGTAAACCAATTCAAAATCCTGATTGGGGTGATATGGTTTATGAGGAGGACTTGGATGCTTTGGCTTATGCAAGCAATCAGGCTCCATAATATCACACCATTTACATACTAAGACCTAGTCCTTTGGCTTGTGTGAGAAATCAAGATCCACAATTCCCCTTCATCATTCCAAGACCTAGTCCTTTGGCTTGTGTGAGCAATCAAGCTCCCCACTGCCATGTTGTTACCATTTCAGGACTTCATCCTTTAGCTCTTGTGAGTAATCATGCTCCCCAATACCCTACCATTATCCAATCAGAGGCCATTCCTCATTTGGTACCAATACCATCCAAACCTCAATTGAGCTAATCATTAGACATCCAAGCTATGTTCTAAAATGGTATTTTCCAACTCATTAAAAACCAAGGCCAAGAGAACCAACCAATCCTAGATGTTTTTATTGAACCAACCATTTATGATAAGTTAACTTGTGATGAATCACATTTCAATCATATACCTATTGTTAAAAAGTCTCACTCTAATGAGCTAGTCTTTGTTGAGTTACTTCTTAATGATTATAACAAGCTAGTCTCTAAGGAGTTGTCTCTTAACATTTTTCCCATCCTAGAGGAGTCCCACTCTGACAAACTAGTTTTTGTGGAGCCTATTATGCCATCTTAGGTCATTATTTATCCAATACTAAACATTTAAAAAGACATCATTGTAATAAAGTACCCATCAGATGAAGAATCAAAGTTAGATTCAGGTTATATTATTGAACTGACATCAGATTTAGCATCATAATCATAATCAACATCAGTCTCAACATTAGATTCAAATTCTATTGAGTCAGAATCAGATTTAGAAACATAATACATTTGTGGTTATTACAACATTGGATATGCATGCCTTGTAAACCAATTTAAATAAAAATTTTATCCTTCTATGGTTTTTGAGGATGAGTACTTCAGCATTGAAATAAGTTATCCTAATATATTCTATAAGGATTGTGTAGTAAATACCCATTCCATTACCATTTCATAAGCCGTTACCACCAACCAACATAGCCATATCATTGACATTCCATCTCCCACAAGTGTTGATTGGGACCAACAAAATCACACCTTGTTGAATTACATCCATGGTGACATATCAATTGAAGAACAACAAGGATGCCAAGACCAAGATCATACAAAAGAAGAATAATCTCCTAGTGAAACCTTTTCAAAGGTGCTAGGGGACAATCCAAGTTCAAACTCAACATCTTCTAACAAAACCTTTTTGGAGGTGCTAGAAGACAATCAAAGTCATAAGTCAACATCCCTTAGTGAAACCTTCTCAAAGGTGCTATGGGATAATCAAGATAAATTCATTAGTGAAAACCTCATCGAGGCACCAATAGTTGAGCATAAAAGTTCTTCACTATTTAATGAAGACAATATCAAAGATCAAATCAAAATAGCTTCTTATCTACAGCCTAATAAGATGGTAGCTAATCTCAAGATCAAACAATATAAAAATTTGGTAGTCCTATTAAGATCATCTTTAGAGGTCTTCGGCCCTGCCACATCTAAAGTTAAGTCAAATCCAGCATCAACAACATTACATATAGCTGAAAGACCTGATCTTCATTTGTTTCTCAACCATTACACATTCCATTATCATCTACCATTCTATTTCACAAACAAACCTATCATCCAAATTTTATTCATATATACCATCTATGGCTGCACTTTCCTTTGTAGAGGCTACAAAGATACCTTATCTTGACATTTGAAGGAATCATAATCAATGACCAATGAAGATCATAACAACATTCTTTACATCCAAATCTACAACCACTTCTTGATAGAGCAACTATTCAGATGAGGTGTGGGGTAGCAATTAACATGATTGATTATTCTATTTGTATTATTTATTGATTAGGACATGCATCTCGACTTCGTCAAAAATAATAGAATCATATGCCATTTACCATACCCAGGATAAACACATCAAAAACCAACAATCACCTAGGCTAAAAATATGTACCATACCATTTCATTTGCCATATTTATTTTCCATTATCACATATCTTGCCAGTCACCCCACCACTTGGGGGCAACCCTCTTACCATTTTATCCAATCTATCAACCTATCATTATCCTAGAGCAAGAACATTCCATTTTACCATACCATTCCTATTTAGACCAAAGCTTGTTTTAAGCCATCCTATCTAATCTTGTTTTGATCTTGGTTACTTTGGTTCTTATTGAACCTTTTACGAGGATATTATGATCAAGTTTCAATAATCAATCAAGTCTATGTTTAAATGACATTCTATAAAAGTAGTGTGATAATTGATCTGGCAAGATATCTTTCATTTTTCATCCTATATCAAGTTTGTTTATGTGAGCTTGATTATAACTGCCTATGGGCAAATCAGTGTTTCACTGATCTTGCTACTAATTATAACCACCTATGGGTAAATTAGTATCATGATCTAATCCATTGTATCATAATTATAACCATTTAAGAGTAAACTAGGGGCAAAATTTGTTTATCATGCATTATTGCATCACCTTGCCATTATTGTTTTTATTTAATTGGCCATTTACCAAATTTGAAAACTTGTTGGGACCTAGTCAAGTTTTTCCCCACCTTTTATGTGGATAAAATTATTATGACTTGAGGTCATTTTGGGACTATGTAGGCAATACTTGATACTTATTAAAGTTAGCTCAGTCACCCTTTCCACCATGCTCTCACCATATTGTGAGAAACCTAAGCCATGCTCTCATCATTTTGTGAGCAACCTAAGCCACACACACTCTCATCATTTTGTGAGTAACCTAAGCCATGCTATCACCATTTTGCAAGTAACCTTAGCCACACTTTCATCATTTTGTGAGCAATGTAAGCTGAATGCTCTCACTGTTTTGTGAGTAGGTATTTTTTCATTCTCTAACGAGTTAGTATACCTCAAATTTCCAAAAAAAATTCAAAAATTTCAAAATCCAAAAACGTTTGTCTTAGATGAGCCTTGTTAGTTATCCTTGATCAACCTTACTGGGGCATGGTCATTGTTAAGATTCTTTCTTTTGCTTTTATGTTTAGGCTTTCTATTTGTTTGTTTATTTCAAGTTATTTGTTTGTTTGTTTATGTGTTTTTTATTTGTTTGTTTGTTGTTTATGTGCCTATTTGTTTGCTTTCAACACTATTACCTCGACTCAATCTATATGCATTCATTGGGTGATTCCTCAAGCACATTATTCTTGAGTATATCCATATCATACATTGTCCCATCATAGTTTTTATCATTGATGCATTATTTTCAAGTGTTTATTAGATCAAGATTTAGTCCTTATGCATATTTCAACCAAGTCTTCATGGTGTTCTATCATGATGTCTATCATCACATGCTACAGTAAAAATCAACTTCAAAAAAAATCTATAATCAATGGAGCCATAAAAATTTCTCCTTAGCACCTTGGCAAAATCCTTCCACCCCATCTTAATCAAATCAACCCATTGACCATTCTATTTGTATCAATGCTAATTAGGATGAGCATCTCCTCATTGGTAGTTACAATTAAATCATTTCTAATGATCAAATCTTATTATTTTATTCATCTCTTTCATCACTTTGTGCCTGCTCATCTTCAATCTGTATTCCAGGTTATATCCTTGAGTTATGCTTGCTAATCAGACTTAATTAGGGTACAAACATATCAAACATCATCTTTAGCTAATTCAATTCATCTTAATGATTATAACCACCTATGTGCAAATCATTCTTTCAACTTTTATTCTTGATTATAACCACCTTTGGGCAAATCAGTATACTTTTTAAATCAATGCATACAAGCATTTTCTCATTTGGATTAATCTAAACCATAGATTAATCCCAATTTTTTTCTTGATTTTTTTGAGGGACCATCCATCCACACATGTGATGGCCACTCCCTAAAGGGGGCATCATCATAGGCTTTTCAAAAACCATTTGAAACTCTTTCTTCAATCGTCATATTATTTTTGGCATATAGGCCTTTACTCATTATTTGAGAATACATTACTGTGCTTATAGCCTATAACACCTTCCCAAGTAGGGGAAAACTATAGAAAATTAAAAATGGCGATCAATAACCTCCATCTAGGCTTTTGACTAATTTCTAGCCAAATATGCACAATTTGGCCTAACACTAAAACATGCTAGATAATTTGAGACTATCATATTCAAGTGTTGATTTTGGCTAGAGTATCATTAAATGAGGCAATATAATTTATGAGGCAGCTAACTTTAATCAATTTATTTCGAGTCAAAATGATGATTTCATACCTAAGTGCTCTGGATTGCTCTTTTCTACAAAATTTCTTGCACGAGACATGTGCCTTTGTTATTTTGTGTTGGCAACATTCTAAATGGGATAACATATCTAACACATCTAACATCACATCTTACTTTTAATCCAATCAAATTTTGAGCCAATAATATGATATTTTGATCAGTTTGATTAATTTGTGCATCAAGGGCCAAACTTTACATCAAAATTACCTAATCATGTTTAAAATCTAATTAAGTCAAATCATGAGCCTAATTAAGAATTCCATGGAGATTTTTGAATATTTCTTTTTGGAAATGAATATTGAATATTTGTATCATCAAATGATATCATTTCTATGGGGTGGCATCCATAAGCCATAAGTACATAAAATATCAAGATTAAGTCACCACATGCCTCATTAAGACCCTTCATGTCTCTTAGATACCTCTCTATCCCAAATATTTATGGGGAATATTTATAAATTTAATTATATAATTAGATTAATTCATGGCCATACATCTCAATCTTGAGATGGACAGTCATGATTGATCCTGAACCATTTTGAAAATCTATAAATAGAAGAGCCATGAACATTATTTTTAAGCTATCCTGGTGCAAAGTTATAATGCTAAATTAAAAAGCTATTGCAATTAGTGTTATAATGCCAAATTTTTCAACCAAGCCAAATCCACAAGCCACATGGTGCCAAGAGGAGGTGGAGGATAGCCAAGTTCTATTGCGACAGACCTTTTAAAGCACAAATCTGAGCAAGCCACTTCAACAAGCTATTTGGAGCATCCAAGGAAAGTGAAAGAATTCTTTGTCTTTGCATTCTAGTTGTGTTTCTTATTTTTTTTGTTAATATGCTCTCCCCTTGAGATAAGCTTAGGGTGTTTTTTGTTTGGATTTGATTTTATTCACTAACACCATACTAATCTCCCTCTATTGCAATCCTATGTTCACACTAAGAAGCTTGAGTCAAATAATTGGTGAAACCCTCATAGTATTGTTCAAAGAAGTGAGGATGTACAATTGAGTGCTTTAGGAGTCAAAGAAGGGTTTTGCTTGAAGGTAAATTACTATCTTAGGACTGAGTACCTTATTTTAAGTCATTGAAAGTGTCTTTTGATCTAAATATAGAGGCTATGAAGTCAAGAGATAATACTAAATAATAAGGTCATTAGTATTTCAATGCCAATACTTAGAAGACCTTTTGTGATAGACCAAGAGATAATCTATGGTTAGAAACATACCTAATTGCAAGCAATTTTCTAAAGGACCTTGAAGTAGACCAAGTTGAGTAAGTGAAACACTTAATTTGACACCAGTAGAAAATAGTAAATATCAAGATATGGCTTGTGTATTTAGGTAGGGCATACTCCTTGAGATCAAGCCATAGACATGTAATCCTCAATGGTATCTAGAACTATTACATACATAACATGATTTTTAACATTGTTTCTCATTCTATTTTCTGATCTTGAAATTTTGAAAACTAAGTATTGGTTGGAATGGAATTTAAAAAACTATCTTCTAAATGGTAATTCCTACAGGTCTGTAATCAATTTTGAAAGATGCTGAGTGGCCCTAATTTGTTATATTTAGTAAAATAAATTTATAGAATATAAAATACAACATTAAATTAAATGTAAACTTATATTTAACATTTTTTTTTACTAAATGTATGCTTGCAAAACCAATACCTCTAATTGTAAAATAGAAAAAAATTATATGGCTTTCAAAAGATTGATTGCAAAAAAAAAAATGGCTTGCAAAGGGCGTATGCCCTTTGCAAAGGATGCATGCCCTTTGTAAAGGATGCATACCCTTTGCAAAGGGCATACACCCTATGTAAATGACACACGCCCTTTGCAGTCCAAAGGGTGTACGCCTTTTAGGATCAGGACCGACCCTTAATGTATTTTATATTGTTTTTAAAAAAAGGCATATGCACTTTTGAAAAGGGTGTATGCCTTTTACACAAAATGCTTTATATTTTTCATTATGTCACTTTTTTTGTCCCCCAACTTTGTGCATCTACCCATTATATATTTTAATATATTATAAATTTTATTATATTATATTATATAATGTATTTTAATGTATTATATATTTTAAAATATTATATATTGTAATATATTTATATAAATACTAAACAAGTATGTAAAATATAACCTAATATAAAATCTTCACTAAACAAAATTACTAAAAAACAAAACCAATTTTCGTAAAATAACATAAACCTAAAACTAATAAACAATAAACAAAATGAGCGGAAGATGTTAAAATTGACAGTCTACAAAACCATAAACTTGTGGTGTCAACATTTTAATGGTGAAAACAACATATTTTTTTCTTTACCTCTTGTGAGACGAATTTGACACTAAACAAAATTTTAAAAAAACAAAACCAAATTTCATAAAAAACATAAACCTAATACTAATAAACAATAAACAAAAAGATCTAAACTAAAAACTTAATACATCTTAACAAAACAAAATACCATGAAGTGTATGGAGAAAACCAAAGCTAGGATTGCAAAGAGGTTTCAAAAACTGTGGTCATTGTTAGGTAAGACTAGATGGGAGCAAAGTGGTGGAGCCGCGAGCCATGGATATAGCCGTGGAGATGGTTGTCGTGTGGAGCCAATGGTGAATAGCTAGTCTATAGAATTGTTGATTGTAATGATAGGTGACATAAAAAATGGCACGATACGGGAACCAAGTATAGTGTCTCGCTATGTCAACAGTGGACACTTAATAGTGCAAATGTGACTTTTATTCCAATGCTCTTTCCAAGTGTAAGTTTTAATCAAATACTTATTTATGAAAAATTGGACCTCTTACCATTATTATTCTTGGGAATTAGCTCACTAAACATAAATGATATATTATTAATAAAATAAAATATTAATAATAAAATAAATAAATAATAATTAAAAGAAGAAGAGAGAGAAAGACACATAAAAGTTGTAATTTAATTTTTCTAGAGGGATGGAATTTTGGCAAGATTAATTCTACGGGCCTTAATTAATAGGTGCCCCTAATTAGGATAACTTGCATGAACCTATTAGCTGAATAGAGGGCAATTTTAACGAAGCCCATCTCTTGATTTAGCAAGTTTTCTAACACGTTAACCTGATCGTTGTAGAATTGGGTATTTAAAAAAAGGTTATTTACAATTACATAAATAAATTTATGTAATTATTAAGGATCTCTCAAACAGCGGTGTTAGGTGGTATAATATTTCTCACCACCTATCCCTCCAATAAAATTTAAATGCCTAAAAGTCATCCTATTATCAAAACGTTTCAATAATGGTTATCAATGCAAATGTCAAGTGAAATAAAATAATTAACTGGATTTTGAGAGAGCAACTATCATCCTCCTTTTTGGTCATGCAAGCACCTTCCAAGGCTGCCCATGTAGTAAATAGGGAAAATGTTGCTCAGGTGGAGCCAAACACATTAGCTAAGTATTAAAGCCCCAATCTTGCCTAGCAAGCCTATGAATTATATGTGACACTGGAGAGCTTTGAAAGCAGATTTTTCTAGGTTCCAAGGTGCTCACTATTATCAAGAAACCACCAACAATAAAAAGGAAATCAAGGGCGCTCTATGCTATTGAAAAGATGTGATATTCAAGAGGCTCTTCTTGTCCACGTTCCTCACCATAGGGCTTGAGTAAACATTCAATCTCGAGATCATTTGACATGGCTAATATGAATTCCTTGATTTCATTATGTGGTTACACAAAAATACCAATTATATCTATGGATAAGTCGAACCATCTCTGACATTCTATCTAAAGACAAGTTGAAAGAAATATTTTAGATGTGCCCAAATTTCAAATTAATGTGATGTGTTGAGAATAAGAAGCATAGGATGAAGATGGTCAATCCTCCCTCCCAACGTGGGCTAAATTTGAGCATTGAAGGGAATCTTATCAGTTATACAGGCATGTTATTCTCTTATCCATTTAATTTCTATAACAAACAACAAATTTAGAGGTGAATTAATATTGAATATAAAATAAATGTGTCATTTTAAAAAGCAACTCTCCAAAGGAAACGTGTTAATTTTACATGTAACAACACTAACGTGTGGTGGTTTCCATCACTATCTTGTGGACACATAGTACCCTTTTCCAACAATTCCCACTACTTAGAATTTCAATTTGACCTCCGCCCCACTCCTCATTCTCCTGTGGAGGCAATGTGTTCTTCACCAGGTCTCAAAAAATTGGACATCCAAAGTAACCTCAAACCTTATTTCATTCTTGTCTGTCTTTCTAGCTTGGGGGATTGCAGGAATGCATTCACTATAGAAGAAGAAGTCAAAAAGCAATGACAAGGGCCTCATCCTCCTTTGTCAGGTCAGGGGGATGAGTTTGAGATGATTGTGCCAATGCAGAGACCTGATTTGATAGAAAAGGGTAGAATTTTTCATGGAGAAAGAAGTAGACATTTCAAGTTTGGGCATCCCGGTGGTTGCCATGAGTACAAGCACAAAGGTGAGAAAGAGAGAGAGCATGAACATGTGCAATTTCCAGGCAAAAGGCAGGAGAACAGAGAGTTTTCTTTTGAGACCATACATGTCAGCGTTTAAATGGGACTAAACAAAATATTCATTTCGTTGATCTTCGTCTTCTTCATTGCCTTCACACAATCCTTGTTATCACCACATCCAGGGTTCGAACCTCCCGAAGTAATATTTTTGTCCAACAACATTAACATTATTGCCATATCAAGTTCTGTTCTTTTCTTTTCTTCAACTCGGCCCAAGAGCAACATCACCACCATTCTTTTTATCTCAGTGATTTCAACTCAAGCGGATTGCATTCCATTTCAGTCAAGGATTTCAACGGACTCAGAAAGCCCCTCTATGTTTTCAATAGATTACAAATATGCATTTATCAATAATAAAACTGCTCTGCACCACCACCTCCCCCAAACCACCACCATTCAAAATTATGTTGTTAACAATAGAATATGCCATTTTGTCTCTTTGTGAGACGAATCTTGAGGCCTTGCCCCACCATATAAGCATCCGACTTAAATATAGATATAAGGGCTAGATGGATTATTCATCGTTGAGGGGTTGATGAAATGGGATCAGGGTTGATGAAATGGGATTGCTTTCTCAATTAAAGCAGGATTCTCTAATGGATGGTGGAGGATTCCTTCATTTAGGGGGGCAGATGGGGCATGTAAATTTGTGGGTCTAGATTTATTTATCAATTTTTAGGTTGGATTTAAGTATGGTGTATATTCATTAGTTTGATTGAGCGATTTCAGATAATCGAGTTGAGCACAACTATAGTCTCTATAACTAATTCCAATCAATAAAAAGTCTCTATCTAAATATAGATATGGGGCACTTACCCAACCATAACTATTTATAATTTTTTTAAGAAGATGAAAGAAAATCTATCTATATATGCCTCAATCCAATCATCTCATATGAAAATGAAATAATCAAAATTATATATAAATGCATACATTATTTGCATTTCATTTAAAATTTAAAAAGACAAAGAATTAAAAAGAAAAAAAATATATGAAGACTAAAGCAAAAACGTTTATCATTTTTTAAAATTTATATTTAATTTTAAAGATATATGTTATCTAAAGAAAATTCATTTTAATACCAATTTTTATTTTAACAATAAAAAACATTTTCATTATTAATTTTTTTTAAAGATGTTATTTATTTTTTAGTTAATAAATTAGTTTTTAAAATTTTATATTTGTTAATTAATAACTTTTTTATCATAACCAATCATCACATTGGTAACACTAATACTTTTTATCATAGCCATGATCCTAGATATGTTCTCATTAATTTTTATGTGAGGATTATTATTCATAATTGGCATGATTTTGGAAGGGATGTGAGTTTGAAGGACATTTATAATAAAAAGAGTTATTTTATTACATAATTATTGGAAATTATTATTTATAATTAATATGATTTTAGAAGATATGTGAGTTTGAAGGACATTTATAATATAAAGTTATTTTATTACATAATTATTAAAAAGTAACAAAAACATTTTTATCAAGAGTTTCTTTAGACTTTGGAATAATATGGAAGGAGATAGATGTTGTATTGAATTTTTGAGTGTGGAATCAATAAAGAAGAAGGTTATAGTATGGAGGATTCTTCAATATGGTGGATTATCAACCTTCATAAAAAAGAATTATAGGTTTTGATTCACACATTTCTATGGAATTCTGTTTTTTTTTAAAGTTCGAATAATGATTGTGAGGGGTGTATTGTTCACATTTTCGGAAGACTACATTATATAAGTAACATCTATGAGTACTTAAGGTATAATTTTCTTTAAATCAAGGAGAGATAAGAATGAGGAGGTTACATTTTTCTTAAAAGGGAAAAAAACTTATTGATTTTGAAGGAGGTTATTTGAGAGACTCATACTTTTCATAAGGAATCAAGTTCTCCATCAAGTAATGAGATACATTACTTTTGAAGGTAGATTTAAATATATATATTTTTATCGTTTTGCTTTCGTTAACCACCTCCATCAAGTGATAAAAAAATTGATAAATTTTCAATTTTATATATATATATGTGTGTGTGTGTGTGTGTGTGTGTGTGTGTATGTATGTGTATATATATATATATTTGTTGGAAAATTTAGTCTTAGATATTCAAACGAAAAAAATTGTACTCCCCTTACACCAAGCTTTGATTTATTTTCTTTACCTTCATGTTAAAACTCAAGTTATTAGACTGAATCCTAATATTAACATCGTCAAGTCCAAAAACTTTAAATTATTTTGAATTGACAAAAAATCTACAAAAAAATTGATATATCCGACTACTTTACTTTATAATCTTCTCTAATTCTATATATATTTTATTAATATAATATAAAACATTCCAATAATAAATTTATTCCTAAATTATTCAACAATAAATAATTTAAACAAGAACAACAAACCATCATCCCAATAAAAATAAAACCGGTTCATTTTATTTCGTTCATTTAAATCCTTTCTTGCAAATAGAAATGTGAATGCAATGCAAATCTCATATTAAGTTTTCTGTTCTTTTAAGATGGACACCAAATTTATCCGGGACAAGAGATTTTGGTTTGCATCGTTCCTTATCACATGGGCTGCTGCGCTCCAGGTAAAATCTCCATATTTCACACTCGAAAATATGATTGATGCCCAACTGTATATTTACATTACCTTGAATACATTTTATGTTTTCACTGCTCCACCATCAGATTAGGATAAACCAGGTTTTAATTTTGATCCCAAATTCCTTTCTCTGATAAATAGACTGGTTAATTGTTTTCTGCTCTTCATCACAGTTATCCTGTACAGGAGACTGCCCAATTGTTCAAATTTCGGCGTTGGGTATTGACTTTTTTTTAGTAAAGCCATTGAAAGGGTTTTATCTTCACTGGTATTTTGATAAAGCCTTAGTTTAGGAGGTATAATTTTTCTTTGGTATATGGGCGTATGAATGAAACTTGAATTAGAAGCAGGGAAAACCTAGGGATGGAATTTTCTTATAAATGTATATTAGTACCCAATGTTTCCAGTCGTAAAAATAAGAATTGTATGCAGAAAATCATATGTTTATTGTTTTTTAATAAATTTATGTATATGTTAGAGTTCAAGGGGGTTGTGATGAAATGATAATGGGGTAATGGGAGACTTGTTGAGCATGACCTGACTTGAAATACTCCCCATCACAATAAGAGAACAGCAAGGTTGTATTATATGATAATATATTACATCGAGCAATGCCCAAGTTCAAATCCCCATCACTGCAATAAAACTGCCAATGATTCCAAGGGACATGTGATGAGGTTGTGCTGTAATGATAATGCAGTAATTTAGAGCATGACCCTTAGCCCACTAAGGTGTGCCATATCTTTAGGGAAATTGTGTCAGGGTTGTCATCCATATTTTTAAAGTGTGGTCCAAGTTACTACATTGGCACTAAATGGTGGCTCATAACCTCACCCAAAAGTTTTATACATTTAATATTGAAATCTGAAAAATAAGAAATATAAGTATAAGTGCCTGAGGGAAAAATGAATCTTAGGGAGTTTACCACGGTTTGCATGGGCTTAAGTTATGGCCTAACTCCCAATAATGGCATCTCATCTCAAGTATTCCTAATAAGTAACAAGTTTTAAATCATCTTCATTTTATTAAATCAAAATAACTTTATATGCTTTTTATATATGAAATTGGTAATGTTTTTTTTTTCAGAACTTGAAACTGCAAATTTACTTTTGAAACTTCCATGAAGAAGTAGCCATGAAAAATAGGATAGTATCTAGGAAACTCAGGTTTAGGGACAGGGACGGGACCCATCACTGTATGCATAACCGCATCCCTTGGTGACTATATTCAAATGTAATCTAGTTGTACCCTTCTTCATATGTTCCCACGTGCTGTTTCAAAATGACGTCCCTATCCCCATACCCGTCCGTGGGCTCTTATCCCATCTCTCCTGGTGACTATAAAATAGCCCATTAAATTTATGTAGTTAGAAGGCACCCAGGATGGAGGTGAAGAGTTTAAGAGGAACAAGGTAAAAGGGATGTTCCAAGGGTAGATGTTCTAGGACATTATTTGCATTTTGAGGACGATCTTCTTAGTTGTTTAATTCAATTTATTTATGGATTGCAGAGAGGAAATGGGGTGTTCCAAGTATAGATGTTTTAAGGCAATGGCATAGCATTTGGAATACGGAAGTTATGTTCAGGGACCAGAAACAAATACCAGAAATAAAAAAAATTCAAGAATTTCTTTGAAAGATATTTGCAATTTAGTTCATCCTAGAATATCACAAGTTGAGTTATGTTCTTGCACTATGCGATGTCCAATGTCTTCCTGATTTTGATTTTGGTATTTTAGGACGATTTTTTTTTTACAAGTGTATAGTAGTGGCCAATTTTTCCAGTCTCAGAAATAAGAATTGTATGCAGAAAATCATAGTTTTATTGTTTTTAAATAATTTTATGTATGTGTTGGAGTTCAAGGGGGTTGTGATGTAATGGGGTAACGAGAGACTTGTTGAGTATGACCCAAGTTGAAATCCTCCCCACCACGATAAGAGAGCAACAAGGTTGTATTATAATAATAATAGATTACATCGAGCAAGGCCCAAGTTCAAATCCTGTTACTGCAATAAGATGGCCAATTACTCCAGGGGATGTGTGGCGAGGTTGTGCAGTAGTTATAATGCAGTAATTTTGAGCATATCCCTTAGCCCACTAAGGTATGCCATATCTCCAATGACTTTGTGTCGGGGTTGTGATCCATATTCTTAAGATGTGGTCCAAGTTACCACACCAGCACTAAATGGTGGCCCATAACTGCACCCAAAAAAACTTATACATATCATATAGAACTCTGAAAAATAAGAAATACAAGTACAAAATCTATAGGTGCCCACTGGCTGTGGTCCAATAATGAATCTTAGGGAGTTTACCATGGTTGGCACGGGCTGGAGTCATGGTCTGACTCCCAACAATGGCATCTCATCTCAAGTATCTGTAACTTTTTTTTGTTAAACCATCTCTATTTTATTAATTGAAAATGACTTTATATGCTTTCTATATAAGAAATTGGTAATGCTGTTTTTCGTAACTGTCAATTGTGAGTTTAATTTTGAAATTTCCACGAAGAAGTAGCCATGAAAAATAGGACAGAAACTAGGAAACTTGGGTTTAGGGACAGGGCCTGTCACTGTAAACATACCCACATCTCCTGATGACTATAATCAAATATAATATAGTTGTACTTGTACCCCTCTTCATATGCTTCCATTTGCTAGTTAAAAATGACATCCTGTCCCCATACCCGTCCCTGCACTCATATCCCACCTCTCCTGTGACTAGAAAATAGCCCCTAAAATTTCTGTAGTTAGAAGCGCCCAGGGTGGAGGTGAAGAGTTTAGGAGGAACAAGGTAAAATGGGTGTTCCAAGGGTAGATGTTCCATGACATTATTTGCATTTTGAGGACAATATTCGTAGTTGTTTAATTCAATTCATTTATGGATCACAGAGAGGAAAGGGGGTGTTCCAAGGCCAGATTGTTTTAAGGCAATGACATAACATTTGGCATACGGAAGTCATGTTCAGGGAACAGAAACAAATGCCAGAATTCAAAAAAATCCGAGAATCTCTTTGGAATAATAGGTAAATTTTGAAATTGATTTCATCCTAGAATATCACAAGTTCGGTTATGTTCCTGGACCATGCAATGTGAAATGTCTTCCTGATTTTGATTTTGGGATTTTGAGGCTCAAGTTAAAACTAACCCCTGAGGTCAAATCTCATCTGCGGAGAAAATTTGCAGTATGGAGGATGCACCAGTCGCCAAAGGCTAAGCAATTCCCTAGACCTGGGGATTACGCCTAATCCTAGAGGAGTCACCTGAGCCCTCCAATGATAAAATCCCAATAGGCTTAGCTTTATGTATGTGGCAAGAGGGTTGCCCTATTGGATTGGCTGCTTTCTGTTAAAAGACTGGACTATTGATGGCCAAAAAACCTATGAAGAGGGGCTATACGAGTGCTGCTCATTATGGATAGAGGATAGGTTGATTACACTGCTGTAGTACGAGGACTATTTAGTTTAACTTTAAGCTAATATTAGCCACATACACATTCTAGTTTGATTTAACTCATGTTTGTTTCATATTATTTGAAATCAGGAACTTCCAGGTCTCTTAAGTTCTGAGAATTTGGGAAAAATTTAGAAAATGTTTGCACTCACCCTAATGCTTTTTACACAATAATGTTCAGGTGGAGGGTTAAAGCTGTTTGATGGGATGTTTTAAATATGTTGATCAGTGGAAAGGAGATGGCTGAAATTGAGGGGATGCAAAATTCCGCAGGGAATGTGATCTAATTTACAGTTTTGGCAGTGTGCCTCTATATTAGAGGCCTCTCCTTGATTGGATTGCAAGAATAAGGAACACCAAAATGTGTCTGGACATCAGGGGCAAACTAGTCTGTCTTTGGCTTGAGACAGCCGTTCTGGTATCCCCTGCTATGTTTGAGGACGTGGGAATGGAGACGGACCATCTCCAGGACACCCACCCCAAGTCTGGGATGTACCTGAAGCATCCTGGCCATCCCCTGGACATTCCTTAAAATCTCAGGAAAAATGGGATGCCTAGACATCCTTGGGATAAAGAAAAAGAGTGAGAGTGAGAGGGAGGGAGAGCATAATCAAAATGATATAAATTTAGAAAAAACAGAGCTTAATGAAATATGTAAGAGCTGAATGCATGTATGGAAGTTTATGGGGGCTGCTTTGCATTCACAACATGATGCATATCAAATGTTATTAATCAACGATTATCATCTCATCTTTATTTTTGTGTGTTACATTTGAGTTAGAACAATAGCGATGAGAGAAATGCTCTTTTCGTCTATGGTTCAAATAGATATTTCTATTTCTGTTAGCCATGTCTCTGTGTTCTTGCTTGTCAGTAAATGTTAAAGGGGCACAACCTTAAAGGTAAGAAAAAGGTTGTATTGAGTAGGTCAATCTCAGGATTCAGGCAGATGACTAGTGTTTATTAGGGACCTATGTTTTTGATCATCTTTGCTGACTTAATAAGAACGAGGATTAGGACCTCAATAGAGATCCATATTGAAATGTGGGAATGGTAATATTATCAATCATAAAGAGGATGTTTCGCTTTGTGACATTGATATCATTGTTTTCATGTGTATTTCACTGTCAACTTGATTGTATATTGTATAAGATTATGTTTACTGTTGCATTTTAAGATAACAAGATTTTGTTCTCATGAGTTTGACCTTTTGTAACTTTTTTTGGCACATGTTGGAAATTTTAGTTGGAAACCTATTATTTATATATATATATAGACCAGTCTATGATGTTAGGGTGCATACTTTTTGGCAGGCACATATGATGTGGTTGAGGAGACAGGAATCGTTTCAGGAGAAGTTTGGTGCTGTTAAGCAAAAAACAGATGAGGGTAGCAAGAAAGTAGATGAACCATCCAAGGACAATCTGGGAGAAATTTATGATGATCAAGCAATATCTGAATACCAAGGAACAGACAAGGAGCGTCTTGATTGAAATTCCTCTGACATTAAAGCTCTTTTTTATGTTATCTAGCGCAGCTCATTGCCTGAGATAGCTGAGCCTTCATCTTTACCTCTGAAGTGGCAAGTTTGATATGTTTTTACACCTAACAAACTGGCTCTGATACAAGAAATTGATCAACAACCTATCTATTGTTGTAGAGCATATTGACATCACCTTCTGAAGTGGTAAGTTTGATATTATTTTCCCTCTTTTCTACTGTATGTACTTTCATGTTGGTTGACCCAAAATGAAGGTACTAGCAGTTCAAACTTCGTTTGCTATAGTATCTTCTAACATAAAATAGTTATCACTTTGTAACTGCTTCATATGAGGTTTGATGTAAAATGGACAAGTCATATATCATTTCCCGTTTTGTGCATTATTTGATTACCATGGATTCTGTTCTTCCTTTTCAGGTGTAATGTCTACTAACCATCTTTACGCTAGGACCAAGATAGATGAGAAATAACCTTTATGAAAGTCAAATGCAATGATACAATAGCTGTAAACACTCTGTGCTTGAATACTAGAATATAGCCCAGTTACAATATTTGAATTGCACTACAAGCTCAAATACAAAAGCGTTCTTAAAGAATGCTTAAACCAAGATTGATCCTAATTGGGGTGGAGATATGCACAGAAATATTTCACGTTGGTTTAAAGTTACCACTAAGCAAGCGTCCATGAAGTGGAATGGGATACATAATTCAACCTATGACACCCATATGTATGCAGAACATTGTAAAAACTGTTTTTAAAATTTCTAGTCTCTTCCTTCAAAATCATGTCTTTCAAAATTGATCAAATAAATTCTTGGAATTCCATTATTTAAACATTTAATTGGACCACACATAATACTATACACTAGGATGAAGAAGAGCACAGTGGCACTGAACCTTGCATCAGGTCACAAGTCAAATAAAATATAATGATATTAGTTTGTTTCTTTTTTGTTTTCCCTTTTGAAGGTAGGTTCATTTGCTACCTAAGGCTTTGGATAGCTACTTTTGTCACCCATATCATAGGATTATGTCCAGTGATGTGGTTCTTCACATAGAATAACTCTGGCACATGTTTCAAGTTAACAATGCTATATATCAATCCTCGTATCTTTTTCCTTTGAATGTAGATTAACTTTGACACAGTTCAATAATACGTAGTGAGAATGCCAGCAGGCTAATTTTAGAAATTTCCCTTAAAGGAGCTAAAATGAAAACACGAGTGTTCTTGAGGCTAGCAAGCTGTTCGGTAGAAGCCCATGCAAGCTGTCTGGTAGTGGGGATGAATCAGCTCATGTGCTTGAGAAAGAATCCCATGCATACTGTCCTGTAGTGGGGATGAACCAGCTTATGTGCTTCAGTGAGAACCCCATGGACGCTGTCCGGTAGTGGGGATGATACCAACTTATGTTTTCATATCTGTTACCCTTTTTTGGTTTTGAGATAATTTTTTCTTTATTATCCTAATCTTAAAGTTACATAGAACTAAGAATATGATATTGAAAGGTAAAATTGGGTTGTAGACCATGTAATGAAAAAGACATGGCCTGACAAAGAATCTTGTCTTTAACAACTAATATATATCTAATATTTGCTTAAATTGGTGTCATAGTTTTTGCAATACTCAATTTCTAGAAGACAACGACGATGAGTGTGAAACAAGATTGTCTCATTTTTTTTTTGTTATTGTGAATCCACGTCATTTCAAATTAACTTGAATATTACAATGTCGAAGCATCTCTTTACTTTCAGATTGGATTATATGCAAAATTGATAAATTAGCCAAGAGAGCTTGTTTTCAACCCATTATAAGTAATTATAAGGGATTAACTTTCTAGATTTCTTTGATAAGTAATTATAAGGGATGATTCAGAATTGTGACACACTTGTAGATTCTTAATCGATGTTTTTCCTTGCTTTGATGAGGAATTATAAGGGATGATTTGTAATCACGGTTTTCTCTTCTAATTTTAGACTTAATTGAGAGACATAACAACTTTTGTTGTTGTTTTAAAGCCAAAATTTTTTGTTTGGATTTTGAAGAAATAAGACGTTTTAAATTATCTATGTTACCTTGTATTTTATTTGAGTTTTCAATTAGTTATAATCTACAATTCACAATTTTTAGAAGATTTTTGCATTGTTTGTTCTGATACGGGTTGTTGCTTTGAGGAATTTGGATTATTGATTTTACCAAAAGACTTATGCTTTTTAGATGTCATTGCCACAGATGCTAGAAACTACACCTTGGTAACACGATGAAGCCATCAAATAAACCATAGAGCAAGGTGGAGGATTGTAGTCAAACTTGTATAAGACTGTAAGCAAACTTTTGTGACCTGTTCATTATTGGCAACTTACACCTACCAATGCAAAGATCTTGGTACGTGGGATACACTTCCACCTAGATTTGTCAGAGAGTTTGCCAATTGATTTGCATCCCTGTAGCAACGTTTGGTGGAAATATCATCAAACATAGGAATATTTGGATGAGTTTTATACTCTGCACAATTTACACTAGTTGATGATCCTTGTCAGCGTCTTCTTCTCCAGGGTTGGTAATCCTTGTCGGCACCTTCTTCTAGAATCAACTATCCTTGTTGGCGCCTTCTTCTCTAGAGTCATCGATATTTGTTAGCATCTTGTTCCTTTGAGTCGACTATCCTTGTTGGTATGTTCTTCTCCAAAGTTGACAATTCTTTTCAGCACCTTGTCTAGATTCAATAATCTTTGTTGGCACCTTCTTCATGGGTGGGCTATTGGTGTGGGACCAGAGTCCCTAAGTTTATTCCATTTTTTATTATCTTTTTGGATAGTATATTGGCCCATGGTTTTATACCCATTATATTGTAATACTATTTAGATGGTTTCCTATTGATGTGCCTACAAATACTTGCACATGCATTAGGGTTGAGCAAAACTTTGAAATACATCATTGTATTGTAAACGATTGAGTTAATATGGTAAGGAAGAAGGTTGTTATGTTGGATTTCTTCTTGAAAGGGTTATTTCCAAGGGAAAATTTCACATATAGTATTTCTTTGTGCCATTGTTATTTTCTAATATAATACAAGATTTTATTGGCATTGCTTCCCTTGCATAGGTAAATCAATTTATTTTCTTCAGTGGCTATTGTCATTTCTAAGGATAGCTCAGCTTTTAAAGTTGAGTTACAAGTACTCATCCTATATATTATGATCATGTAGTCTCCATTGATCTACAACTTTATAACTTTATTGACAAAAATTTGGATGCCACAAAACAAAGCTTACCAATTGTAGAAAGGTTAGAAGTCTTCCATGCTTGTTTCTAATAATACCATCGCGACCATCCTAGCCTAAATTACACTTAAGGGGCTCCTATCAAGTTTAAGCCTAAAGCAACATCCTTTCTTTAGGGGTTGCCTTTTGTTTAATGCCCTTGAAGGGTGATTGCCTCTAACACCATTAGCACGAGTCTTGAGGGAGATTTAATTTTAACTATTTAAGTGATTTTTTGTCTAATTTGGATAAATATTCCTTTTTCATGCATATTCATCCAGCCTTGAGTTGAATATGTGAAGACGTAGTTGGAGCTCATAAAAATTATAATGTTATGTTCTTTCTACCCTTGCCAAGATAATTATAGGGGTAGCTTTCAAATAATTTATTTAGTAGAGGTTGCAGAGGAATTGAATGATGTTTGAGGTACTCATCCAATAAGCATTCATCATGGTCACAAAAATGCTTCATATTTGCCAAAAGAAATCAAAGTGTAGTAGACGATCAATTGTATTTGATTCATCACAACTTAAAACATAGATAGAGGCCTTGTATACCCCATCCTTCAACATCTATTCTAGGTAATTATATTATGGTTTGCAACCAAACACAAAAAGACCATACGTTGGGCAAACATCCCTTACCCAAATTTTATTCCAATATGTGTTATTTTGATTGAACCCAACCCTCAACAAGGAAAGAAGATGCTTAAACCTTAATGAATAAGTACCTTGCCATTTGAGACTCCAAGACACGAACATTAGAAATGTTGAAAGAATGGAGCAAGAAATATAGCTTGTTTGTTATTCCCAAAGTATTCCATTTCTTGACTTGGACATTTCCATTTTAGCGTACATCTTAGTGATCCTCTACAAGAGATTCTTAGTTAGAAACAGAGGCATTGTTATAGGTAGGCATATTTTGTATGACATTAGAGGCCTATTATGTATTCATCATCCCATTTTTTTTCTTTAGATCCACCCTTGAGTTCCCAACAATTGTGATTCTTAATAAGATCTGTACAAGATCTCAAATAAGTTTGAGGTATGAGATCATTTCTAAGTTGCTAGATCGGGTTCGGGTTTGAAGAACCTTTGTTCATTGGTATGACATTTTTTTGCCTTGGATATGGCTTGAGTATGACAATACAAAAAATATTAAAAAAATAAAAATATAGAAATTCTAGTCTAATAAATATGAATTAAGTGACATTAACCACATAATATGCATATAAAAAATAAAATAACCATAAAATTTTAACCTAATGCCAAATGTCATGATAATATTTATCATAAAAATCAATTATAATTTATTATACCAAAATTATGATGATTGTAATCCATGAATTTTTCATACTATCAAAATTAACTTGATCTAAAATATGGGCTCCTCAATTAGCGTAGGAAAATGATTGCAATGTTGCTTGATGAAGCTTCAACCCTAGATGAGCAATGGAACACAGGTATGCAATGAGATAAAGAGAGGTAAGTGCTTTTGTTTGTGTTTTTCTTTTATATTGTACTATCTTGGGGTTTGCAATGTGTTTTTAATTATTTTTTATCATTGCTTTTTCTAATTTTGACAAAAAAAATAAATTGAAAATTAAAAAAATTCTTTTTAAATTGTGGGTTCTCCCTGAATGACCCAGGTTTGCCCATGTTTTTTTTAAGTACATAAATGAACTTGGTTCATCCAAGATTTATGCGCACCGAATATGCAACAAAAGTGAACTCATACTTGTATCGAGGACGAACCGATGTAAGATTTTGCAAGGGGGTGAATCAACTACTTAGGATCCTTTTTATGAATGTAGTAAGTTGGTTCATAATTAGCTTGGTTAGTTTAATGTCTAATTCATCAACACAAATCTTCTATGCTATTTTGAATAATTTATGTAGATCAAGCTCTTCGCTGAGTGCCAACTATAGATAGTCTTTGTCGTTCTCCTCTCCCTCTCGAATGAGTGCTGACTATGATTGATTAAAGAGTGATGATACATAACAAATAAGCCAATAGTAAAAGGCTTCCTAGTGTGTTTTCAAAATTGTAAAAGTTTCATTTTTTTTAAAGATTGATTTTGTTTATTAGTTGAACCCTTTGCCATTTATTTTATTTTTTTATTAATTTACACGTTATATTTTCCATGTTAAATAACCTCACTATGTTGGAAAATATTAAAATTTGATCATTTTATCGACTAATATTGGGTTAGAGGTGAGTTAAGGTTAAATTAAGTAACTGAAAAAAATATATTTTGTTTCAAATTCATAAATTTTATTATAATAATCTCATTTTTATAAATCATAATAATCACTTGGTAAACACTCATTAATTTGAAATTAAATTTAAAAGTGGGATTAAAATATGGCACATGTTTCAATATTTTACATGATATTTCTCTGATTCGTTCATGATATTTACTCGAATCTTACATGATACTTTCCTCGAATCTTACACTATGCTTACATGATACTTTCCTCTTAAAAACCAAATTTAACGTATGATGGGTAAATTACATTAATAATTACTTTAATTTCATTCTAAGTTGTTTTTATTGTTTATTGGTCATTTCACACATTTAGAAAATTTTTACTTGATACCCCCACTTATCAATGTGTGTAGACCCGGACCTGTAAATGTTGCAAAACTTTGTTAAAAAATATTGTATTGATCATCATTTTTTTCTAAATTTTGTGATTATTGATCATTTTTTATAGAGAAAACATCATACACAATGTTGCAGAAAAAAAATATTTTTTGTTATCATTTATGTTTGTCGGTCCTCTAATATAATTACAATCATTTATGTTGGTTATTCGATACAAAAACACACCAAATATGTCTTGCTGATACAAAAACACAACAAATCTGTGTTTTTGTTCGCTAGTCATCTTTTTGTTTATCCCTTTTACGTAATATTTTTTATTGAAAATATTTGTATATTTTTAATTTAAATTCTCTTACAATTGAGTTTAATTTCTTTTATGTAATTGTTATACAACAATGTTTTTTTGCAAGCCAACAAGAATCACAAATTTTTTTGTGAAGAAGAGGATGACCTAAACTTGATGTATTTGCTCATCTTCTCATATTTCCACAAAACAACATTCCATTGGAATACATTCAACCTGAAGAAAAAAGGGTGGTTGCCCATGGTGTTTATGTTCCCTGCCAATAAGAAAATAATTTTGATCAAAACTACTTGGCTACTAATTTCAGATTTCCACTATCATCAACAAATTCTAATATAATGGTTGGTAGTATTTCTTAAGACCCCAACAATATTTTTTTTAAAATTCGGATTGATGTGAATTGCCCTCAAACCTTTTGAGAGTATACACTACAACCTTTTCACTCTAATGAAAGTATTAACGAGGGTTAGGTTAAAAAATGCACACTCCTGAACAACCTACATCAAACTTAATTTCAAATTCCCTTCATGGTAGGTCATCAAACTCCTATCAACATAGTAGGTCATCAAACTCGCTTCATGACAAGGCATCAAACTCCATTCAACATGGCAGACTATCAAACTCCATTCTTGGCAGGACATCAAACAATATTCAACATGACAGACCATCAAACTCCATGGCTGGTCATGAAACTCCATTGAACATGGCAGAGCATCAAACTTGATTCATGGCAGGTCATCAAACTACAAATATAGGTGTTTTTCTAAAGCAAGTTGGTTATCAAATTTTATTTAGACAAGATGTGGACAAGGATTAAAATGATGTACATTTATATGCAACAATTCATAATATAGACAGTGCAAATCAAGAAAATCTAATCACTCAACTTGTTCAAGCTTCACTGTGAATTGCAGGCAGTGAATCCAATGTCACAAAAAATGAACAAGGAAACACTTTATGAACCTAAAGAAAGGGTCAGGATGGTATTATCACCAAATGGCAAAGGAAAAATAATTATTTTGGGACGTAAGGTCATGGTTCTCGGGGAAATCTGCTAATGATGTGGATGAAAACGACATTATTGGTGCAATGAGGTGCTAAATAATTAAAAATTATGATGAAAGGTCTACAATGGAAGATGTGATTGTGTCATTTGATAAGTTGCTAGAAAAAATCTAATCAGTTGTTATGGATGATATCCGCAATGAATTTAAGCCTCATAACTTAACATCAATGTTTGTTGAATCAAGCATGTCTCATAAGCCCGTGATGTATTTAATATGCATCAACACTCATGGAGTGTTTTGTGGGGTTAGTGCAACCTAAATTTGTGAGCCAAAGACGCTGAATTAAATGAATATGAGATGGCACTGAATAGATTGTGTTACTGTGAGTGTTAAAGTTAATGACATAAATACATATGCATCTTTTATGGTTGATTTACATGAGAAAGATTTTGATTAAGAGGTGATGATGTTGCTTACAAACTTGGTATTGATTCTCGTGTCTATAAAGAAAGAGACGACCAGGGGTGTGAGGTATTACATGAGTTACTGCAAGATAATGGTTTGATGGTAAGGATTATAAATAGGTTTTAGCCCGTGTTATTGATCCGGAAGATCAAACAACATAATGAATCAATTATTGTAACTTTGTTTAAATGGTTTTAAGATGTTTGAAGATAGAGAGATCAATGTGAAATTGTATGAATGCCATAATTACATGGCAATAACAAGTCTAGTATGCAACAATAAAGTTTTAGTTATGGAAAATGAATTCTATCATTGGTACATATTCTTAAGAAAGACATGCACATGGTTACAAAGAAGCATGTTATAATTGATTTTGATACTTTCTACATTATGACCAAGTTGTACTCAATGACATTGTACTTGCTCTAAACAATTTTCTGAATAAACTTTTAATTAATTTTTATCTTACCGAGTGTCATCATTGTTTTATATTATTTTTTGACAATGCATTACATAACTAGCAACAACTGAACCCTTTGTTGGATCTAAACAAACAATGGGAAGACCAGTTTGACGAGTGTGTTATAGATATCACCCTATCATTAGGTGCTTGTGAATTAACAATTATGAAAAACTACATTGTTAATATAATCAATTATGCAAATGTATTTTACATGTTACACTAATTTTAATTTTACATAAAAATATATATTTAATTGATTTAATCTTTTAGGGTTTAACTATGTTAATCCTATGTTTAGATTAAGGGTTTAACGATGTAAATCTTATGTTTAGATTAAAACGTTGAGATGTCTAAATCAGTTAAATAAATTGCAATAATTAAGCAATGATTTGTTACAGCGTTTGACCTTCTTTGAAATTTTAAAAATAACAATAAATAAATATAAATATAGACTTATCTGAAAAGTGATTGTCGCGGATAATTTGGATTTCAAAAACTAGGTTTTGGACAATTCAGAGTGTTGTCAACATGATTCTAGAATTTGTTTGCTCACTGGACAATAACGTCCCATATAGATAGTAGCACCATGTTGTTGTAGTGTCTCAAAGTGGTGGTAGTATCCCCTTTATGGAATTGTTCATGTTTTCTGGGAGTACTTACCCCTATGTTTTTAGGTCCTGTTCCTGCATACATGAAAACTAGAGTTTTGTATTATGTCTGAAAAACTAGATTTAGTGTGCAAAACCCTAATCCTCCTTGCAAATATGACATGCTCAATAATTATGTGTTTGTTAGTAGGATACGCTGGACATCCTCAATACCCCGTTGTGAAGAGATTTGCCTACATATCAATACTCTGAAGAGGGATCAAGCTCGATGTAGTTCTCTCACCTAGTGCTTGATACAAGTGCAAGTGAATGCTAAAATGAGTGGACTTGGATGCCTTGAATGTGCTTGAGCTTTGAAATCTTTGAAAATTGAGCTTATGTATTGTAGATGGTAGTATGCAAAAGTAGGGTAGAATATGGATCAAATACCTTAATTTTGCTCAACTTGTCTTTAGTTTGAATGTGTTTTTTGAATCTATTTTCCATCTAGTGAACATAGGTCAATTAGACTTATATTTATAGAGATATGTAGCTTGTGTGGATAAGAAAATGTACTTAGGCTGACCTTAAGAGGAGTACACGTTTGAAAAAGTATTTGTTGGGAAGAGACAGGGCTAAGGATAGTAGCGTCCAGTTGAGAAAACTAGTGCCATGTGGTTGTAGTGTCCCAAATGTGGTGCTAATGTCTATTTGGCAGAGTGCTAGAAAAATTGGATTGGGATATGAGAAGATAGTTTTGGGACAGTGTTTTCGCTGACTATAGGTGACTGCGGTTTGCTCAATAACTAAAAAAATGTGTCTAAGGATCTAGGATAGGTCTAGGGCTAAGCTAGGAATAGGTTAACTTAAGCGACACTCTTAACATCCAATTACCACTTTTAGGTGAATACATTTTCCCCCCTATGTTAGAAATGCAACAAAGCAAAATGACTAGTATAAAGGAAAAAGAAATGTACCTGGACTTAACCTTGGAAGTGAAGCTCGTGTAGTTGAGTCTGAGTATGCAAATATGGGTCTGTGTATGTGAAACATGATCCAAAGCAATGGCCTGCAATGAAACATGCAAAAAATAGTCTTTACTTAAGAGATGGTCAAAAACAAAAAAACTATGTTGAAATAAAGTAACTGAATAAAGCTAAGCAAATATAGAGGTAATGAACGAATACACCTTGTTGGCTACATGAACCAATGCATGAACGTAGAGACAACCTGTGTGTATGAGTGTACATAGTGATCATGTCATTGAATAACTTTGACTGAGCTAATGGCTTGCTCAATCTTCATATGGGTGGCTTAAAAACTCAATCTGGTTTTGATTCCATCATTGCCCACCCTTACTGAGTGGATCTTAATCTGTGAATAATTTGGATAAGACTATAAGTGTGTCTAACCCTCTCATGTGGGTGGCTCAAGAACTCAAGTAAGGTATGACCCCATCATTGCCCACTCGTGTGAAGTAGATGTGTTGGATGAATATTTTGTCAACCAGCTAACTAGTGAGCAAAATAGGTCTCTTCAACCACAACATAGGGAGATTGGTCGGCTAGACGTGCAGGTTTACTACATCAACATGGGACAAATTTCTCCTCTCATCAAGGAGAGGTTCCCTAATAACTATGAGGTGCTATATATGATATATATAAGCTGAAAATAACATTCAAGGGTAGAATAACACCATCCATCTCTCTTTTTTCAGAGATGATGTTCACAAATAGAGGAGAAAATCGTGGTGAAGACACTGAAGTCACTTCTTTCAGAAGTGTTCTAGTAGGGAACAACAAGAGTTCTTTCAGGTAGTGACAAGTAACTGGTAACTAAAGGCGTAGTAACCAGTAGACTGAGATGTAGCACAAACTCTCCATCTCGATTGCCCAAGTGTGAAATACGAAGGATAATGAGGGCACAAATTCGTTCTAAGATCCTTTACACAGGGACAGAAAGAAAACACACTAAAGGCAATTGTGGGGGCACAAAGTCTCTCCACAGTTGGCTTCAGGACACCTTCCTGATTACTTCCACTCATTCTACTTGTTAGATTAAATAAACAAGAATGCTCCTAGGAAACAGACATAAGAATAATTTCATAAAATATCACAAGCTATAACAACACAAAGTTTGCAAGTAACTTGCTTTCTTATTCAGATAAAATAATATGAACAAAAATCTGAGCTCAAAGTCTAAGTAATGCCTTTCAATTTGGGCAGAGTTTTGTTTTTGGTAACGAGATCTCCCTTAAAATGACATAAGAGAATTCAATATATAACAACCAAGAAGGCATGGCACTTTGTTCCATGGAATGGCCCATGTTGTGCATTCAATGCCTTGAATGCATTTTCAGTTCTGTCAAGAAACCATGCTGGATCAGGGCGGCTACCTTAACTATGGCGTGTCATTTCATCTCAAATGTCATCTCCCGAGTCTGGATCATCTTGTGCTTTTCTTGGTGTCTGCACAACTATCCATTTGCCTTTACTTCATGGAAGAAGAACAGGCCGCGTCTTTGATTTGGCGTGCTTAGAAGTCTACTTGATCCATTGTTTCACCTACTGGAAGTAACTCCCCTGTTAGATATTTCTGATCTTTTGTATTGTTTTTCTCTTTCCTGCAGCAATTTAGACTCTTAGGCTCTTCTTTCAACCGGTCGGTTGATTTATTTTTTAAATTATGCGCCGTATTCAAATATTAATGGATATTCCATTACACTAAATTTGACGTCCACGGGGCCGTCAAATGTTGCCAATTGCTTGAACCATTATGAACCATGAACCTTGAAGGCTCCTTTTCACCTAAGTCTTTCAAAGCTTCTTTCTGTGTCATTTATCAAACCTTTGGAACACTTCAAAGGGAAGGTGTCCCTAGGGGGTTTTCAAATGGTCATTTTTTAAGTGTCAAGTGCCCCCCGCAAGAGTACCTACTCTTCGAGATCTTTCGGGTGGCCTTCAGGCTTTATTTCCTTCGGAGGACTATTGTTTCTTTATTTCCTTCGACTCTGCGTCTTTGACACGTGGCACGTTCCACTGTGAAACAGGCGAGGACACTTGGCAGCTTCTGCTGAGTTATAAAGGACAAGTGGCGACTTCTGCTACTTTTTAGAAACACATATTAAAACCTTCTGTAGTTGCCACGTGGTGCCCTCCGTAGAAATCTGAGAGAAGCTTATTGAAAGAAGCTTTATAAGAAACTTGAAATGCAAATGCAGACACTTGTCGTGCTTCGCTGAGTTTTAACAGGACACATGGCGGCTTTCGCGAAGATTTAGATACCTTTTGAGAGTCATGTGGAAGATGACACGTGGCGGCTTCTATTGAGCTCCTAGAAACACTGTAGAAACATTCGTGACTATTTAGATTCACGCGGACGATGACACTTAGCACGCTCCGCTGAGTTTTAGCAACTCATATGGGACCCACCACAATCTTTACTTAACAACGAAACAAAAGGAAGAGACTGCGAAAGTTGACACTTGTCGGCTTCTGCTGAGCTTTGCAAAGAACATGTGGTGACTTTCGCTGCTTTCTAGAAAATCATATTGAAACCTTCCGCCATCGCCACTTGGCGCCCTTCGCAGAACTCTGAGAGAAGCTTATTGAAAGAAACTTTATAAGAAACTTGAAATGTGGATGCAGACACTTGTCGTGCTCTGCTGAGTTTAGCCACTTACTCGGGGCCCACCATAGTCCTTACGAAATAAATAAAGAAGCTGCAGATGCTGACACTTGGCGCACTTTGTAGAGTTATAACGGGACACGTGGCGCGTTTTGTTGCTTTGAAACTTACTAGACACTGTGTCCCGATAGACGACACTTGGCAGCTTTCGCTTGACTTTATAAGGGACACGTGGTGGCTTTCGCTGCTCTTTGAGGTTTGATCTTTCTCGGAGGGAACTTGCCCTTCGGGGTCCTTTGGATGCCTTTGGCTTTTGATCTTACAGGCCCTTCTTTGGACCATTTGAACCCGTTTCTTTCCTGCAGAGTCCGTAGATTCAAGTTTGTAGAACTGAGGGAGTCCGTAGAAATGAGTTCGTAGAATTTCTACCTCCAGGGTTTGTAGTTTTGAGCCTACAGAGTTCGTAGTTTTTGAAAAGCTTGAAAAAATGGACTTGAAAGCTTAGAATAATTTTCGAAAAGGGAAGAGAGGATTTTGGTCTGTGTAGGACCAAAATAGTCATATGTTGTCTCAAAAATGATTGACATTTTTAGAGACAACAGTTGGCCCTAGTTGGGAAACTTCCTTTAGTGAAAAACTTGAAATAGCTGAGGGGAGTAGAAACCAGAATCTCCAGTGCCTTTGAAGTATGCCATTGGGATATGGAGTCATGCAACTAAAAATAAAGGCTCAAAAAAATGAAAACAAACGACACAAAGCAAAAATAAAGACTATACAAATATACATATGTACAGATGAAATTATCTGATACTTCAAGAGTTGAAGTGCTTCAGATGTTGTCCATTGTGAGGCAGAGAAAAGGGTGTGCCATCTTGATACTTCAACAGAAAACTGTTTTCACAATTTAGCTGATGAATAGTAAAATGGCCTCTTCAAAGGGAGTCAAATTTTTCATGCATTCCCTTTGATTCTCTCCTCTTATCCCACAGGAGGACTTGATCTCCGATTTGGAAATCACAGTTCTTTGCTTTCTGGTCGAAGAGCTTCTTCACCAGAGCTTGATGGGCAGCAATTTGGTCCACCACCATGGTTCTCTGCTCATCCAGCTCAGTCAAACACACGATCCTCTTCTCAATGGAGCTTTCATATGTCTGATTTTCAGTTGCCTTAGCCAATTTCAATGCTGGCAATTCCAGGGTGATTGGTATCTCAACATTGAGTCCATAAAGAAGTTGGAAATGAGAGATATCAATTGCCTTTTTTGGTGTAATCATGTCTGCCCATAAAGCATCAACCAATGCTTTATGCCATGTCCTTTGGTTGTCATCTACTAGCTTCTTGATGATTGTCACCAAGTTCTTGTTGCTTGATTCAACTTATCCATCCCCTTGTGAAAAATAATCAGAAGAGTAGAAGAGGGTGATCCCATAGTGGAAACATAATTGAGTAATCTCCTGAGAAGTGAAACAGGTTGCGTTGTCAGTGACAATCTTAGTTGGGAGCCCAACCCTGGAAATAATGTTCTTGAAAAAATTGCACACTACTTCTGAAGTAGCATGTTTAGTTGGGATAGCTTCCACCAACTTGGTGAAGTAGTCTGTCGCTGTAAGGACATAATCATGTCCAACACTAGAAGATGGGTTTACATCACCAATGAAATCAATTCTCCATTGCTGGAATGGCTCCTCTATGACCACTGGCTTGAGACGCAGGGCAACGAACTTGGGTCTCCCAACAAACTACTGGCATAGTTCACATTTCCTTACCTACTTGTATGCATCTTGAAAGAGAGTTGGCCAGTAATACTTGGCTCACAAAATCTTATGAGCAGTCGAAGGAGCAGATAAATGTCCTCCACATGTTGAATTATGGAAGGACTTCAGAAGTTGGTTCTGCTACTCTTTGTCTACGCAACGAAGGAACACTCCAAGGCTCCTCTTGTATAGGCCGTTGTCCCAAATGACGAAATTGACAGCTTTCAACTTGATAGTCCTCCTTTCTTTATAAGATAGGTGAGAAAGACACTCACCATAAGTAAATGAATAATACCTGAATACTACTCATTCGTAGTGGAGATAAAGAGGACTGTTGGCGTGTCTTTTTCTTCTGATTATTCATGCTCAGTACCTTTTGGTTTGTTATTAGCAATTAATTGGCATAGGCCCTTTCTCCATACCAGCTTGGTTGGCTTGATAGCTAGATCAAACTCCTAGATATTTGCAATCTAATTGCCTCTTTTCATCTTAAACACCTGTTGAGTTAATATGGATTTAACCGTGGTGTCCGGAACCAAGGCAGTAGTGTGTGAATTCAAGATGAAGCGAAAATGCTTTACTAACTTCACCATTGCATAAGCATGCTTCTCCATGTTCGAGTACTTCAACGCATGAACTTTGAAAGGACAGCTCATGAAAAAAATAAGAGATTCCGCACCTTTCTGATTCCGTTGAACCAAAATTGTTGAAAATGTGTGTTCAGAAGCATAATTGTATATGGTGAAATCTTTGTTATAATCTAGACATACCAGAATTAGGGTGTGGGCAATAGGTATCTTTATATCTTCAAATGCTGACTTGCTTTCTTCAGTCCAGCTGAGTGTGGACTTTGCCTTCATCATGTTTACTATATGCCTAGTCTTTTCAGCAAACTCTAGGATGAGCCTTCGTAATAAATTCACATTTTCAAATAAAGAGTGAAACAACAGTCTTACTGGTGGGCAAGGTAAGTTCTTGGATAGACTTGACTCTGTTTGAGTGAATCTTTATGCCTCCTTTAAACATAATATGTCTGAGAAGTTTCTCTTCTATTACCCCAAAAATAGACTTCTTGGGGTTTAAGGAAATGTCATTTTGGCGGCAATGCTCCAACACTTGTTGCAAATGGCGCACATGATCTGAGCGATGCTTAGAAAAGACGGTCAAGTCATCAAGATAAACTACAATGATCTTACCCATCTCATCTTTGAAGGCAAGGTCCATTGTTCTCTGAAAGGTGGCGCCAGTGTTTATCAAGCCAAAAGACATCCTTCTATATGCAAACATGCCCCAAGGCATGGTGAACACAGTCTTGTGTTGGTCTGCTTTACCAACTTCAAATTGATAATATCCTAAGAAGTCATATAGCATTGATAACATTTTTGAACCAGTCATTGTTTGAAGCACTTGGTCCATGATAAGCAAGGGGTAGTTATCCTTCAAGGATGACTGATTCAAGTTCTTGAAATCCACACAAAGGAAAATTTTGCCATTCTTCTTCCTTAAAGGCACTATATTTGCAACCCATGTAGAATGATGGATTGGAAAGATTATCTTAGCATTCAACATTTTTTGTATCTTAGACAAAATGGTATCTGATATCTTCGAATTACACTGTCTAAATTTTTGCTTGTAAGGCACCGAATCAATGTTGAGTGGAATGTCATGGCAAATTTTATCAGGCCTGAGTGACTTTAGGTCATCATAGGAGTATGCTAAGACGTCCATGTACTGGCTGAGCAAAGTAGTGAACTTGAATCTCTCCTCAGGAGTGCATCATTTCTCAATGTTCACCATCTTAGGATCTTCTTTGGTACCTATATTTATCTGGTCAAACTCTTGGGAGGAGCTTGAATCCGTTTGCTGCTGTTTGACGAATCTGTCATGTTTGTCAAACAATTTTTCAAGAAAAACTAGGCATTTGAAAATTTTATTCTCTTTCAGCTGTAGGAATTCTTCGTCCGGACTTGAACTTGATTCAAGAGCGGGTTCACACTTTTGAGATTCACTACGTTCAAAATGCAGCCATTCAAAGCTGTCCTTTTACCCCAAGAAGACAATAATTTAGTCATCATTGTTAAACACTTGCCAATGACTGGCATTATCAGGTACACTTGACTGAAAGACTAGCTCAATAGTGTACCTATCTCCTTTGAAGTCTGGGTGGGAGACCAAGAGAGTAGCTGAAACAACCAGTGCATCAGCCCGATCATTGAATTCTCTAGGAATGACAGAGATGCTGAAAGCATCAAAGCTTTCAATTTGGTCCCAAACTAGATTGCGGTAGTGGCGCAATATTTCATTCTTGGTTTGGTACAAGTTTATCCCCTGACAAACCACTAGTTCAACATCTCCTTTGGCATGAAGGAGTTTGATGTCTTTGTCTCGAGAAGCTCTCAATCCAAGCAACAGAGATTCATATTTAGTCATGTTATTAGTGTTGCTGAACTGTAACTTGTATGACGAAAGAAAAATATCTCTTTGATGAGATATCAACACAACTTTGGCTCCTAAACTAGTAGAGGAGCAGCTGCCATCAAATTTCAGAATCCATACCTCCTCAGACACTGATTTTTATTTGGATTCTTCTTCATTTGGGGATGGACATCCTTCCACACTTGCATTGCACTCTACCAATTCTTCTACTGTTTCAGCTAAATGCATTTTCAGGTTGTCACATGCAAGAGCTTCATCAGATGCCTCATGAACTTCATCCGTGGATAGAAAGTAGTTACCCATGCCTGAAGACTCAAATAGAATTTGAGCTTCAGGTGTCGAGGTCTGGGTAACTACATATTTCGTTTCCTTCTCAGGGAGCAGCCTCTTCATAACACCCTTGATTGGAATCCTGGCTTCGATAGGTCTATGCTCAATTCACCTCCAACGTCCTTGCAGAAGTTTTGTCCAAGAAGGATGCCATATGAAGCTGGGACATCAGTGACCAAGATAGTCATCTTGATTCTTTTGTCTGAAAAGGCTGCAAATGCAAATTGAGCATCTTTGATTTGTCCTAGCAGAGGTACTTGCTTGTTCTCCATGGAGAAGCATCTACCAGTTTTGGTCAGTGTAAGGCCAAGGGATTCAGCCGCTTTGACAAGTATAACATTGTCTGAAGCTCCAGAATCAATGATGCAATTATTTAGTTGATGTCCATTTATCAACAATGAGATATAGAAAGGTTCAGTCTTACCAGGAGCAACAGAGGGAGTGATGACAAGGTTGTTCCTGGTGATTGCATTATTGGGGGAATCATGTGTCACCTTGGGAATCGCTTGTCCTATAGAGATGTTTTGGTTCTTCACATACTGAACCAGTTTATCTAATTGCACAAAATAGGACTGCAGAAATTTGAATTCAGACATTTGAATTTTGGTTTTCTTTATGTGGTCAATTATGTCAAATCTCTGGAATGAGCTAGGAGCAGAGAATGGGAGTTCATCCTTTTGATTTTTGGGAGGGAGAAAACTAGACTGCGAATTTGGAATAGAAGGCGTAGGGATGTTCGGTGGGCTTACCTTTCTTGCAATCACCGAGTCCTTTGGCTGGAAAGGAAGAGTGGATCTTCGCTTAGCAATTGAAACTGCTGGTTGAGGTTGCTCTTCTGACTTTTCTTTATCAGCTGGCTGAGCTGACTGGTTCTTGGACCAAGTGAACACAACATATGATCCCTCGACTGCATTACCTCCATTTCTGGGTTCATCCTGATAATTCAGGAAACTAATGTTAGAGTCGCCAGCGAATTCTTCTTCTTCCTCAGTGAAGAGATTAGTGTCATCTTCAGGACTCAACTCAGGCTGGAACGAGAAATTTGAATTCAGACATTTGAATTTTGGTTTTCTTTATGTGGTCAATTATGTCAAATGTCTGGAATGAGCTAGGAGCAGAGAATGGGAGTTCATCCTTTTGATTTTTGGGAGGGAGAAAATTAGACTGCGAATTTGGAATAGAAGGCGTAGGGATGTTCGGTGGGCTTACCTTTCTTGCAATCACCGAGTCCTTTGGCTGGAAAGGAAGAGTGGATCTTCGCTTAGCAATTGAAACTGCTGGTTGAGGTTGCTCTTCTGACTTTTCTTTATCAGCTGGCTGAGCTGACTGGTTCTTGGACCAAGTGAACACAACATATGATCCCTCGACTGCATTACCTCCATTTCTGGGTTCATCTTGATAATTCAGGAAACTAATGTTAGAGTCGCCAGCGAATTCTTCTTCTTCCTCAGTGAAGAGATTAGTGTCATCTTCAGGACTCAACTCAGGCTGGAACGAGAAATTTGATTCAGCTTCAAGATATCCAACTGCTGAGTTAGTTGGGGGTGCTTCAATGGCAAGGTTATTCCTCTGAGGGGGAGAAAGACGATTGGTTTGCCCTTGATTTTTGGCAGTATTACTTTGGTAAGACTGATTAGGGAATGCCCTCCTTGGTACATCTTTGTACGAAGGAGCAGATGACATCCCTTATGCCATTTATTTTCTGAGGGCTAACAATTCATTTGCTAGCTTCTGCACCATTGGATCAGTGGTGGTTGAAGGTAGGTATTCAGAAGATCAAGAGGGTTTACCTCTGTTTGAGTCTCTCCTTATATTTCTAGCTAAGATAAGATCATCTTCTACCTCAGTAGCCAAGTCTTGAGTAGCTTCAAGGTCTATGTGGCCAGCACGTCTCAGCAGAAAACTCACTTCAGGCAGCTATGAGTTAATGAAGAAGCATTTGAGGTTTTCAAGTGTTGGCTGCGCAATAGCAAAAATTTGATTCCTCAGCTAATCAAACTTTGCTATGAAATCCCTCATAGCTTCATAAGATTCTTTTTTCATTTGTGTGAGCTGGGCTAGCAAAGCATGTGCATCTTCTACAGGCTTGAACTTGGCTTCAAATTGAGCTTTAAGTGTGTCTCAATCAGTTACTGACATAGCCTGCAGATGGTAGAACCAGTCTGCAGCAACACCTTGTAGTGCTTCCACGAAAAGCCAGACTGCCACGTCTTCAAATTCCACCCCTATTATGCCATAGGCTATGCTGAAGGCTACAATATGTTCATCAAGATGAACTCTTCCGTCACCAAAGAATTTGGGAAAGTTCTTTTTTGAGCTGCGTGGAAGTTCATGTAGAGGTGGAGTAAGATTTAGTGGGCCAAATGAGTTACCCCAAGGGCTTTGAATTGCCATGATTGGATTATGAAAAAGAAGGATAACAAATTTAGATGAAGTATTTATAGGCAAATCATTGCTAACAGTAGAAACAACAGCTCTACCTCGTGTTGGTGACCTGGTATGGGTAAGAGGAACACTCCTAAATCTTTGAACTTGAAGTTGGGGAGGGAATAGGTCAATTTTTTTTTGCTACACCAACTCGAAGACAGGGTCAACAACACCTTGAACTCTCTGGCTTCTGGTATAATGTGGAGTTGCCAGATTGCAGGTTAAAAATAGGAAGGGACTGGTCTTGCTTCAATTTGAAGCTAGAGGCTTCAAACTGCGCGTTCTATCCCAGTTGGCGTGGATTTGGTGGCGATTGTAAAGCTATAATGATAATGGGTAAGACACATAAAGGAGTTGCCAGAGTCTATAATGGATAAGGGTAGGGACTGCTTCAATCTGAAATTTGAAGCTTCAGACTGCACGTTCATCCCCATTAGAGTCGCCAAAAACTGTTGCGCGAAGCTGGAAGGAAAAATTAACAATGAAAAAGCACTGGAGCAACTCATTCTTCCACAGCGGGATAAATGGATAAGGCTATAATGATAATGGGTAAGACATATGTGATGTTTCAATTTGAAGCTTGAGGCTTTAAATTGCACAAAATTACTGTCCCCAACGGAGTCGCCAAAAACTGTTGGGTGAATATTTTGTCAACCATATAACTGGTGAGCAAAATAGGTCTCTTCTACTACAACATAGGGAGATTGGTCGGCTAGATGTGCAGGTTTACTACATCAACAGGGGGACAAATCTCTCCTCTCATCAAGGGGAGGTTCCCTAATTACTATGAGACATTATATACGATATATATAAGCTGAAAATAACATTCAGGGGTAGAATAACACCATCTATCTCTCTTTTTTCAGAGATGATGTTCACAAACAGAGGAGAAAATCCTGGTGCAGACATTGAAGGCACTTCTCTTTTTTCAGAAGTGTTCTTGCAGGGAACAGTAGGAATTTTTTCAGGTAGTAATGAGTAACTGGTAACCAAAGGCGTAGTAACCAGCAGATTGAGATGTAGCACAAAGTCTCCACCTCGACTGTCCAAGAGTGAAATATGAAGGACAATGAGGGCACAAAGTCGTCCTAAGGTCCTTTATACAGGAACATAAAATGAAAGATAATGAGGGCACAAAGTCGTCCCAAGATCCTTTACACAGGAACAGAAAGAAAACACACCAAAGACAATTGTGGGGACACAAAGTCTCTCCACAGTTGGCTTCAGGACACCTTCCGGATTACTTCCACTCATTCTATTTGTTAGATTAAATAAACAAGAATGCTCCTAGGAAACAGACATAAGATAATTTTTTAAAATAACACAAGCTGTAACAACACAAAGTCTACAAGTAACTTGTTTTCTTATTCAAATAAAATAATATGAACAACAATCTGAGCTCAAAGTCTCAGTAATACCTTTCAATTTGGGTAGAGTTTTGCTTCTAAAAACAAGAAGATCTCCCTTAAAATGACATAAGAGAATTTAATATATAGCAACCAAGAAGGCTTGGCACTTTGTTCCATGGAATGGCCCATGCTGTGCATTCAATGCCTTGAATACATTTTCAGTTCTGTCAGGGAACCATGCTGGATCAGGGCGGCTACCTTAACTATGGCGTGTCATTTCATCTCAAATGTCATTTCTCGGGTCTGGATCATCTAGTGTTTTTCTTGGTGTCTGCACAGCTGTCCATTTGCCTTTACTTCATGGAAGAAGAACAGGGTGCATCCTTGATTTGGCGTGCTCAGAAGTCTACTTGATCCACTGTTTCACCTACTGGAAATAACTCCCCTGTTAGATATTTTTGATCTTTTGTATTGTTTTTCTCTTTGCAATTTAGACTCTTAGGCTCTTCTTTCAGCCGATCGATTGATTTATTTTTCAAATTCTGCGTCGTATTCAAATATTAATGGGTATTTCATTACACTAAATTTGACGTCCATGGGGCTATCAAAGGTTGCCAATTGCTTGAACCATTATGAACCATGAACCTTGAAGGCTCCTTTTCACCTAAGTCTTTCAAAGCTTCTTTTTGTGTCTTTATTAAGCCTTTGGAACACTCCGAAGGGAAGCTGTCCCTTCGAGCTTTTCAAACGGTCCCTTTTAAAGTGTCAAGTGCCCCCCGCAAGAGAACTTACTCTTTGAGATCTTTCGGGTGGCTTTCGGGCTTTATTTCCTTCGGAGGACTATTGTTTCTTTATTTCCTTTGGCTCTGCGTCTTTGACAAGTGGCACGTTCCGCTACGAAATAGGGGAGGACACTTGGCGGCTTTCGCTGAGTTATAAAAGACAAGTGGCGACTTCCGCTACTTTTTAGAAACACATTAAAACCTTTTGTAGTTGCCACGTGGCGCCTTCCATGGAACTCTGAGAGAAGCTTATTGAAAGAAGCTTTATAAGAAACTTGAAATGCGGACGTAGACATTTTTCGTGCTCCGCTGAGTTTTAACGGGACACGTGGCAGCTTCCGCGAAGATTTAGATACTTTTTGAGAGTCTTGCGGAAGATGACACGTGGTGGCTTCTGTCGAGCTCCTAGAAACACTGTAGAAACATTTGAGACTATTTGGATTCACGCGGATGATGACACTTGGCGCACTCCGCTGAGTTTTAGCAACTCATCTGGGGCCCACCACATTGTTTGCTTAACAATGAAACAAAAGGAAGAGACTGTGGAAGTTGACACTTGTCAGCTTCCGTTGAGCTTTGCAAAGAACACGTGGTGACTTCCACTGCTTTCTAGAAAAGCATATTGAAACCTTCCGCCATTGCCACTTGGCACCCTTCGCAGAACTCTGAGAGAAGCTTATTGAAAGAAGCTTTATAAGAAACTTGAAATGCGGACACAGACACTTGTCGTGCTCCGCTGAGTTTAGCCACTTACCCAGGGCCCACCACAGTCCTTACGAAACAAAGAAGCTGTGGATGATGACACTTGGCACACTCTACAGAGTTATAATGGGACACGTGGCACGTTTCGTTGCTTTGAAACTTACTAGAAACTGTGTCTCAGTAGACGACACTTGGCAGCTTCCACTTGACTTTATAAGGGACACGTGGCAGATTTCGCTGCTCTTTGAGGTTTGATCTTTTCCGGAGGGAACTCACCCTTCGGGGTCCTTTGGATGCCTTTGAATTCTGATCTTATGGGCCCTCCTTTGAACCGTTTGACCCTGTTGAACCTGTTTCTTTCCTACAGAGTTCGTAGATTCAAGTTTGTATAACTGGGGGAGTCCGTATAAATGAGCTTGTAGAATCTCTACCTGCAGGGTCCGTAGTTTTGAGCCTCCATAGTCCGTAGTTTCTGAAAAGCTTGAAAAAATGGACTTGAAAGCGCAGAACAATTTTGAAAAGGGAAGAGAGGATTTTGGTCTATGCAGGACCAAAATAGTCATATGTTGTTTCAAAAATGAGTGACATTTTTTAGGGACAACAAGATGCATCTGTAACTGAACTGCATAAAGTGCTGAAAGTATCTAAGTCTAATTGTGTATGTTGGCTATGCGACCACTCAAGTATATTAGGCAGCGCTAGGCCACTCGAGAATACCAACCACTGCATATGGAGTAAATCATAAATCTGGTGACAACCTAGGATGTAATAACAAGTGTATACAACGTAGATAATGACATGGAGTTTGTCATTTCAACATGTATGTAATTGAGTATATGGAAACTATGTGCTGCACACATGCCCCCAATATGATATTTGAGTATACTGAATATGATCCGAGTATGTAATAATTGAATCTATGTGACTGAATTGAATGTGGGAGTGATCATGCTGCACATAATGCCCCCAATCTAAGCAACCAAAATGAGTATGAGCTAAAATGAATGTATCTAAGCAAAATTTGAACATAACTAGGGCTACTAGACAATAACACCCTATAGTGGACAGTAGCACCCTGTGACACTAGTGTCCCAATCTGGGTGCTAATGTCTGCTTAGTCTAAAATATGGGTGATCTGAACTGTTATATGAGTCTCTATTTTACTCTATGTCTACCCTGTGTTTAATTTTTAAAATTGACCCTGTGTGTTGAAATTTATTTGTGAATAGCAAAGTAGGAGCCCAATCTTTGTGACAAACCCCTGTGAATGCCTCCTCTTTTGAGGGTAGTTGTGAAATATGTGTAAGAATTTCCCTCTAAAGAAGTAGCTCTACAAAATGTGTTAGTTGGAGCATGTGCATGATATTCCAAAATAATGTACCAACATAACATTAGAATATAAATGAATCTAAGCATAAATTAGTAATGTAAGATGTATGTTGTAATCTAGCATTGCATAAGGGTGTCAAGATATATGTAATCAATGTGTATAACAATAAATCTGAGTAACTACCTAGGGGGATGGGGTATGATGTCCATCACAGATCCCAAGTAGGAAGGGTAGATGCATGAGATCCATCATGACATCAAAAATTAGTGTGTGTGTAACAAGAAAATACAAGTGTCATGGTGTATAAGCATACATACAAGCACATGAGGCACACAAAGGTAGGCCAAGGGGCCATAATACAAGGGACATGGACACATGTCACTAAATCTGAGAATGAAGACATGCATGGACATGTTCAAATGTTCACATATGCAAGTAACAAATAATTTGACTTAGAGCCACATAGAAGGATATGTTTAGATGTCTGCATATAGAAATAAGAAAATCACACATAATGGACATGGACACATATCCAAGTCATACAAACAAAGAAGTGGCATAGAGCCAAAGAACAATGGAATATTCAAATACCCTCAAAATGGAAGAAGCATAGGAAAAACAATCAAGTCTAATCTATAAAAACTAGAAATGAAAGCATGCATAACTGTGTAGTACAAATCTATGTAGATGCTAGGATGCATATATACTGAGTCTAACTAATGATAGTCGAAAAAAAAATCTAAGCAATGAATAATAATGATCAATATCAAGATGCATCAATGTGTAAACTAAAATGTATAGTTTGTAAATATAGAATTTGGTAGTAGCAACTGTGTATGAAATGCCCCCAAGTGGGTGGATGTATCAAATGTATAAACTTGGATTGGTGAAAATTCTCCCAATGGGTAGATAATAGCTGGTCTGGATCAATGTAGTGGACCAGAGTCCTGTCTGGAATCTACAAGCACTCGACAAGAACAAGTGAAGCATATGTGTATGATAAAACCAACTATACTATGATAGATATCAATATGCAATATTTATAAAGTAGTATAAATGTAAACAAAGCAATGCATACAATCTGTAAATTTTGAGCTTTCAAAATATTTGAATGTTTTTGTATTTTGACATGTTATATTATTTTTGTGTTTTTTGAGTGTAAGCTATGTACAATCAAATGAAAATAAACTATGTACAAGGAGCAAGAGAGAGAAGTATATACTTGAAATGTAAATGAAATAGTATACAAGCAAAGTGTAATGTCTCTATAGACCCAAGATCACATCCATGGGATGTAGATAATCAAATAGTGGATCTGGTGGAAGACCATCTAGTTGGACACTGAGCATGTCCAAACTCAAATAAGTCATCATCATCACGATTATCATACCAATCTGTATGTATCGGTGGGGACTTATCCTTGGCATGAGTCTGGAGTCTATGCATTCGAATGACGTGTTGCTTAACTGTGTAAGATGCCTCTCGCATGGTCCCAGGGTAAACCACATTAGACTACGGAGTATCTATGTGAAACTTGTGGTTCTCATCTATATCATCATATAAAATGCGAACCATGCGTCCATCATGAGTGAATTTCAAACATATCTCTAACTGATCAATTGTGACATCCATCCCCTGAACCATGTATTGCCAAGTGTAACATGTATATGAGTGTCTCTGCTCAAAAGAAAGAATCATGTATTGGCCACCTTGGGGCCACATGCAACTGGTAATGTAATATGTCCAATGGAGTCCTGATGGTGTATAACATGTTGTAGCTCGCTCCCCAGATAACCATTGTGGTGTAAGAATCCCAAAATGCAAGTATTAGGATCAAAATCCTCATCTATAACCAAATGGGAAAGATATTTATCTGCTACAACTATCTATATAGTCAATGGATCATGTCGTGAATATCTGTGTCGATGACAAGTCTATCATGGTGCTCATATATGTGTAGTAGATCATATCACTAGTGGTGGTGGTGCCTATGGAGGTGGACGTATGATCTGGATAGTGCCCTTAGCCTTAAATGTATATAGTTTATGTTGCAACAAATCTATGGAAGTGGCAAAATGGTTTCCCTTCCTATGGTGACAATCTGCTAGCTAATGTGTCAGACTGTGGGTAATATCATCAATCCTCTATCAAGTAATAACTATAATATCTGGTGTGGTCTATCTTGTGAGCTCCCTGCTTGAATTTGTATGATTGAATCAGTATCCATGGTTGTGACCATAGACACTGAATGATTAAGGGATTTGCTGTTGACTATGGCTAAGTATGGGATCCTCTAGTAGTAGAATCCTAAACAAGTGAGGCTACCGGTGTAGGGCGTGGTATGAGTGCCTTTGAGTGATCTATGTATTCTCCTAGCCCACTGATGTAAATCTCAATCCACATAAATAATCATCAATGTCTATAGGGGTTGATGATCCTCTATGGTGGCCTATGAATCTATGTTAGAATTATGAATGTAAGCCTCTTTTAATTGACAAGTAGTGGTAACTAGATTTTGAGGATCTCATCATCAATCCTAGATGAAGATGTTTGTATTGTGAGAGGCTGTCCCTCTATGCTTGGTGAAGGTAACTGTGCTCGGAGAGGTTGGTCCTCTATCATCGGTGAAGGTGCTTGTGTTATAGGAAGCTATGGAGGTGGTATATGAACAACCTTACTAGACTCCCCCACCTTATAAGTATGCATCTGCTCAATGGGAATTTAGTGAGGTGGGGGTTCGATGAGAAAATGAGGTGTCCCATCTGATGATTTACTCGATGTAGGAGGCTTAGTGAGCCTATAATATCTAAATCGATGATTATCTGCTGAACATGTGTATAGGTACCCATCATGCAAAAATTTGACACATTTGTGAAGAGTGGAAGGTACAACCTCCATAACATGTATCCAAGGTCTCCCAAATAGAAAATTATAATGTAAATGGTTTGGCATCGCTTGAAAGTGTGTAGATAATGTTTTTCATCCCACTGTAATGTCCAATGTGATTAATCCCAATGTCTGTCTAGGAATGCCATCAAACCCTCAGATGTTCTTGTATATTTTTTTTGAAAAGATGCTATATCAACCCCCATGGTTTGAAAAAATGTAAAGTTACATATATTGAGTCCTGAACCACTGTTGATGAGAACTCGTTTAATAGTTGTATTGTTTATTTGATCTTGAATAAAAAGTGGTAAGTTTTGATCAATTACTGATTGTGAAGGTAAATCCTCATTGGAAAAAGATATCACATCTTCCACATCTTTGATAGTATTCATGATAGATGAAAAATATGATGGCTCAATGTCACGGGCACAGAGGCCTGATTAAGTGTTTGAAACATAATATTTTTGAAGATTATTTCTTTTTACAGTAATTCCAATATAGATATTTTGGTTGGTGTATTCCTTAGTTAATCCATCGTATCAAATTCTCTTTGTTGATCTCTAGGTGTTGTTGTAGTGTGCTGGGGACGAGGAGGGCTGGTAGGGTTATGTTTACTCTTGTATAGGCTGAGGAAGCACCCTATTCTGCCTAGTGACAACTTGAACCACATGATCTACTATTTGTTAGGGGCGAGTAGTAGAGGCGAGATGGGAGTGTAGATAATCAAGTGGTTTAGGTGGAGGTGGAACAAAATGAGTCCTCTGAGCCCTCTATCACCTAATATTAATTGGAGGTAGGTCAAAGTGAGCCATGTAACAATTATCCACAAAAAAATGGGGCTCACATGATGAAGGACCACTATGTAAAACAAGTTTAGCTCGAATCGAATCCATGATAGGAGTAACATACATGTGTACCTTTCTACAAATAGTTGGTAATAAACATGCTAAGCAAAGTACCAATCTTTGTACCATGAAGTGAAAGATGGCTTCTATCATGATAATCATGGTAGCAAGTTATAAATTGAGGTTTAGTAACTGCTAGAAATGTGAACCCTAGGGTTATCTAGGGTTAGGGTTTTTGAAGCTAGGGTTTCTTTGCACCAATTTAAATTATATGTAAAATAAATTGAAACCCTAATGTGAAATTGATTTTAATTAGCTAGGTTGTCTAAAAATAAATAAATAAATTAGAAGTAGGCAACCCTAAATTATTGTACAAAAATTTAGATTAATGCAAGCTAGGGTTTGAAGCAATATTCAAAGTAAGTTGGGTTCACCAAATGACTTAATCTTTTAGGGTTTAACTATGTAAATTTTATATTTAGATTAAAGTGTTGAGATGTCTAAATCAATTTAATAAATTGAAATAATTAAGAATTGATTTGCTATAGCATTTGACCTTTGACTTTCTAAAAAAAGCAATAAATATGCATAAATATAGATTTATTTGAAAAGTGATTGTGGCAGATGATATGGGTTTTGAAAATTGGGTTCTGGGTAGTTCTAAATGTAGTCAACATGATTCTAGAATCTGTTTGCTCACTGGATAATAGTTTCCCATATGAACAATGGTACCATGTTGTTGTAGTGACCTCAAAGTGGTAGTAGTGTCCCCTTTACATGATTATTCCTATGTTTTAGGAGCATCTGCACTTATATTTTTTGGTTCTATTTTTGCGTGCATTAAACTTGGAACTCTGTGTTGTGCCTGGAAAAATTGATTTAGTGTGCAAACCCTAATCTTATTTACAAGTATGGAATGAGAAATAATTATGTGTTCATTAGTAGGATAGGCTAAACATCCTCAACATCCTACTATGAATAGAGTTGCCTACATACCAATACTCCGAAGAGGGATCAAGCTCCATGTAGTTCTCCCACTTAGTTCTTGATGTAAGTGAAAGTGAATGCTATAATGAGAGTGGAATTTGATGCATTGAATGTGATTGATCTTTTAAATCTTTGAAAACTGGGTCTAAGGCTATTGTAGATGGTAGTATGCAAAAGTAAGGCATAATAGAGATCAAATACCTTAATTTTGCTCAACTTGTCTTTGGTTTGAATGTGTTTTTTGCATCTATTTTTCATTTAATGAATAGAGGTGAATTAGACTTGTATTTATAGAGATCTGTAGCTTATATGGATAAGAAAATGTGCTTAGGCCGACCTTAGGAGGGGCACACATTTGAAAACCTTTGGAAAGAGTTAGGGCTAAGGACAGTAGCACCCAGTTAGAGACACTAGCACCATGTGGCTGTAGTGTCCTAAATGTGGTGCTAATGTCCACTTGGCAGATTGCTAAAAAAATTGGGTTGGGATCTGAGAAGACAGTTCTGGGACTATGTTTTGGCTGACTGTAGGTGATTGTGGTTTTCTCAATAACTAGAAAAGTGTGTCTATGGCTCTAGGTTAGGTCTAGGGCTAAGCTAATAATAGGTTAACTCAAGCAACATTCTTAGCATCCAATTACTATTTTTAGGTGATTACACTAATGCAATTTAGATTTAAATTGTTTGCTAGAAACTATAATTTACAATTTACACCTAGGATGATGATCAACTCTATTTATTGTGCTCGCCATGTTGGAGTTTGAATTGTTGTTGAAATGTTTTGAGAATTTCAAAAGATCTCACAAGATTATGACAAGAAACACCTATCAAAGAAGCATGATAAAGATAAATTTATTATGATTTGGGATGAAATAGAAAAAGGGGATTTCATGTAGGTTGGAGCAACTATACCATTATAAAGGTCAAGACTACAAGGATATTAACTACTTACAATCAGATGATTTGATTTGTGATAGGATTCTCATTTGGCATGAAAGCATTTTAAAGGTTTTTAATTTTTTTATTAATTCTATTAGGAATGATGTTTCTCATATATTAGTGATTTTATTTGAGAACTTGTCCCCTATTGTTTTTTACTAGGTAATTAAAGGCTTTCAGATGAATACAAGTATATAAATCTTGTAAGAATGTGGAAATGTTTGAAATATTTCCACATGTTGTAGCTAAAACTATTTAGAGGAGATGATACCACACAAATTGAATATAAAAAATGTATGTAAATTGTTAGTTTTTGATGACTTATATTTTGTAGAGCACATATAATTGAATTGAGTATTCATTTTTAGGATTGGAAGCCTAACCAATGAATGGCTTTCACTGTGTTCTTTGTGTCCAGGAGAGGAGATTGTCCCTTATATACATATTCAATGATCCCATGCCGACATATTACCAAGTTAACTCATCCTTTAACATTGGGTTAGTTAGGGAATGAGGTTATGGAATGTAAACACAATAAGATGAAAAGTTTGAATACCAACTATGGTGGAAGAAAATGCACTCTTATGGAATATAAAAACATGGTCAAACATGAAAAAATATGTCTAGTTAACGAGATGAGAGGAAAATTCTTCAAGATGGTCTTTATATTAAAAGGTGTGTTTCAAATAAAGGTGTAAAGAAATTTTTTACCTTCAAACACTAAAACCCAACCTAGAGTCCAATACAAGAAGACCTAGGAAAAAAATACAAGTAATAGGGAAATGAAGTTGGCATCCCATTTCCCTAGTGTTGAAACTAAAGAAATGAAACAAGTCTTTAAGTCATGAGAAATATAAGTCTAAGAAAACATTGGGTAGTTCATTGAAAGAACCCCATTTTTTTAAAAAGTTATCTATCAAGGTACACAACGTAACATCAAAAGATTCCACTAGAAAATTAATGAAGTGTAATATACTTCGGCAACTCTACAGAAAGTACAAGCAATTAACAACCAACATCCCAATTGTATCAAAAGGGGTAAGGCTATAATCAATCGGACTAGAGTTGAGCACATCCAAGAATGACCGGTTATCCCCAATTGCTAGATAATCAATAATATAAGATGGAAATGCAATATATGAGCACGAGTCCCAAAATACCGAACATAAGGGTCCATCTCACTACTTACTTAACAAGCCTTATCACATAGTGAGATCAACAAGAGGAGATTTATAGACCACTTCTAAAGCCAACACGGTGTAAGTTAAGGGATTCAAAACCCTTTGGGTGCAATACATGAGCACGAGTCCCAAAAGACCGAACATAAGGGTTCATCTCACTACTTAGTTAACAAGTCTTATCACATACTGATATCAAAAAATAGATATTTCTAGCCCACTTCTAAAGACAACGCGACATAAGTTAAGGGATACAAAACCCTTTGGGAAAGCACCCAACAAGGACTACTCCATGTCCTACCCTCATAGATTACCTTATCATGAACCAAGGTCATTTAGGGGAACATTACACCTTCATTCCATTAGTAGATGGAGGCCACACAAACACAAGATAAAACTCCATGGAGAAAGACTTGTTCTCGATAGGTTGGATGAACTACAATATGATTAATTCTAGGTAGATAACATCACACACGTGAGTATCCTAGTGAACATGCATACCTTTAGCATTGGAAAAATAATTACTCCTCATGCTAAAGGATCACTTGACATGCTATAGGATCACCATCCCATGAGCCATCCATATGGGGTCTCACACCTAATGTTACCTAATTGTCCCTTAGTTATTCCTCCATGTTATTAAATAACATAGGTGTTTATGCCAATCAAATATCATGCATAAGACCACACAAGTTTGTTATTTAATTAGTCTCAAGCAATATATTAAGGGTTTGTTAAGGAAGATTATAATTTATCAACTCATTGTCAAGGTGGACTATTTAATCACATAATCAATTATTAACATTAAAGTTTCCATAGCTTACTAATTCTTATTCTTATTCTGGGATTATTCACCAATCATAAGATTATTTGTGTTTTACTAATCATGACATGAGGTATATCAAGAGTTCATTGATAAGGTAAACTTATACATTTAAGCATGCATATCAACTAACCCAATGACTTTCTATTCACATAAGATCATCCATGACAATATGGCCAATTTCCCTTAATCAAGGTTTGCATTATAACCAACTGAATTACTAGAGTCTTGGAAATCGTGTCATATATCCAAATCACTATAACACTAAAAATAGTATACTTCATAATCTATAATGTGGTCCACATATGATGAACATAAATCTGGCTTACTCCATTTCTTAAGCAATAAAAGTAAGCCTCCTAAATGATATTACAACCAATTCAAAGGAGTCGCATAAGAAGTATACAACAAAAGATCTCATCAAACTCATTCAAGTAAGTCCACTTACTATTTATTATTAATTCAAGTGGAATAATATTGAATAACTAAGAATTGATTGTTCTTTCAATGGCCATAAGGTTTCCATCAATATTAGTTGAGCCAATAATCCCTTAATCATCCACCTCTATTTTATAGTACAATACTTAAAAGCCTTTCCCAATCGTCACACCATGAAAGGTCATAACTATTTCCAGAAGAAACAAAGTTGTACACTCATTGAATCACCATTATCATTCAAAGTCATTCAACATTAATAGATTGATTCTAAACCATATAATTGATCATCACCAATTCTTCATGGAGACCTTACACATTATAAATAAGATAAATCATCGAGACTACAATAACTCGTTTCCACTTTAAACTGGTTGCTACTCATAGGTATAACATATTTGAATTTATTAAACTCACCCACTATATAAAAAAAAATATTTCATGGCAATAATGGTGTATCTTCCTAAGCATATCATAAAAGATAGTAAAATAAGGAATTTCCTTTACACAACTTGTAACAATGTAACAACCATCTCTAATATGAACTAGTTAGAACATAACTAGCAACATGACAAGATATACAATTTTCTACTTGATCAATTTCAGCATAGTGTTCTTGACTTGTCAAGTAAAGACACATTGTAATTACATACATGGCTTTAGATGTTATTCATAATTGATTAATCCATGTTCTAAGTCTTAATATACATGCATACAAGTGATAGGTTCAACGAGTCGATTCAACTCTAATAACATAACATACCAGTGTTATACCATAAGGCAATACCATCATTATTCCATGTAATTCAAGGTTAATAAAATAGTTACAACTTGTTCTAAAAATAACCTTTTACCATTCTATGCCAACTTAAAAACAACAAGTACAACATTAAGTCATAAATATACAATGAAATGTAACGATTTAGTTTAACATGATATATTATAAATACATTATTGCTCCCATGATAAATAAAGCCTAATATAAATGCAAACCAAGGAATAATTGAAGTTGGTTAAATATATAAGAACCACATAGCTATCAACCAGATTTATTCCAATGTCTACAACATGTCCACTAATGTCAATATTTTAACTCAACAATATTACAAAACTCCAAATGTAATAAGATGACCTTTAACATAAAAGGAGTAAATAACTACAATCCACCTAGCCAACAACATATGCCAACAGGCATGAACAAGAGAAGTTGTCGTATGAAATCCATGTAGTACAAAGAAGAAGAATAAACACTAAACGAGGGAGACCCTCAAAACTAGCCCTATTAGCCCAACCATTGATGACCTTTACCACCCCAACCATCAACTTAGTGGAGGGTTTCAACAACCAGGTACTCAGGCAAGGTAAGTGATAGACACATAATACCAAGCCATCAGTACGGACAAGAGAACAAGACATACAACATAAAATTATAACCCTCAGTCAAACCATGGTTTGAGTAATGCCAAGGCATACCATGAAATTTAATCAAAATCGTACCCTCAAAATAGCACCAGAAGTCTTACTCTAAAGCCACATATAACATTTGATAATTGAGATTAGAGTCATACAAGGGATATGGGTAACCAGTTTGCAAAGCAGAAAAGAATCCATTTAAGATTCGTATATATAAATATATAGGTATATAGTCAACGGTTCCATATTAAGTAAAATATGCGAAACTTTGTCCCAAAACTAGAAGAGGGTTCAAAGATAACACCCATCAATCCATAAATACATGCATACAAATATAACTTGTATCAACCCTACTACCAAGGTGACCCAACATGAAAAGTACAAGGATTCCTTATAATTTGAAGCATATCTAAATAACCGAAATGGGTCATTCACTTTACACATACAATTGTCCCAGGGATGATTCCCAACCATAGGGTGTTTCAATAGGATATAAGAAGGCAACATGTATCACAGTCCTATACCATTCAAAAGGATATATATAGTGTCAAACAGATGGCATTCAACAAACTTAGGATTTAAATAACCCCTAAGTCTATTTAGTTACAGTCACATGGTGGGCATTTGTAAGTTTGAACAAGAACCAGTTCCTAATATAAATAATCATGCCAAAAGATCTTAATAATGCTAGTTCTATTACAAATTATTGCAAGGGGGTAAAGGTTAACAAGATAAGAGAATACAATTGTCTTAAAACATAGCAACATGGTTTACAGTGAGAGATCATGGTGTATATGCATACAGTGAAATATGGCATGCAGAGTCCACTCAACCACATTAAAATAATTTCTAGTTCAAAATATAATGACAGGGACATACATAAAAGTCAACAACATATTTCATCTCAATATGCAAATCTATTTCCCAAGCAAAAATATATATGTTGAATCTTTGTGGACCGCTGAGCATCCAATTGTTTATAATATATCCTTATATTAGAAAAATACCCAATTTAAATGCCAAATGATTTTCTTGATCAAGGGAAGAGGAAATAATGTTTGTGAGGTAGGTATAAGAATGCAAAATTTCTCCTCCACACCTCTTTCTTCCCTTCTCTTCTCTTTCTACATGTTCCTTCTATCCCCTTGCCTTGCACCATTCCCATATGTCGTCCTCCTTCCGTTCCCTTCTCCTTACTTTTGCACATCTCCTATAGAAAAAACACGTGTCTATGACACCTAAGGAGGTTAACCAAACTTGACGATAAAAACTCAAGCGTACAAGGATAGACTAGAGGGATAGTTATACTAACATCTAATAATCCTAACAGGGGACAATAACGAAACATGCATACTCACAATGGGGTGAGACCAAAAGGAAAAAATAAATGACACAAAGGAATATAATGATGGTGGATTAATATCACATAGTACATGTTATACCTATTAGTTTAACACCCCAACTACCCAATCATCCATGATATACCCAAGATGTCTAAACCCTATGCCGAGCCTAGCTCATGGCCTAGTGCTTACATCCACCAAACAAGACATCAAGAGTACCCGAATGCTATCAATAAGATGATAATAATAATAACTTAACACAAATCATTAGACATGAAGTGATAAATCAAGTATAATCAACTATAGCTGAGAAGGGTAAGAGTTAGCCTTAATAACCATGACCTTGAGTATGCCTTGTGAACATAATCAACAGTGGTAAAAGTCACCCAATCAATCCTCATCAGTAAAACATGATATATGAATGACATATAGTAATGTAACTAACTAGAGAAATATATACATAAAATAGGATAAAGTGAATATGATGTAGGCAGTATGCATAATAGGATATAATGAATCCATGACAAGCATCAATCATGACATAACATATCGTCTCGACCATCTAAGGTACCTATATCACAACCATCTAAAAATAAGACCAAAGTCAATAGTTGTTAGTCTAAGTGCTGTCAAAACATGCTAAGGTAGGTCTTAGTCCAATGTCCAAAAAGGGCCACAAGGTCAGTTCATGACATCCTCCCCCCTTAAAGAGGAGCCATCTTGATGACCATCAATAGATAGGTACAAATTATCTGAAAAGGTCCAACAAAACCAATCAAAACTGCTACACAATCTCTCCATCCGTTATGGGGTGGCCATGTTTTATCTATATCTCGCTGACTTTCTTATTTGTTGTCATCAAGACAGTCACATTATCTAATGTTTTAGGCCAATTAATGGCCTCCTTTCCATCTTCACATGTCCTTTGTGGTATTGAAAATGAAAAACAATACTCAAATAACACTAACACAGTAGAAAGTTCCATCAAATATCTAAACTTGGTTAGAACCTTTCCACTCATGCTTTAAAAAGGCTATCCAAAACATCAAAACTCACTAAACTAACTATGATAGGTTCACCGAACCCATAAATGCCTACATCAGTCAACAAAATTTTTAGGTAACAACTACTAAATCTAGTACCACACTTCTGAAATAGCCATTCCATCCATTTTTGAAGGCGACCATAAAGCATCATGAACATATCATGTCCCAAACCATAACAATGAACACTTACCTTAACAAGATTCCCAACAAGGATACTAACAACACTCTCAAGCAAGAATTTATAGCTAAGGAACCACAAGACAAAAAGTGATATCTAAACCAAATCAACAATCTGAGTATGCAACTTAACTAGGCTCAATGTCACTGGTGTCAACACACACATACTTGACATATAAGGTCAATAATCATAAAATCATCAAATCCCATCAGATTGTAACCAAAAAATAACAACTACTAAATCTAGTACCACACTTCTGAAATAGCCATTCCATCCATTTTTGAAGGCGACCATAAAGCATCATGAACACATCATGTCCCAAAACATAACAATGAACACTAAATCTAGTACCACACTTCTGAAATAGCCATTCCATCCATTTTTGAAGGCGACCATAAAGCATCACGAACATATCATGTCCCAAAACATAACAATGAACACTTACCTTAACAAGATTCCCAACAAGGATACTAACAACACTCTCGAGCAAGAATTTATAGCTAAGGAACCACAAGACAAAAAGTGATATCTAAACCAAATCAACAATCTGAGTATGCAACTTAACTAGGGTCAATGTCACTGGTGTCAACACACACATACCTGAAATATAAGGTCAATAATCTTAAAATCATCAAATCCCATCAGATTGTAACCAAAAAATATATCAGCAGTGGAAATCTCCCACAAAATATTATACCACATGTATAATCCTGAGAGCATTCATCATTGAATGACATATCACAGTGGTAGTGATCCCTATTATTATGGTTACCGTTGGGGTTCTAGATTTGCATCCTAGCTGAGGAGGAAATTGTTTAGATCTTCCTACTCAAATCTAGACCAACATGGGATTGACCCTAGGCTATGGGTCATCTATCGCGAGGTCAGACCTCTAGAGAAGGTCGGATTCCTTATGGATTTATCACCTAAACTAAAACTAACTAAGAAAATGGAGAGGAAAATGGGTAACAAAGCATGAAAATATGTAAAGAGGTGATGCACCAGTAATATGATTGTTTATCCACTCTATCTAAACTTTTAACAAACACTAATAAGATCAGACCTGCAACTCCAAATGGTTGTATATGCATTAGTATTTCATGCAAAGGTTCACCAAATGATCAAAACCTAAGGGAATTGATGGGGAGGCCTGATTCAAGGCACTAACTAGTCAATGTATCCACTTACTAGCTTTAATCAAATGACATTTAACACTGAACATGACTTACAAAACAATGTAATCTAGTAACTAGATGATATTCAGGATTTGACAAGGGAGAGATTTATACCACATACAAATCAATCTGACATTAACACACTATACTAGAATCATGAAATCTGAAAAAGAGTCCTTTATTTATCTCAAGATGTTACAAATATCAAATCTAGGCAAATTCTAGTCATGCCCAAGAGAGGGATTATCAAGCTATTTTTTAAGGCTTAGAAGCTTGCATTTATAGAAAAGAATGAGAGAGAGGGAACTGTGCATTATAAAATTACCAACTGATTCTGATGGATCAACATAAATTCGGGATGATGCTCATTGATCTTATCAAGAAGGCACACTTTCAAAGGCCTTACAAAATAATTTAATGCTTCTTTGGTCCTTTTCAGGTCACCAAGTCATCATCTCAAGACTCCATGCTACTTCCACTTGATATATTGATGAGGACTAATCCCTTATTCCTTGGAACTGATAGAGTCTCACTTGATCTATTTTGAGTGGCTAGATGTACCTATTTGTCGAGGCTATAACTGAGCACAAATCACTTTATAGATTGAAAACCAATCATTTTATTGGTTTTCCTATAGTTTCTCTATTTACGGAAAGCTTATAGACCATATAGGTTCACTCTGAACCTATTATGGTTTAAATAACATATTCTACCATTTGAACCGCGTACAAACTGAGAGCTCAATGTATGCATAGGTCTCTTTTTCATCGACAAACTACCGATCTTGGTCCATATTAGGTCTAGATGACCTATTTATCTTTACAGGGCTTTAATGGCAACCTTTGATCCTCAAAATGTCTATCTGGTTCAACTTGGATCACCATTTTGAGCTCAGTTCCTTTGTTATTACCTTGCTTGGGTCGAAAACTATCTCTTTGACCTTCATCAAAATGTCCCGAGGCTCGAAACTTCTCATTGGTTGTTTAATGCTGACTCAGACCCTTGACTTCTTTAACCTTGTTCACTCCATTGATCTGCCTGTGCAAAGATGCCCATGAGCCATTAATTTTCTGCCAACCGAATGCACTTGTGCCACTTTTTCTTGACTTATTAGCTCTTTGAATTCACTGATCAATTTGACTCTACTTCGCTCCATCCGATCAAGATGTACAAGGTCATGCACACCATAGATCTCCCTGGTTCCACTTTCTTATCAGTTCTTGAGCTTCATCAGATCATTGGTACAATTGAGTGTGATCCCTTGATTTAGCTTGGACCCATCCTTGTGTCAGTGATTTCACTTTGTTAGATCTTGGCTTGATTATCCCGCACCATTGGATTATGTCTAACTTGTAGATCTTTAAAGGCTTTAACCTGGGGACCTTTTGACTTGGTTGACTCCAACATAGATCATCAACTCTTATGTGCCAGTATGAGGGCTCCCATAGATTGTTAGATCTCAACCAACTTCAAACCTTTTAAGGACCTTTTGAACCCAAATGGTTACTTGCCTTGATTAAAATTGATATCTACACGAACATCATTTGACATCATCATAGACATATTTGACATTTCGTAGAGCATCAAATTTAAGCTCATATGGATTTCTACATTGTTGTTATTTTGACTCTCATACAATTATCATTCATTATTTGATCAACTTTGATAATTTATCTCTTGAAACGTAGGAATCGTGAAGGGGCCAAATTTGGTAGAGATATTCTTGAGAATGAAAGGGATGAACCCATTTGATCTGCTAGTCTCAAAAGCCTTATAAATGAAGATATAAAATGTTTAAGTTGACTGGTTCATTCATGCTTCCATGATGTTCTAGCTTATTTGGTTAAGTATGGGAAATGTTTAGCAAAAATGCCTAGGAGCCCAACTTTGTACATGTGTATCTTATTTTGTGCTTCGACAAAGGACCTAGAACTTGGCGTAGAGCAACTTAGGACTAAAATGAGTGAACCCATGTGATCATTTTATCTTGAGACTACCACACATGCAAGATTTGGCCTCTAAAAATTACCTATTTATACTTTCTACCACTGGACTCGATTGTCAAGATGGACTCAATGAAGAACTTAATGAACTCCATGTACTTCTATATCTATTCCAAGTACTCTTAACACCTCATGGGGGCTCTGAAACTTCTGGACCTATCTTTAGAAGATGACAAATTACACTTTTAAGTGGACTTAAAGTGTTTCAAAAGGTTTTCAAGTAAAATGATCTTCCTCTTTTATCATTGGGTCCTTCTCTCAAACAGGAACATTGCTCAGTCTTTGAAAGTTTTGTATGTAGACCAAAAATTTGATAACATTTACTTCACTACATCATCAATCATTCAGGGGTTATTGTAGCATCCCACACTAACCACGTTGAACACCGAAGAAGCTACACCGAGCACCACATGCAACCCAAAGGCTTACAACATGTTCTCCATCACACACATGAGCTTGCATGATGGTTACAGGGATTACAATCCCACCATGTCACTACACTTACTTCATGGTAGCATAAAAAAAATATCCATTTAAGGGCATCACCTAATTTTTATCACTCTATACAAGAGTCAAGTGGGTACCTAGGATTTTAAACACCACCTGATCAGGGTTTAGTGCTACTCTACCAGAGCATAAAATTAACATGCATTCCAGTAATGCTTCAAAATAAAACTTAAATATTTATCTTAGAATATTTTTAATAGGTATAACAATAATAATAACTTAACCAAAACATGGTTGCACTTACTATGGGCCAACACATGCATGCATTTGAACAAGTATCACCTATCTGATTTGCATAAATATCCAAGTCTATAAGACCGATTAGTGCTTCGTAAAGGCAAAATGGTAAAACTTCACAATGGTTTCTTTTACCACAACCTTCAAGAGGTAGCTAGAGGAACGCTAAATCCATCAAGTGACCATTATGCACTAAGATCCCACGACCAACTCATGGCACATGTGGTGCACATTCTGAACAAATCAGGGGGCTACTTGTGAAAATGAGAAAATTGAATTTTCATCTTACGAGAGACTCCACTTCTTAGCCCATACCTAGTCAAAATTGTTTTGGATGTAGTGCTTCTCTACCCTCAACCTCATACTTGCACCAATACTCAATGTTAAAATAAAGAATGCAAGATTACACAACACAATACAACATCATACATTGGCAAGTTAAATCAAATAAAAGTTGGTTACAAGAGGGAAAAAGAAACACAACACATGAGTAAGGTATGCCCAGATTACCACATACTAAATATATTACCAAAATGAATCATATTTATTCCAATACACGTACACAAAATACTCATGCCACAATTTTAAAACATAGATTAAAATAAGGATCACATGATTGTTTTTAAAAGTGGAAGATCACTTTACACAAGTAACTTGGACATTATTCACACATTTGACCATTACAACATACCATTATGTCCATAAAAATTCTCACACAACAATGCTAATATCAAGAAGATAGATTGAAAATTCACAAGGTCATTACATACACATAGATGTAGGAGATACCAGTTTACATGATTTGACATAATCAATGAAATGTAAAGGTTCACACAACAAGGTTGGTATCAAAATATGCATGTGAAAGTCTACAAGGTCAAACATATACCTAAGTATAATAAAGACACAAATTACATGATTTAGCAAGCCAAATGAAAGTAATAATTATACAACACATAATAGTTAATATACAAGGAGGAGACACATAAATACAAGTCATGCATAAATGACTCAGGCATTCAATAATTATGCCAAGGTACTTTCACATCAAAATGAAAAATGCACATGGTGGTGAATCACAAGGGTTCATGACTCACATCAGGTCACCTGATGTCTATATGCCATCAAATTCTAACATATAAAACACATAATCAATTCGAGGGACCTCAAATCAAAATCACCTTCTCACAAGGAAGGTGGTGTTCCAAAAAGGCCAAAAAATCTATCTCCATGAGTTTTTGAATATCTAAAATATTCACACATCATGGGTAAATGGCTCACATTAACTAGTATCAATAAGAGATCCCCATAACTCTCTAACTTGCCCAAACAAGTTAGTCACACTCACCCGCTAGACCCCCCAAGCTCAAGGGCATACTTTGGCATCATTGGATAGCTTGCCCATGTAACTATTAACAACCAAAGGCATTATCTCATGATTCTATCAACAAGCAAGTATATCACCTATTCTGCCAATTGACTTTGTCTAACAAGTTAAAGGTTAGATAGTAATGCTTGCTTTGATGTAAAATCAATTTTTGGGAGAAGGTGGACATGGCCAAGGCACAGGGTGAATGCTATAGTACTACCATGGAAATTACCATTTCCACAATTAATGAGTTCAATTGAACTCATAATAAACATCTTCATGGATGTAGGACATATCTATATCACAATAGACATCCCACAAGTATCATAACATAGCCAAGTTTTTTGATGAATCGTTCACATGGATTCATAACTCAACCATAATCAATAAACATCCCCATGTATATAGCATATCTGGGGTCAACATGACAACCTCAAGGGAATCAACTATCCATGGTCAAATAACCATCACCAATGTAAGCAAATTTATGATTAAAAAAACATGATAATGCCAAATAGGAACTAAACGTCCCTACACATTTATTTCTATCCCTTTGGAGTTACAAAGCCACATGCTCCTCTCTATCTAACACAATGGAGATTGAATACATCAATGAGGTCAAGCTCTTAATGCAACTCAAGTTACTCCCACATAAGCATAAATCCCAAGCCTAACTTATATATCCAAATAAATCCAACACCCTCACTCTACGTAGCTCTCCAAGTTTGAGCTCAATCCTTGGTCTTCCTAAGTTCAGGATGTTCTAAGTATCTACTGATGACTCACCCATACAAGTCAACAATAGATACCGGACATCATTCCCTCAATTTTAAAGTGAGACATTGATCACCAATCTTCCATTGACATGTCCATACAAGTCAATGGTTGACTAGTGATGCTAACCCCAAATGCAACTAATGTAGGAAGGGTTGACCCAAGCAAAGATATAGGTAAGCATTACAAAAATCAACGTGCAAAAATTTACCAATTTTCATAAACACATACACACACATTCCATAATATAATAACTTTATAGCACTTCAAGCTTCCATAAAAAAATTACTATTCAATTCATCCAAGAGGTTAAGTGACTCTATAAGGGTCACAACATAGCCTCCTTAAGCAAATAAGACATATATAAGTCCACATAAGGCATATAACTCTAGCCATGATATAATATGCACACTAGGATCCAAGGTTTCAACTTAGTCTTAATAAGACGACCTAAGCATACAAGTCAAATTCAACCATCACAAGGCATATACATACATGCTGGTAGCATAGGCCTACACAAGGGTATGTACACCTACACTCAGTTTATTTATAGCCACTTAAAATTCATTCTGCAAACACAATCCCTTGCAAGTGTATGCACAACCACATAGAAAGTCAACTAGCTTTTCAAGCACATATAAAAATTAGTGCATATGTCCAAACTCATCCAAAACCTCTAATGCATAGAGTCTAATACCATCTGAAATGACCCCAAATTTTTTTAAAGTTATCTATCAAGGTACACAATGGAACATCAAAATACTCCACTACAAAATCAAAGCAGTGCAATCTACCTCAACAACTCTATAGAAAGTATAAGCAAATCGCAACCAGCATCCCAATTGTATCAAAAGGGGTAAGGCTGTAATCAACCAGATTGGAGTTGAGCACATCCAAGAATGATTGGTTATGCCCAATTGCTAGATAAGCAACAATATAAGATGGAAATGCAATACATGAGCATGAGTCCCAAAAAACTGAACATAAGGGTCCATCTCACTACTTACTTAACAAGTCTTATCACATAGTGAGATCAAAAAGTGGAGATTTCTAGACCACTTCTAAAGCCAACACAACTTAAATTAAGGGATTCAAAATCCTTCGAGAAAGAACCCAACAAGGACTACTCCATGTCTTACCCCCATAGATCACCATATCATGAACCAAGGTCATTTAGGGGAACATTACACCTTCATTCCATTAGTAGATGGAGGCCACACAAACATAGGATAAAAATGCATGGATAAAGACTTGTTCTCGATAGGTTGTATGAACTACAATATGATTAATTCAAGGTAGATAACATCACACACGTGAGTATCCTAGTGAACAAGCATACATTTAACATTGGAAAACCAATTACTCCTCATGCTAAAGGATCACTTGACATGCTATAGGATCACCATGCCATGATCCATCCATAGGGGGTCTCACACCTAATTTTACCTAATTATACCTTAGTTATCCCTCCACATTACTAAATAACATAGGTGTTTGTGCCAATCAAATAACATGTGTAGTACCAATCAAGTTCATTATTTAATTAGTCTCAAGAAATGGCTTAAGGGTTTGTTAAGGAAGATTATGATTTATCAACTCATTGCCAAGGTGGACTATTTAATCACATAATCAATTATTAACATTAAAGTTTTCATAGCTTACTAATTCTTATCTTTATTTTGGGATTATTCACGAATCATAATATTATTCATGTTTTACTAATCACCACATGAGGTATATCAAGAGTTCATTGATAAGGCACACTTATACATTTAAGCATGCATATCAACTAACCCAATGACTATATATTCACAT